>JAWRVF010000176.1:270000-516449 GCA_036785485.1 Physcomitrellopsis africana | reverse complement strand
TATTGAAAAGTGACGGTAGAAACTTTGATCTGCCACTGCAAGTTTGATTTCGAGTCTTTCTTAGTGAAACTTATAGAAGTGTGGAAAATCGTGCTAGCTTTCTATCAAGACATTTCTTATAGCATTTGGAGTTGGAGAGCAAAAGTTGTGAGCTTGAGAGTGGGAAAGGGTTTCCTGCCACCTGACGAAGAGGGGCAGAGACTTTGTTCAATCACCTAAGTCGGAAAATCTCTTCAATCTTTTTGATATTTTAGATGCTTATAGTAGCTTATGTAAGCTTTCTACAAAAACAAAAATCAATACATTTAGAGCTTTTATGAAAGTTTTATGAGCCGTAAAGTGTCAAAGAGGGCAAATTGTTGCTAGGGTTTGAAGAGTAGAATCAACTAGCTACAAAATCTGGAGTTTGAGAGGCATGCATGCGAAATTTTAGAAAAAATTAGATGATAGAGTGAGCTTTCTAAAAAGCTATTGCATGCCTAATTTGGAGAAGGAAAGTAATCACAACAAAAGCTGAAGTGAAGAGGAGCTTTGCTGCCTTTGCATTTGTTTGGAAATTTTGGTGCCTATTTCTTTTAGCCATAACTTTTGAAATAGTAAGTCATCTATTTGTGAAATTTTGATATGTTTTATAATGGATCAATGGCTTTTCATAGGCTATAAGTACGCTTGATTCGACCTTTAAATGAATTTTTAGTGATTTATTTAGTTTCAACTTGTTGTATAACTTGTATTCTTCATATGCGGTTGTATTTTGAGGTATACTTGAATACTTACATACTTTGCTTATATCTTTTATATAAGTATAAATACTTATATTTATATCAAGTATTTATACAAGTATTTTACGAGGCATTTTTCTAAGGCGAATTCTCTCTATCCGACATATTTGGTGCTTCCACTAAGAGATGCTTTGGAGCTACTAGTTTTGGCTAAGGTAATATGGAGGATATTGGAGGGGTGTCCTTTGGAGCCCAATCAAACATGGACACCATTCTAGGAGCTTTGGCAATGTTTATGGATCAATTTAAAATTCAAGCTAGAAGCAATGGAACTACCAAGGCTTTGAAGGGTGTTGTTGACAAGATTGGAAGATTTGATGAGAATGATATCACCAGATATTTGAAGGTTTATGTTTGTGAGATGGAGGTGCAATAGGTACTTGAGGCTCGAATGATACAAACTTTCACACTGGTTGTTGTGTTTGAGATTCGTGAGAAAGTGGAAGAAATTCGAAGGGATCCAAATGTAACTACTTCGATGATATTTGAAGAGAGATTGCGTGATGAGTATTTTGAAGAAGACTCAGAGAGGATGACCAAGAGGTTTTTTATTGATTGGATTGAACAGCAGCCTGGGAATACTATGGGTCTAAATGAATTGTTGTGAGATTTTGAGAAGAAATATAACCAATTGCTTTTAGCAGAAAGACGTCTTTTTAATACTAGGTAGGATGAGTTGTTCTTGCAAGCAGCAGATGATGCTTTGGAAGATAGACTCTTTTTTCTTTTAGGTGATCAAACCATCGAAGGGGGTTTTACAAATGATTGGAGGAGAGTGGAGGAAGTAGTCGCTCTTGTGGCAAAGCAACGGAGAATGAAATTTAGAAGTGTGACAACTCAGATGGATGTAGCAACGAAGCCTGCTACAAAAGCTTCCAAGGTATCATTTGTTCCAACTTCTTCAACAACATCTAATAAGATGGTCAAGTCAGTTGATGAAAAAACTTTAGATGAGCTTATAAAGGATATTAGAGATTTGAAGGTGGAAATGAGTGAATTGAAAAAGTCCCGAGACCCTCAATCATCTGAAGGTGCAAGATCATTTGTGAAGAGATGCATTTATTGTGATGGAGAAGACAGTCACAATCTTTGAAGTTGCAAATCATGTGATGAAATTATTAAAGCAAGCATTATTATCTTCAAAGATGGTAAGATTTATGATGCATCTACTAACTTATCTTTGAGTACCAACTTTGGCAAGGGAGGGATAAAAAAGCTTATTGAAGAGAAGATAGAAAGATCTAATTGTTTACATAGACAAGGTGCTGAGACATTCCATATAGGAATGGAGCAACATACAATTAAGACTTTAGAAGCTTTATCTGTTGAAATTTTGTACAGAGGGGCTCAAGCCATTCGAAATGTCACTAGTCGAGATAACCCTGTTGAAACAGCTAGCATCAGAGTCTTTTTAGATCAAGTTCAAGACAATACTAAAGATTATGATGTCTTTGTTGAAGAGAAGAGGAGGCAAACCTCTGAAAATGATGATACAGAAGAGCCAATATTTAAAAGAAAAACCCAGGAGCTCAAAAAAGGTGAAAAGATAGAAGGTCCTGCTACTCATACATGGCAAAGACTTGGGAGGTCCTCTATCTTTGATCATCTAAGAGAAGGGCCACTTCTAAAGGAAAAATGAGAGGAGAGGATAGATAATGCGAAGGAAAAGGAAAAGAAAGCTGATTCTAAAGGAAAAGGTAAGGAATCTGCTTATAAGCTTCAATGTGACATTGAATCTTCCATTGACATAAAAGGGGTGTTGGAAGAAAGAATCTTGGATGCCAAGATTGAATTTACATTGAGAGAGGCTCTTGGCATTGCTAAAAAAGATTTTCATGAATTGATCATTGATGTTATTAAGAAGAAGAGACAGATGATAGCTGAAATAGTCATGATGAAGGCTCTGGACACGCATATGACCAAAGATGAAGAATTTGAAATTGGACAAGTATTTGCTTTGATGTGTGATCCAATAGCTATGGAAGAAAAGGCTAGTGATGGTCAAATGGTTAAAGAAGAAAATGACTATTTGACTAATGAGGAGGAAGATATGATCTTATAAATGTTTGTACAAACCTGTGTGGTCAGCAACAAGAGTGATATAACCAAAGGTAAAAGTTTTTTGGAATGTGAGAAGATGGTGGAAAATAAGAAAGAGGAGGTGAGAGGCTATGACATAAAGGTCCAGGCCTTACAAATTCAAGAAGAGAAAGAAAAAGTAGTGGATGGAATAGTATCTATGGTAGCACATGGAAGAAATACTGAGGTAGAAGTGAGGACCTTTGATTGTGCAATTGTGTATGGGATTGATAGAGAAGACAAGGAAGGAATGGATTATATTCAACCATTTTGGGCTAGAGCTACCACAGAGACAAGGATCAAACTTGAAAGATTAGATGAAATAATTTTGACTCTTGTGGACTATGGCTCAGAGATAAACATTATGTCTCAAAATATTTATGAGAAAGATAAATGGCCAATTAATACTAATCATGGATGGATTATGAGGATTGCAAATTGTGGCCGAACATAATTATTTGGAGCTTGTCCAGCAATTGCGACAAAGATTGGAGATGTGGAAGTAGAACAAAAAAATTTTGTTCAAAATAATGGTGCTTATCCCTTGATATTAGGACAACCTTACATCATTGCATCAAGAATGGAAACCAAGGTGTTGGATGATGGATCTCATCATACATGAATTCGGAGCTGTGATGGCAAAAAATCTGTACAATTCTTGACAGTGAAATCTGAGCATGAGAGTCATCGAGTTTATCTTAGGGATGGGCCTTTGTCTAATTTTGTATACTTTTCGGACTTTTGAATTGCACTCGTGGAGAATGGGGATCCACGAGTGTAGAAGGACCAAATACTTTTGAGTTTTCCAACATACATAGTATTGAAAGTAGATTTGTTGGAATGACTAAGTGTGGATTTGTGAGTTTTATGGATGTAAAAGATCTAGACCCTGTAAATAAAAAGATCATTAAAAAGATGGAGAAAAATCTAAAAAATGTGAAGGCTCTTTTAAATAGTGAGTATATTTTTGGAATATATGAGGAAAAAGGCATTGGAGATGATATATTGCAAATTTTATATAACTTGCAGATTAAAGAAGAGGAAAGTAATAGTACAGATATTATGCTTGAAATTCACTCAAGAGTATTATATCAAGAAATAATAGATGCAATGGAAAGCAAGGATTTATGCCAAAGTTATAAATTGGATCTTGAAGCCATAGTAAATACAAAATATAAAATAGTGGCAAAAAAGGTGAAGCCTATAGCAACTCAACTTCCGTTGGATATTGATGAGCATGTCAGACAAGCAGAGAAGGAGCCAAGTTTAGGAGAAGCTTGGAAGATTGGGCACAAGTTTACTAAAGAAACATTAGCAAATTTGAAGATTGGAGGGAGAAAATTCTTGTTAGATCAAGAAGAGAAGATGTTTCAAGAGATGCTCTCAAAACATGGAAAGGCCTTTGCCTCTTCACCAAATAAGATTAGATGTGTGTGACCAGGTTTAGTAGCACCCATGGGATTTGAAGCCAATACCAATTCCATGAGCATTACTTCCCAAATTGGTTGACTTATTGAAAGAAAAATATATATGGGAATACTTGAGCCTTCAATGGCTCCATATTCTAATAGTTGATTTATTATTCCTAAGAAGTCTAGAGCATTATGATTCATCCAAGATATGCAACCAGCTAACCAGGTTACCATTAGGAACAAAAGATTAGGACCAATTGTGAATGAAGTAGCAGAAGCGTTTGCTGGACATGCCATATATTCTATTGGAGATCTATACTCTGGTTATAATCAATTTCAATTGGCCATCAAAAGCAAAGACTTGACAACCATGAAAACTTTGTTAGAATTGGTTCAAATGTGCACATTGCCTCAAGGTGCTACAAACTCAGTGGCACATATGCAAAATGCAATGAATCAAATCTTGAGAGAGTTTGTACCAGAAAAGACTATATCCTTTGTGGATGATATTCCTATCAAAGGATGTAAAGAAGAATATAAAGACTCTACTTTGGATGATGATGATGGTTGCAGAGCATTTGTAAGAACGCACATTAAAGATGTTGATAAGATTTTATACAAGATTGAAGAAGAAAATTTGACCCTTTCAATTGAGAAGTCTAAATTTGGTTTTGGAGAAATTTTGGTACTTGGACATCTTTGTGGACGGTATGGAAGAAGGCCTAATCCTGAGAAAGTTGATGCTATTGTAAAAATGATGGCTTGCAGTAACATCACTGAAGTGATAATGTTTCTAGGAGCATATGTCTTCTATCACATATGGATACCTCATTTTGCTCACATATCAGAGCCTCTTTACAAATTATTAAAGAAGGGAATTAAATTTCTTTGGAAACAAGAGCAAGATTTGGCGATGGAAGACTTGAAAAGAATTTTAAAGTCACCTCCAGTTTTAAAACAAGTTGAATATGAGAGCAGAAGACCGGTGATTGTTATAGTAGACACAAGTCCAATAGCCATAGGGTGGGCTATTGGCCAGGATGATATAAAGGGAGATAGATTTGCTATTTGTTTTGGAGCAAGGATTCTTACAGAACGCTAGAGAGCATATCCTCAAGTGAAGAGAGAGCTTTGGGGTGCATTTACTGCTCTAACAATTGAAAGAAATTACTTGATTGGAGCAAATGTTATATTGGAAACTGATTGCTTATCTCTTCTTGGTATGATTGCCAATTATTCTTCACTAGACATTACCATGCTTCGATGGATAGCATATATCAAGTCATTGAATCCAATTTTGGTGCACATTGCTTGAAAAATGAATCCTGTGGTGGATATATTATCAAGGGTCAAGTATTTTCATGAAGAAGAAATGATGGCTCATGAGGAGAGTGAAGACTTTTTAGAAGAAAGGTATGTATTGGTTGTTGATAGAAAAAATTCAACCAATGATATCTTGCCATTCAAAGCAGAGTTATATAAGGAGAGACTACAAGATATTAGACTTTATTTGAATACTTTGAAGAAGCAAGAGAGGTAGATGGACAAGACTTTCAAAGATATTAGACATCAATCATATGGATATCTGTTGAGAGATGGATTTCTTTGGAAGAGGACAAAAAGAGTTGATGAATTATCTTTGAGAGTAGTGGATGATGTTGAAACCAAAATCCACGTGCTTAGAAAATTTTATGATGCACTTTGGGTTGGTCATAGAGGAGTTTGGGCCACTTATATAAAGATTAAAGAACGATATTGGTGGAAGGATTTATATAAGGATGTTGAAGAATTTGTGGCTTCATGTGTTGTATATCAGCTTCAATTTAAGGCTCGATACAGGGATGAACTACATCCCACTTATCCTCCTTCAATTCATTTCCAATGGATGATTGACTTAGTTGCAATGCCACTTGGAATTTGGAGAATGAAATATCTTATTTTGGCAAGAGAAGAACTCTCAAACTTTGTTGAAGGAAGAGCTCTTCGAACCAAGACTACGGAAGGAATTTGCAAATTCATTCTTGAAGATATTTTTAGCAGATATATAAGTATTGGAAGAATGAGAGATGATAGGGATGAATTAGATGCAGTTGAAGCAAGATCGTTTTTCCAAAGATATGGTGTACAGCTAAGGTTAATAATTGCTTACAATCCTGAAGCTAGTGGCAAAATAGAGAGGGGGCACCCTCCTATCATTCATGCCTTGGTTAAGGCTTGTAAAGAGAAGCCTAATCTTTAGCGTAGGCTATTGCCATTTGTATTGTGGACTGATAGAACCACCCATAGCATTGTTACTGGATATATGCTAATAGAACTTATGTATAGACATAAGCCTATTATGCCTGGAGAAGAATCAGTTCCAACTTGGATATTTTTGTCTTGAAAAGATGATATTACAAGAGAAAGGCTATTAAAACTTCACATTCAGCAGCTTGGAAGATTGCTTGAAGATATGCAAATAGCATTAAAAAGGCTTAAGGCTGCTAGATTGAGCAATAAAGAGAGATTTGACAAAACCCATAGATTGAAATCTAAGAAAATTAAAGAAGGTGATTGAGTGTTGGTGTTTGATAGTTCATTAGAACATCAGCATAGCACAATGAGAAAGTTTGCACGAAGATGGTTTAAACCATATGTGGTGGTTAAAGTACATACCAATACCACCTATTTGCTGCGAGAGTTGGATGGAACTTAATTGAAGATTCCAATAGCAGGCAAAAGAATTAAAACATATAGAAGAAGGGATAGAAAGTTTCACACCAATGATCTTAAAGAATTCTTAACTCCATCAGAAAATAAAAAAATACCAGAAGGTGATGAAGAGATTGGAATGGAGGATGAAGAGGATTAAATTTGGCACATATCACAGGATGTGCAGGTTTAGAGGGGGAGCATGTCATACTGCATTTACATGCAATGAATAAAAATATTATATATCTTGTATGTATTATTAATACATGTGTGAGTGCTAGAGGTTATTTTAGAAGATATTATAAGGAGAGGATTTATAATAGCCACTTAGTTAGTGAATTAAGATGACTATTTGTTTTGTTCCTACCTTACTTATATCCTAGAATAGACTCTTTTGTATTTAGAAGAAAGGTAAAGGTTGTTTTACCTTTCTTGTTGACTTTTGAGGTAGAATGGACCTTGTGAGGGATAAGAAAGAAGAGCATGGGGTGAATAGGGCCTATCTAATAGGATTTGGCTGTCCATGTGGGTGTGTCATAGTCTAATATGGAAGGAAAGGGGGATATACTCCTCTTGCTAGACCTAGGATTTGGGCAATTTTGAGTGGTGAACTTTGGAGAGAGATAGCTCCAAGGAGATAAAAGCGTTTGTAATGAAAATTTGTAGATGTGTTCTTCAAATTGTGAGGATTTTAGAACCTACTCACTTTCTTGTATTGGAGTTGTGAACAAAACGTTATGCTTTTTTTAGTAGAGTGAGGTCTGCTGCTATTGAAAAGTGACGGTAGAAACTTTGATCTGCCACTGCAAGTTTGATTTCGAGTCTTTCTTAGTGAAACTTATAGAAGTGTGGAAAATCGTGCTAGCTTTCTATCAAGACATTTCTTATAGCATTTGGAGTTGGAGAGCAAAAGTTGTGAGCTTGAGAGTGGGAAAGGGTTTGCTGCCACCTGACGAAGAGGGGCAGAGACTTTGTTCAATCACCTAAGTCGGAAAATCTCTTCAATCTTTTTGATATTTTAGATGCTTATAGTAGCTTATGTAAGCTTTCTACAAAAACAAAAATCAATACATTTAGAGCTTTTATGAAAGTTTTATGAGCCGTGAAGTGTCAAAGAGGGCAAATTGTTGCTAGGGTTTGAAGAGTAGAATCAACTAGCTACAAAATCTGGAGTTTGAGAGGCATGCATGCGAAATTTTAGAAAAAATTAGATGATAGAGTGAGCTTTCTAAAAAGCTATTGCATGCCTAATTTGGAGAAGGAAAGTAATCACAACAAAAGCTGAAGTGAAGAGGAGCTTTGCTGCCTTTGCATTTGTTTGGAAATTTTGGTGCCTATTTCTTTTAGCCATAACTTTTGAAATAGTAAGTCATCTATTTGTGAAATTTTGATATGTTTTATAATGGATCAATGGCTTTTCATAGGCTATAAGTACGCTTGATTCGACCTTTAAATGAATTTTTAGTGATTTATTTAGTTTCAACTTGTTGTATAACTTGTATTCTTCATATGCGGTTGTATTTTGAGGTATACTTGAATACTTACATACTTTGCTTATATCTTTTATATAAGTATAAATACTTATATTTATATCAAGTATTTATACAAGTATTTTATAAGTATTATACATAATATTTGTACAAATATTATACCAAGGATTATATAATATTTTATACAAGTGTTTGTACAAGTATTTTTATAAGTGTTATACAAGTATTTATATAAGTATTATTCAAGGGTTTATATTTTATATTTGTATAAGTTTTGTACAAGTATAATATAAGTTTAATTTGAAAGCTTGAACAAATATTGTGCAAGTATAGAAGATATTTGCACAGCTTCCTCTTATGTTCCCTGCTAATTCTAGTAGCAGCTAGGAACCCGGGGTTTTTCTAAGGCAAATTCTCTCTACCCGACAATGTCAATTGGACTTCTTTGGTTAGACTAATTTTTAATATATATATATATATTAGAAAATCCATATAGATAGACAATAGACTAGTAGTATAAGAATTCAAATCTAAAATTCATTTAGTTGTAGTTTAGTTCTCTTGTGTTCTTGTCAGTTAGGTAGTGAGCACCTTGTATTTACATATTTTTATTTTTAGCTTTAAGCAATACAATTTTTTATTGATTTATCACAACTAATATGTGGTATTATTATTGTTATATCTTATAAATTTTCTATTTCATATAATTGAATTTTAAAGAGTTTTATGATGTCATATAATATGATTTTTAATCTAATAAATATATTAGATATCTAGCTATAGAGAATTTATCTTTAATTTATTATCTAAGCTGCAATAAAAAAAGAAAAATAAATATAATTATATTAAAAAATATTATATCAATAAAAATCTTTTATATTTAAGTAATTTTATACATAAAATTTTTTATAGCATCTAAAAATTCTTTAACAACCTTTTGTGTATCAAATCATAACTAATCAATTACTAGTACATTAAATTCTTAATAACTTCAAAGAGAATCCATAATCTTCTTTCAAAGACTCATTTTTATATTAAAATTTTACTATAGCTCTATATATCTATCTTTTACACCTCCACAAAGTCTTGGCTCCCAAAAAATCCCTTTATCTTACATAAAATGTTCAAATTGTAATAAAAATCCTTCAATATCTTATTCACTTGTAAATGATTATTTCTTTTTTAAATTTTAATATAAAATATCTTTTAATCTAGCTATTTAATTTTTATCAAATCTTTCAAAAATATAATTTATATTCTTAAATTTTATCACAAGAAAAATCAATTGTAGATTTGCTTCCAATCATCTGATATCTCAAAAATCTTAATAAGTACTCAAAGTCCTAATTAATAGACATTTAAGCATTATTTTATTCATATCTCAAAAATCCAAAATTTAAATACCTCTAAAATTTGCGTATAGTTTTATAACATGAATATAAAAAAAATTAAAATTTTAGAATCAAAATTTTATCAAATTGCTTGAAATATAGCTCAAAACACAACCACTAATTAAGCAAGTTATTTACTATCCTTAGATTATAAGTGCCAACTTCAACTCCCAATATCTCTTTTATTCCAACTTAGAACTTATTGGACTATATATGTATATGTAGCGAAAAAAGTGTTCTCTCCAATTCAAGTTGTCAATATTTCATTACTTTATGTTGTAGTATTATATGTTGTCTTGTTTGGGAATGCACTGAGCACCTAATTGTGAAAGATAAAGTTGTATTTAGCAAGTATTTAAAAAATCCTAATAAGTTTCAACCATCTAAATATAAATAATTTGAATTTTGATGCAAAAGGCTTAGAGCCAATATAAAGTGCTCAAAAAAACTCTTCTTAGTAACCTCAAGCAAGCACAAATCTAATTTTCTTTGATACTTTCACCTCTTTGCACCATTCTATTTGTTTTTCAAATCCTAATCTTATGCAGCAAATTTCAATAAGCTGTAATTCTTAATCTAATCATCTAATTGGTGTAAAATTTTGCTCAATAGTGTTACTATAAGTCTTCTACATGCTCAAGAATTTTCAATCCAATCCAACTTATAAATTATGAAAAAACATTGTAAAACCGCACTAATGTCCTTTAGCCACCACCTTGAAAGTTAACAATGAATTTCAAATAGTGATTTTTCCTTCTCCAACTATTAACTTTTATTTAAAAATTTTATATAGCTTGGCCTTTGAATCTTCTAATACTATGCCAAATTTCACCTTGTTCCAACTTATAGATCTTTGGATATTACAAAAATCCTAAATAATCCTAAATTGCCAACTTCTAATATCTTCTTGTACTAATGTTTGAATATCTTCTAGTCCCTCTATTAGATTAATATAATATTATATATACATACTTAGTACACCTAATCCAAAAAATATTAAAAAATTTTGAATTATAGATGTTATATCAATAATACAAATTAGCCAAGAATACTAATTCTAATTATATTGCATCAATCCAAAGTCACCAATACAAATCCTAGCTTTAAATAATAATTACAAACTTATTCCAAAACCTATGAAAATAAGTCTTATACCTTTAGAATGAAGTTAAAGTTAGTCCTTTGATCTAGCTCGTCAATTTCTAAAAATCTCCTATATTTTGACCTAAGTGGCCTTTTTAGTGGCTTAAGGTTTGATTTTGACTCTAATCTATAAATGGTCATTCTTTGGATATCAATCCAATCTATCTTAGGATTTTTTTAATATGACTCTACCTTCAATTTTATTCTAGAATTGATCATATCAATTATTTATCTAATATACTTTATTTTTATCATTTTATGGCGTTTCTAAGGTACTAGAAGAGTTTTATAGCCCAAAAGGTAAAATTGCTAACTAACCTTTAATCTATTAGCTATTAAGATAAGAAAATAATCTAAGATGTTTTTATAAAAGCCTTATTAAATATTAAGAATTATCATTGAATCAAGATAATAAAATATAAATTATAATATTATTTTTATTTATATTTTTACCATATAGTTGTATTACAACACAACATCGTACACATGTATTATATCCCAAAGAATGACAATAGATTCAAAATCAACACCTTGACTTTAAGTGTCTATATATCCTTCATAAGAATTCTAAATCATTCAATTTTTATACCAAAATCACATCTAAAATCCTAAACTTGCTAAATCTAGCGCCCAAAGTTTAAATGACTTCAAAAAAAATAATCCTAATCTCTAATAAGGCCTTAGATAGCCTCCTTGAAGTCTATTAGATATGACTTTTAGCTAATAGAAATAGAGATTTCTATCGTCCATCTCCATTCATCTATATGAATGGCTAACTATTCTTTTTGATACCAAGATCTCTTTTTAATCTTTTTTTTAATGATATTTATATAGTATGTGTTCTAAATATCAAATAAAATAAATAAAATAAGATTTCAAGAATCACCAATATTTAATAAAGATAATTCTAAATATATAAAATTTCTTATCAATATAAAATCAATCTCAAAAGTTACTATTAAAAAATTAAACAAATTAAAAAAATTAAAAAGCTTGTACAAACTTCAATAGTAGCCTTTTTAAACAAATTTCTTTCAAAATATTAATCTAACCACATTTTGTAACCAAGTAAAATCCACTAACATAGCTTTCACCTAATTGTGCAATAAATTATTTATAAAATATATATGTATATTATTTTCACATGGTAGCCAAACCACAATATGACAATAGGATGGCTAAAGCAATCTTTTAAATTCCTCTTTAGTAGAAGAAGCAAAGACAATACCTTTGTAATATATTATATATTCTATTTAGTAAGTAATCATGATATGCCATAGACAATCTTTAAGAGATTTAGATGCTCTAATATATGACTTAAAAGAATTTTAATTGTATATATATTTTATCTAATTTTAATAAAAAAATAATTTTATTATGTATATTTTTTATATGTGTATAATTTTTAACTTGATTTTTAATTTTTTTTAATCTTATATTTATTTCTTATTTGTCTACTTTCTTTCTTTCAATAATACAAGAATGTATTGTCTTCTTAGAATTATGTTCTAATTCATATCATTTAAACCTTCATAACTTACTACAGTAACTCAAAATCATATGTTCTTTACACCATTAGAAAAATAAAAGAATTATTTATATAAAAATCTATTTTTTATTTTTATCTTTTATATTTTATTAAGTAAAAATCCAATGAATAGACTGTGGCAAGGTTTTAGAGTGTATATTTGTTTGATTGTAATATTTTCACTTGTTTTGTGCTTCTTCTTTTCTTGATTTTAATTCTTACTTTAGTCTTTTTTTATATGTTGGATAATATAAAATTTCCAATGGCATCTAAATATTATAATTTTAATTTAAATATTTTTTAATAAATTATTAAGTATAAGAGATTTTTAATTATTTTTAAAACAATAATATTATTATTATTATATTTCATAATGATGATAATAATATATTTAAGAATTAAAAAAAATCTTGTCAAAGATCACAAAAAAGTCTCATTTTTAATATTTTACTCATTTTGCAATAGTCTTTGTAATAGCCAATTTGTAAGAGATGGAAAAAGACCATGCAAATCGAATACATCTTCTTTACTCCAAACAACAGTGATATTAATTTTTTATTTAAAAAATTGTGAATTTATTATATTTCATTGAATTTTTTTCTTATAAAATAAATGAAAATAAAATTTCCATCCAATGAAGCAGGAAATTTCAAGGAAATATTTTTAGCCAAAGATTTTTTTTAAAAAAATTAAAGGAAGTCTTTTGTCTTTTAATGAAAAGAATTAAAATATATAAAAATGAGTCACAGAAATGAGTCATGAAATGCATGTTATAATTCAAAAACTGATTGAAACTTGAAATTAAAATATTATTAATTTATTTGAAAAATCAAAAATCAAAATCTTTAATACAAAATTGTGTGCATATGAATGAATGAATGAATGAATGAATATATATATATATATATATATATATATATTCAAATTTTTAAATTAGCTATTTATTTTATTTTTATTTTATCAATATTTTTATTATTTAACTCAATAATATTACTATGTTTCGACTTTCTATCACGTCGTCCTTGTGTCAGGAGTACTGTTGTTGGATGGGATGATTCGTTTTCACACTGCTTGCGCATCCCAGGTGCGCTGCTGATTTCCAGACCTGGGCGAGGTCGTCTTCCATGGCCCCCACCTGCTGACAAGGATGCCAAGCTGGCTGCAGACCTCCCCGGGCACACAAACACAACGGGCGGGGCCACCAACCCAGCCCATCCTTTGGAGGGCCCAACTCCAAAGGGATGAGTGTTTTGGAAGATGATTTCGGCACTCTTATTGAAGAGGATGGAGAAATGCTCTCTCTCTTTCTTTTTTTGAGGAAGAAAATGAAATGGTCTTTGGTGCTTAGCTCATGGGATATGGAGCCCCGTATGGGAAAATGACCCCTTTTATGACTCTTTCTTTGGAAGGGGGAAAAACAAAAACTGATAAACAAACACGTATCATTTTGTATCTTTTGAGAATATACTTGGCTTTCTGTTGGATTTATTTATTTGGAAAATTACTTTTATTATTTAGGATATAATAAATAAAAAATGTAGGCCATGAAAAAAAATCTGGCTTCATTTGGATTGGATATTTCAAAATATCTTCTCCAATTTTGCAATAAGATACAATAAGAGTCTTATCCTGAAAAGTTAAAGTCTTGGGGTATAAACAAAAGTAATTGTAAATAGAACTTCTAAAGTATCAACCTAATTTAGATCCAATTGCTACTATTCTTGCTCACCGCCACTCAACTTTTTTTTCTTGATCTTTTTCTTCTTCTCCCTCAACAACTTATTTCTTTTTTCTTTGGATGGTTAATTTTTATATTTTTCCACCAACCTTGTGTAAATCAATCCAATATTTGTTTCAACCTTCAACACAACATCCTCTGTATACTGAATTAACGAATCAATTCTTTTTAAAAGGAAACTTACCAATATTTAAATTAGCAAGATATTATTTTAGGAATCAAATACATACACATACAATCCAAACAACAACATTGAGCCACACTTGATACGACAAACGGTTCCTGTGGATTTAGCGAAGCCATGTGTGGATATTTAATCCTCCAACGAGAAGAGGACGGTGGGTGCAAGGGGTCCACGTCATCTCTCCACCCGTTCCCCGAGAGCACAAACCCGTCGTGCAGGCCATATCCGCGTGACAAACCCGCAACAAAAAAGGATCGGAGGGGATGCAACGGGGGGCCAATTCCAGGTCCCGAAATAATGAAGACCTGGGCTGCGGAGCGACGGAGGGCAGGCATGGGCACGCGGCAGCCGCAGAGGAGAGCAGGCGGCGCTATAGCAGGGGCGGGGAACCCATCACGGTGGGCGATCCGAGTGTGACCCGATTGAGCGCGATCGCTCTTTCGTCTCGATTCTCGAAGTGGGTGCATGCAGGATGCACCCGAATCGCACCCTTTTCTTGGGTTGCAGCGCAGGGGCGGCACTCCGACGGCCTGCCCATCATGCTCCGCCCCCATGAAATTTACTCCTCCTCTTCCTCCTCCTCCTCTAAGCCTCCCATTGCTGCCATTCGTGCTACGATTCCTCCTCCAAATGGTCATGATTCGTCTCGCTGCCAGGTTCCTGTCCATCTCCAGATTCTCTGCTTCTGAACTCGTGCTTTTGATGCCACACGCTGAGAATGCATTGTGAGGTGTGCAAGCCAATTCAGCTGGTTTGCTTAGGAGTCTACGGCACTTTCTTCGAATTTCTGGTGTACTGGTATGAATTCGGAGATTTATTAGAGGAGATTGTGCGTGAGCCGATTATGAATTGGTGCAAAGTGTATTTCTTTTTTGTTTCAGTGGAGATTGGTTGTATTCAATTTCGACAAAGCGAGGTGTGTGTTGACGATAAGCACCGCGGCAAGTAGAGTTGATCTTTGTGAACTTCGTCACCGGAACTTGTTTATTTGTTGCTGAAGAGCACATCTTCTGCTTCTCGTGCCAAGTACGCGCTTGATTTTGATCACAGTGAGGTTTTCAGGTTGTCTAGGCTGCGCGTGTATTACATACATTGATTGCTGGGGGAGTGTGGACAGTGGGATGCCTGTTTGTGGGTGTCGTGCATTATGTATTTTCCAAGTTAGAAATATACCTCAGTCTAGTTATCAATTAGCGACTTGTTCTGCATTAAGGTCTTATAATCAGAGTTAGAAAATTCGAGTATAGCTTATATTTCGAGTATTTGGAAGAGAGCACCTACTAGTAATGAAGAAACACTAAGTACATATTCTCATGGTGTTCATTACATTTTGCTAATTTCGGGTAATTGCATCGTTTGAGAGAAAGTTGTATAATAATACATTATCTTCTTTACGGTGCGTTATGATGCAATGCAGGTTCGATTCGGTCGCATAGTGTGCTGGAACATTTTCGGATTGCTGCAGTTTTTACTTCGGAAGACCCATGTGGGGAGTTGGAGGAGTAAGTTTTGAATTCATCCATGGATTGCCGTATATTTCGACTTCATGATCACGACGCTTCAGATCGTTACACTTAATCGTGACTGTTCTTCTTCATATTGTGCAGCTTACTCGAAGATTCAGCCTCAAGGCCAGCTGTCCTACAGTTAAGGCATCTGATTTGGAGACGGACAAGCCGGACAAGCCAGCGGATAAGCCACAACCATGGAAGGACATGAATGGCATGCAGAATTTAGGAGTGCTGGAGGTGGACCCTTATCTTGCCCCTCACCGGATCCATCTGCGATCTCGTGTTCGCGAGTTTATGAAACGAAAGATGGAAATCGAGAAACATGAAGGAAGTTTGGAGGATTTTGCCGAAGGTTCGTGTTCCTTAACTGCAAGCCCAATACTGCTGAGATCTGGTTATGAATGTCAATGCAGTTCAGTATTCAAAGGTTCACAGGTTGCTAACTCTAGTTGTTAGATTGCTTTTGCGATTTTTTTTTTTTTTTTTTTTTTTTTTTTCAATCTGTCATAAACCATCTGCTCATATTTTAAAAATTGAACTTTGACCTTAGCGTTTCTCACAGAAATCACTTAAATCGGGTTGTCGAAGTATGAATTTAAGTGATTTCTGTGAGGCCGAGACCTTAACGGTTCTGAATTGAGGAAGAAATATAAGGGGGCTTCTAAAAATTCAACAGATATGAAACATTAAGATTGTCAGACTACACAGTGACCGTTCCACTATTGTAGGTCCTCTGCTAACCAAAGAATGGCATTGTTTCTCGGCCTGTTGAGTCCTTGATACTTCACAGCTATTCCTTTAGAGGCGGAAACTATGGCTTAGAGTTACGAAGTTCTTCTTGGACGCAAGATTCATGAAGAAGTTTCAACCATTTCGATTTATTTCGTAGGATATTCACATTGCTCTAGACATGTGAGTCGTGACAAGGTATTTAAAGCTTCACTTGAACAGGTAGCACTTAAGCGCTAGCAGGGTATTGTGTTGCTGTGTGAAGGGTACAAGAAGTTTGGGTTTATTCGTGAAGGAAATTGCATTGTTTATCGGGAGTGGGCTCCCGCAGCAGCGTGAGTTATCTCTTCAGAGCTCATCACTATGAACGACATTTGAATTGATCTTATTGCTATTACTCTTGTTGTTCACCTCGATAACGAAGTAACTGACTCAAGATGATGTCGTATCCGTATCAATTTAAAGTGGAATATTGTCCTGTATGTTAGTAATGCAGCTAAGGCCTCATGCAGTCTTTTATTAAGCGCGATTTGGCTTGATAACTGAAGAGAGTACTTTTGTATACAGGGCTGTTCAGTTAATCGGTGACTTCAACAATTGGGATGGGAGAAAATATAACATGGAAAGAGACAAGTTTGATGTATGGTCTATCAGGTTGCCAGACGTGCGTGGTGTCTCTGCGATTCCTCACGGATCCAAAGTGAGGATCAGAATTAAGAAGGGTGATGATACTTGGGTAGATCGTATTCCAGCCTGGATTAAATATGCCGTGGTTGATCCTACTGTATTTGCTGCGGATTATGATGGTGTTTACTGGGATCCACCTTTGAGGGAAAGGTAAGTAGCACCTAGCCTCACTTCTTTACGACTGACCTTGATGTCTTGGGTGGTTAGGCTACGTGCATTTAAAATGATGATAAACTTGGTATCATTTGCTGTGCCTCACGTAATGTACGTCTATGCATGGACCTTCGGTACATGGTTCAATTAGTGCATGTTAGATGGGCACTTTGCAGACCCATACTTTATTGTTACTTTTGTAAAATGTGCCAGATATCACTTCAAGCATGCCCGCCCACAAAAACCATCAGCTCCGCTCATTTATGAAGCTCATGTGGGAATGAGCTCAAAAGAACCGCGAGTATCGTCCTACAGAGAGTTCGCGGACGAAGTTCTTCCTAGGATCAAGGCTAGCAATTACAATACCATTCAGCTGATGGCAATTATGGAACATGCTTACTATGGTTGCTTTGGGTACCATGTCACTAATTTCTTTGCAGTTAGCAGCCGAAGTGGTACTCCCGAGGATCTGAAGTACCTGATAGACCAGGCTCATTCAATGGGACTTCGAGTTTTGTTGGATGTGGTACATAGCCATGCAAGCACCAATGCCGTCGATGGATTGGCCGGGTATGATTTGGGCCAGTCAGCTCAAGAGTCCTACTTTCATACTGGTGCCCGAGGATACCATAAGCTTTGGGACAGTCGACTGTTCAATTATGGGTCGTGGGAGGTGCAGCGGTTCCTTCTATCAAATCTGAGATGGTGGATGGAGGAGTACATGTTTGATGGCTTCCGTTTCGACGGGATCACTTCTATGCTCTATCACCACCACGGACTGAACATGCGCTTTAGTGGAAACTACTATGAGTATTTCAGTGAAGCCACTGATGTCGAAGCAGTGATGTACTTAATGCTTGCAAATGATCTAGTCCACAAGTTGTATCCCGATGCGACAGTTATTGCGGAAGATGTATCAGGCTTTCCCACTCTCTGTCGTCCAGTTTCAGAAGGAGGTGTTGGCTTTGACTATCGTCTAGCCATGGGTATACCCGACAAATGGATTGAGTACCTGAAAGTTAAGGAGGAGGAAGATTGGTCTATGGGTGATATTGTTCACACTCTTACCAATCGGAGATATAGGGAGCCTTGTGTCGCTTACGCCGAGAGCCATGATCAGGTGAATTGCACTGTTTGTGTCGTGTTTTGATGCTGTAGTATTATCTCATTTGTGCCGCTGACTTCAGCATCACTCTTTCCAGCTGTGTAATGGTTTTGTGTCCTATCATTGAAACTGAGTTATTTTTTTCCAAGTCTAGATTTAAGTCCTTCCACTTGGGAGAGATTCAATGTGAACATAATCAATGCAAAATGATATTGAGGCAGCAGTTTCGTATCAGTGGTTGTCGCAATGGAATCACCTTACTCTAAATCCCAAAGACGTGAAAATTTGGCATGTTTCCTTTACAGAATATTTTGAATTAATTCTAATACTCTTTATTTTCTGCAGTCTATGGTCGGAGGTAAAACGTATGCATTTTTACTGATGGACAAGGAAATGTACTTCAGCATGTTAGCTACGCAACCATCGAATGCTATCGTAGATCGAGGAATAGCACTACACAAGGTCCTTCCATCTTGTTATAATAACTCCTCTCCATAAAACGCTTCATCTGTCTTGTTTTGTTTTATCTAAAGTGGGGCACGGTCAAGTTACTAACTGTTATTTGTGCTGCAGATGATTCACTTCATTACCATGGCTCTTGGAGGAGAAGGCTACTTAAACTTCATGGGCAACGAGGTGAACAATTTAAATTGACTTTCTGAACCACATTTTCATGCATCACTTTTTTGTCTAATTTCCTATTTTGGAGCATCGATTTGCCTGAGTGTCACTGACATCAATAGGATTTTTACGAGTTGCAGTTTGGTCACCCCGAGTGGATTGACTTTCCTAGACAAGGAAACAATTGGTCATTTGAAAAGTGTCGAAGGCTCTGGGATCTCGCGGATCGAGACGACCTTCGATACAAGGTTTGTTTTCAAAGCGTTGTTGAAGGCTTAGTTGCTAGAATGATTTATAGCGTCGAAGCTGTATTTAGAAATGTTTTTGGTATAGTGGTGCATGGTTTATTTACAGAATTGGCGGATGTCATGGATGAGAATTTCAATTGAAGGTTTGTAAATTTCACCTCCCGTCAAGTGCTCTTGCAATGGTACTTAGAAAAGTAAAGGGAATAAGTTGTTTTTGAATGATTTATTTCAAGGATATAAGGTTTCAATCTTACATTCTAGGGCTAACAGAATCCTTTGTTGGTGATATTAAATCTGACTCTGCAATACTGAGCTAACTTTGATCTTGATCTTTTCGTACAGTTTATGAATAACTTCAACAGAGCGATGATTGGGCTTGGTGAAAGCTTCCAATTTGTGGGTTCTTCGAAGCAGTACATCTCCAGCAAAAGTGAATCTGAAAAGGTCAGTTACCCTTCTCCCGCTTATGTAATCCTCATCGACAGCCAGGAGCTTCATTGATCTTCATGAAGGAGATCAAGTCCCCTTGAATGTGGTTATGCTGTTACGTATGTGATATTTTGACAGTGATTCCTGCAGGATAGCTGACTTAGTCTATAATTGGTTGCTTTCCAGGTCATTGTATTCGAAAGGGGAGACTTGGTCTTTGTGTTCAACTTCCATCCAACAAACACATACTCGGAGTAAGTGGAAGTCTTCCTATAACTTTCCACAAACAGTCTGTGTTTTGGGGGTTTGATAGTATAAATTTAAAGATCCAATTAATCAATTTTATTTTATTTTTGTTTTAATATCTTTATTTGCTTTCAGTCTGAAGATTGTTTGATGCCGTGAAGCAGGATTCATCGTGGATGATAGATTGTTATATTGATGGATCAATAATCTTCAGTTGTTATCATTTGTACTCATTCGACATCCACTTGTTTCCAGGTTGAAGGTAGGCTGTGAAATTCCTGGCAACTACCGGATCTGCTTGGATAGTGATGCTGCGGAATTTGGAGGCCATTCCCGGGTAAGACTCGATGGCGATGTTTCTACGCATGTTTTTTTCTACATTTATTGTTGTTACGCATGAGCAATTGAAAGAGTATAATAAGGTTAGGATCATAGATAAATCTTTTTTTCCCAATCTTCTCATTAACATATTTACCAATTTCTTACTCAGGTGCTTTTGTCTTTTCTCTGCAGGTGGACCATGAGGTTAATCACTGGACAAATCCTGAGGGGGAGCCAGGAAAGCCAGAGACTGGTTACAACAATCGACCACATTCCTTCATGGTTATGTCTCCATCTCGCAGTTGCCAGGTCAGCAATATATCATACCTCGCATTCTGTTTATGCTGAACTTTTTGCTAGTGTTGCGCTTTCAATCTCGCTAAAATTTGAACCTCCTAGAATCGACCAGAAGAATAAAATGACTAATTATTCTAAATATTAATGTTCTATTTGATCCTCTGAAGTTACTGTTTCAAACATCATCGAAAGCTGTATTGAACTTCAGTCCATGACACTTGGTTATCCAAGTGCTCAATTACTCCTCAATTGTGTTGTGGCGATTATAAGCTTACAACAGTACTTGGTCCCGGATGCAGGTGTACCACAAAGTATCCGAGTAAATTGGGGAATGTTGTTGGATCACCGGGGTCTCTTTCTGTACATTATATTTTTCCATGTATACTGAGTAAGATATAGTGAACCTACTTCATTTTAGCCTATCAAAAGTTCTGATCTGCTTGTGAGTATTTTAATTAAGGGGTTGGATGGGGGGTAAGGTAGAGCTATAGTTGCTTTTGACGAGCTTTCATCTCATTCAAGAGATCTTTTAAATACCTCTTTATTACCCATTTTAAATGGTTATTGTAGTAGCTTAGGAGTTGTGTATTAATTGATACCAATATTTTGATGTCCAAGATCTCCTATGTATAGTGGTGTAAGAGTCAATATTTTTGATGATACTTCTTTGTTTTGAAACAATTTTTGGTTTCCAGTTTCTGATTTTGAAGTTAAAAACTTCAACATATTGCACTTGACTAGCATTATATATTATTCTTTTCTTTGTTACAAAAACAAATTTTTCCTATAGAGGATGACATACAAAGATGTGTGTTTATTTGAACATTCTTTAGTGTCAAGTTTTGCAATTTTATTAAGTTTTTATTGGAGATGAAGAGTATGTGTAGAAGGAGCATCTTTAAGAGTCTATTCACAGGTGGGACATATTTCCTAGCTTTGAGCTAAGAATTCTTTATGCAAAAGCTTGTGGTATCATTTGTTAGTAACAACAAATTGATTGGAGTTGATATAAAGAAGAATGCAAAAATTGGATGTAATTTTATTTTTTCTTGTTTTTGATTGAGCATTCTGTGTGTACAGGATGGTGGCAGTATTTGTTTGTTACAAATAATTAATTTAGAACTAAATAAAATTCATACAACTGTTAAACAAATCTATTCTTAAAACATTACAAAATCAAATAAAATAAAAAATAAAAAATAATATTAAATATAATTTAAAATTAAAAACTATTTTTTATAAAGTTACAACATACTTTACAGTTATGTTAGTATAATTGTCTCTAAAACAAGAGTGAAATAATTAAAGCAAAGAATTTTATTCTAATTTTTTATATTAGATTAATAAATTAAAATTTTAAAATAGTTCTTGAAGTTTATAGTATTATTAAAAAAATTATAAATTAAAAAAATTATAAATTAAAAAAATTATATTAATTGATTTGAAATATCATATTTTTTTGTATTCACCACTAATAAGATATATTTTGCACTACAACCAAATTTCTTTAAAACAATCTTATTTTAATAAAAAAGTTATATAATTGTAGCAATATACATCTTATTAAAATAAGATTGTTATACATAAGTGTTTTTAATTTAAGTTAAAAAAACTTTAATATTAACAAAAAATTAAGATTTATTTTAAATTAATAAATTATAATAATATTAATTTAATATAATATATAATATATTAAAAATAAATTTATATGGTTTATTTATTTTTATTAAAATATTATATATATATTAAGTTAATTTATTTTTATTTTATTTTATTTTATTAAGATATCTGTTAATAAAATAAAATTTTAAAATACTTTATATAATAAATAATAATTAATCAATATATTAGGATATAATTCTAATAATGTAATAACATATATTTTCTAAAAAATTAGCATAGTGAATATAAGTATATTTTAGCAAATTGAATAAATAAATAAAATTCTATTTTATGTGATGCTTTATAAAAGAATATTTTTATACCATCATAAAATGTGTTCTTATTATTTACTTAAGTATAAAATATTTAATAGGTTTATATTTAAATTTTTTATTTAATAAAAAAATTAATTTTGTGTAACTATTAAAAAGTAAAATAAATCAAACAACAATTTTGTAAAATAGGTACCAAGCTCGTGCTTTGACTTTTTTTTACTTCATTTGTCTATCATTCATGCCTACTTACGAATATAGATGTCAAGTAGTTGCCTCAATTTGTGTGAGCAATTCACTAATGATCAACCAATTATTGGAAGTGCTTAAAATACTAGTAGGTAAAAGATTTGAGGTTTTAAAAAAAAACAAAAAATCATTCATAAACAAATAGGCAAGATTAAAAGTTTGAGGTTTATTAAAATATTCTAGTGCAAGGAGCTGTTTGGATTTTTTGTTCATCCAATATTAAGTATTAGTTGAATACCTAAATTGCTATGACCACTAAAGAAGGCTATGTATTCCTATTAAAATATAATAAAATATAAACTTTTACTTTAAATTTAAAATATAAAATTTAATTAAAATAAAATAAAATTTAATAATAATTATTAAAAATACTTTTAAAAAAATAATAGAATACAACAATACTATAATGTCAATTAAAAGACTAATAAATTTATACCAATGAAGATATTAAACTAGGATGTTCAATATATTTTCCATGATATATTCATTTATAATCCTATCTTTTTCTAAAATGATTCTTTCTTTCTCTCTATCTCTCTCTCTCTCTTTCTCTCTCTCTCTTTCTTTTTCTTTAACATGTATTTTTTCATGTATCTTGTGAATTGACATTCTCCCATGTTACATATTCTAGCATTAACACATTTTTCTTATGTTTTAAAAACATAAAATTATCCTCTTTACTCAACAGCATTATTTGTTTAAGTAATTTAAAATGATCTTTCCAGTTAAAGAATATTTATTAACTATAATAGTGCAAGTAACACATGCACCATATATACAAAGAAAAAATTCTCACTACTTCATAAGTTATTGTCAAAGTTGCTATTTAATAATATTCTTGTTTCTTCCACAAGTTTATTTATTAAAAAAGGTTTTTCTAATAGAGTTTATAAATTTAATTTTTTGAATGAAATGCACTATAACATCACTTTGTTAATCATTGTATCTCTTTGATGACATGGTATCAATTATTCATCCTATCAAATGTGGCACAATATGATATAAATCAATGTGCTATATTTAAAGTTCCACTTATTGAATTAGAACTCATAGTTCTTTATATAATTTGAGTAATCTTTTATAGTGATTTTTAAGGTATACTTAAACTTAGGTAATAGAAGAGCTAAGTATTACTTAAGAGTTGTATTTTTATACTCTATATAAAAAATGAGATTGTTTTCCAATCAATGTGGCATCAAAGCTTATTTGATCTTTCAAAGTGAAGATTTGATGAGCCATACTCTTATAATAGTGGAAAGTTGTGTATGGACTTAATGAGTAGTAGTTATAGCAAGAGTTAGACTTGGAAAATAATATTAAAAATCTCTTTGATTAAGAGAGATTTAGATTACTTGATAAATAAGTAAAAACTAGAATTAGCCAATATGGCTACAAAAAGTCAAAGTACAATTTTAGGAAAAGGAAACAAATTAAAAGAAAGAAGAAACTATTATGTATAGACATTGCTACTAGTAGTTTATAAATCAATCTATATGTGAATAAGAGGTAAATAGCATGACCTATTTTTTTAAAAATAATTTTAAATTAATACCATGGAAGAAGGATAAAAAGCTGAATTCTTGATGAATAAAAATAATAATAATATAGTAGTGGTACTTACTAAAATCTCCAAGTCCTTTGAAAAGAAACAACTATGGTACTTAGATTCAATTTCCACACAACATGTCAATGGAGATAGCAAGAAACTAAGACCATTAAAACTTATTGTAAGAGAAAACATTCAAACAATAGGAAGGAAATCTCATAAAATTATTGATATTGGTGAAGCTAGCCTATACACAAGATTGACCAAGGAGATAAATCTTTCAAAGGTTTTTTAATATTAAGTCTAAAGCAAAACTTAATCTTAATTGGTTGTCTTTTTAATTTTAATAATGTTATTGAATTCTTTAATAAAAATAATTGTCTCTTTAACAATGTAGTCAAAAGGAAGATCCTAGCTTTTATAAGGAGTGATCCTAACAATGATCTTTATAAGATTCTTATCCTAAATCATCTTGTAAAACTAGAGAAGCAATAAAACTATAGTACTGATGCTTTAGATAGTTAAACCACATAAATCTAAAGTACATGTTTACAAAAGATAAAGCACAAGGATTATCTAGATTAGAACCATTAAAAGATATGTATGAAAGTTGCTAAGTAGAAAAAAAACATAGAGAAAGAATTTCCAAAAGTACCATATACAAAGCCTCAAGAGTCTTAGAACTAATTCATTTTGATTTGGTTGGACCATTGCCAATTCCATTATTCTTGGAATTACATTATTTTTTTGTATTTACTGATAATTTTTCTATAAAATCTTAAATATTCTTTTTTCAAATCAAATCTAAAGTAAATAGAAATTTAAAAACTTGAAAAAATTTATAGAATAGGAAATATAAAAGAAATTATATAATCTAAGAACAAATCAAGGAGAAGAATTTATGTCAAATAAATTCAAGGCTTATTGTAATACAAATAGAATACAAAGATAGCTAATTCCCACATTTATTTTAAAATAAGATGGCATAGCTGAAAGAAAAATTATAACATAGCTAAACAAATAAAAATCATGATTGTGAGTTGTAAGCTATCTAGATATTTATAAAATAAAGCCAATTATATTACAAATTTTTTTATTAATCAAAGTCCAACTACTTTCAATCATCAAATAATATCAAAAAAGAAAAATATAATAACAAAAAAATCAAATATAAGTTTTTTAAAATTCTTTAAGTACCTTATTTTTTTGCATATATTGAAATAAGATAGTAACAAGTTAGAATGTAAGACTATTAAATATCTTTTTATAGAATATGATTCAAACAACAAAGCATTCAAAGTATTTGATCCATTTAGAAGAAGAATAATTATAAGCAAAGATATAGTTTGTAATAAAAAAAAATTAAAACTAAATTATCATTCCACAATAAAAATTCTAAAAGATTGGATATTTTTTTTTGTGAGAATAAAAAATCTAACTTATCATCTTATAATGCTTCAATTCAAATTTAATAAAAAATATCTTAAATCTTCTTCACTTGTAGAAAATCATCTTTATAATTTGCCATCAATTAAACCAATAATATTGAGCATATCTTCAAAATCCTCTAATTTTGAACCAAAAAACTTACCATATATACTTAAAATCTAATAATATCTTAAAAATCAACTCTAATTGTCAAATTAGAAGAAGGCATATTAAACATATTGTAGATCTAAACCTGTTTCTTTGAAATTAAGATCTATTAGAAGTAGAAGACCACTAAGTAAATTCAAAGATTATTATGCTACAATAATTGAAATAGATGAAGAACCTCTAAGCTATGAAGAAGCAATACTAGATATAAATAAGCAACAATTATACTATTAAAGAAGAATTCATTAAAAAAAAATCAAACTTTGATTCCATATGACCTTCCTCTCATGAAAAAGATCATAAAAGCCAAATAGATATTCAAAATAAAACAAGAGAAGAAAGAAAGACCTATCAAGAAAAAGACTCGACTTGCTGCTATAAATTATAAGCAAAAAAAAAAAAAAAAAAAAAAAAAAAATCTTTGACATATTTGTATATTTTGATGTACTAAAGTACCTTGGAATTGATTGATTAAAAAAATAGAATCTTTACTAATTTGATCCTATAATGGTATCATATAGCATGGTTTTTAATCTAAAAATATACTAAATATCTAATTATAGAGAATTTATCTTTAACTTATTACCTAAGCTTTAATAATTGATTTGTCCTTAATAAGGAAGATAAATAAATATAATTATATTAAAAAATATTATACTAATAAGAATCTTTTATATTTAAGTGATTTTATACATAAAATTTTTTATAGTATCTAAAAATTCTTTAACAACCTTTTCTATAGCAAATCATAACTAACCAATTGCTGATACATTAAATTCTCAATAACTTCAAAGAAAATCTATAATCTCTTTTCAAAGACTTATCAAAATTTTATTATAGCTCCATTTATCTATCTTTTATACCTCTATAAAGTCTTGGCTCCTAAAAATCCTCTTTAGCTTGTACAAAATGCTCAAATTGTAATAAAAATCCTTCAATACTTTATTCACCCACAAATGATTATTTTCTTTTTAAACTTTAGCATCAAATATCTCTTGATCCATCTATTCAATTTTTGTCAAATCTTTCAAAATTATAGTTTATATCTTTAAACTTTATTATAAGAAAAATCAATTGTAGATTTGCTTCCAATGATCTGATATCTCAAAAATCCTAGTATGTGCTCAAAGCCTTAGTTAATAGACATTTGAGCACTATTTTATTCATATCTCAGAAATCCAAAATTTAAATACTATTAAAATTTGTGTGTAGCTCTACAATATAAAAATAAAAATTTTAGAGCCAAAACCTTATCAAATTGCTTGAGATATAGCTCAAAACACAACTACTAATTAAGCAAATCATTTACTATACTTAGATTGCAAGTGCCAACTTCAACTCCAAAATCTCCTTTATTCCAACTTAAAATTTATTGAATTATACATGTACATGTAGTCAAAAAAGTGTCCTCTCTAATTCAAATTGCCAATCCTTTATTACCAAACTTATTAAATAAAATAAAATTACCAATTTTTTTATATATGCATTATAGCCCAAAGAATGACAATAGATACAAAATCAACACCTTGACTTTGAGTGCTTATATATCCTTCATAAGAATTCCAAATCACTCGATTTTTATACCAAAATCATATCCAAAATCCTAAATTTACTAAATATAGCCTCAAATGTTTAAATGACTTCAAAAAAATAATCCTTATTCCTAATAAGGCCTCAAATAGTCTCCTTGAAGCTCATTGGACATGACTTTTGGCCAATAGGAATAGAGATTTCCATCATCTATTTCTATTTATTTACATAGATGGCCTAATTATTCTTTTTGTTATCAAGATCTCTTTCTAATCTTTTTTTTTTAATAATATTTATATAGTATGTATCCTAAATATCAAATAAAAGAAATAAAATAAGATTTTAAGGATCACTAATGTCTAATAAAAATGACTCTAAATATATAAAAATTATTATCAATATAAAATCAATCTCAAAAGTCACTATTAAAAAAAGTTAAATTTTTTTTTATACAAATCTCCTTTTAAACAAATTCCTTTCAAAATAATAATCTAACCATGTTTTTGTAACCAATTAAAATCTACTAACATGGCTTTAACCTAGTTGTATAATAAATTATATATAAAATATATATATAAATATTATTTTCACATAATAATCAAATTAGAAGATAACAATGACTTTTCTAAATAGATTAGTAATTAAAGTTATTTATATGTATATACCATTTAGATTTTAAAAAAAAATAAAAAATGAAGGAACTGTAGTTTAATAAGTATATATCTTGTATAGATTAAAACAAGCTTGATAATCTTGAATTGATTTATTCTTATTATCTTGTGGCTTATTGAAAAGCAATGTTGATCCAAATTTATATTATTTAATAGTAAATAGAAAATATACTATAATACGGTTATATATCAATGATTTTTTAATAACCAAATACAATAAGAAAGAAATCAAAGATATTACTAAGCATCTATTCAACAAATTTGAAATGATAGAGGTAGGAGAAGCTAAATTACATATTAGAAGTGAAATTAAATATTCAAAGCAAGGAATTTGGCTTCATTAAAGAAAATATATTTTATCATTATTTCAAAGATTTGGTATAGAAAGATGCAAACTTACATCTAATTTAATATATTCAAATAATAAACTAAAAATTGACATAGGAGAGAAATTTGTTGACAAATAATTATATCAAGTATTAGTTGGTTATTTGATCTATATAAAAATTACATGGATTGACATTGCTTATACAGTAGGATATATGAATAAATTTATTACTGCTTTGTAAAAATCCTATTTACTTATAATTAAAAGATTTTTACTATATTTAATAAAAATAACTAATTATGATTTATTTTTTCCTAGAAATGAAGACTTAATATTCACCATCTTTGTAAATATCAATTATGATAGATGTATAGATATCATAAGATCTATCTTCAATATTGTATATTAACTTAAAGAAGCCACAATTGATTGGAGCTCTAAACATTAACCTATTTTTGCCTTAAGTATTATAGAAGCAGAATACAAAGCATTAATAAATACTACTTATAATATTATCTATATTTATCATGGACATAAGATTTACTCCAATAATTATCTAATTAATATAAATTAATAGAAATAAATAATATAAATTGATTTGATAATTTTTGATAGACTAGCTTCCTAGAAGCTTCATAGACGTGGAATCACCTTTATACGTGTCTATAGGTGATTGGTAGGTTAGAAACTTGGTCAACAAGCTAGCCGCATGGCGCACATGTTGGTAGCTTGCGGAACAAGCCAAGTACGTGGCGCATATGTGAAAAACTTATCATGTAAATTTGACACGTGTCTTGTAAATTAGACACGTGTAGGAGGTCCTATAAAATACCGCCATGTAGCTCTTAGCTAGATAGTATTTATAGAGGCAAGAGTGAAGCCTTCTTCACTCTTGTCAACTCCTTTCTTGCTTCTAGTCCAGATTCAAGAGTCTATAGTTTTCTTGTCTTGTCGCAATAGCCATTCTAATTTCTTTAAATATACATACTTTCTTACTTCTATTTTGTTATACTTCTTAATAGAAGTTTCATACGTTTATTTGCTTTTATCGAGTTCTTGTCCTTAATAGATTGACAAGAGTACACATACAGTATCAGAGCTTTGTCTTTTCTTGATTAAGAGTGGATTATCCCTTTTTCTTGATAAGACATAAGCATATTAGAAGTTATGGAGTATCTACTTCTAAATTGATATTATTTCTAAATTTTTTTCTTTTGAGTGTGTTATTCTGCATTTCTTGAAGTGAGAATAGACACCTTCCCTCCTATTGTATTATCATGGTAGAGCTTGTGGAAATGAAGAGTGCAATGGCACAAATGCAAGAACAAATGAGAGACCTAATGCTTACAATGTAGCAACTTAGTTTACGACTACAAGGAGCAATAAGATTAGCAAGAAGTGAAGATATAGAGATGGTTGGAGTTGCATCAATATCTACACCAAACCATACTACCTCACCAATGATGGAACACTGTTCAAACATTAGAGAATCAAAAATTAGTTTGCTTGAGAAGTTTGATGGCATAAGATCTAAGTTTTGAGGATTTGTCAATCAGGTACAAGTGGTGATTGAACTTCAACCTCAGAGTTATCCTACACAAGGATCTCAAGTTAGGTTTATTGGAATGTTACTTTTGGATTCTGCTTTATCATGATTTTCATCTTTTCTTGAACAATGTAATCCGATAATGGATAATTTGGAGGCATTTTTAGCAGAATTTTGATCTATGTATGAAGAATATGATGTAATCTGTGTTACAATCAATAAGATTCATATCCTATGATAAGACAATCGATTAGTGTCGTTATACGCTTTTGTCAAGGACATACTTGTTAGAACCTTTTAGAACATTCTAGAAGTTTTCTAGAACTCTCTAGAACCTTTCAGAGCCTTCTAATATCTTCCTAGTTGGTAGAAGTTGCTTGAAAAGCTTCTTAATTAGTAGAAGTTATTTGAAAAGCTTCTTAATTAGTAGAAGTTATTTGAAAAGCTCCCTAGTTGGTGGAAGCTACTTGAAAAGCTTCCTAGTTGGTGGAAGTTGCTTGAGAAGCTCCCTAGTTGGAGGAAGCTACTTGAGAAGCTTCCTAGATAGGAATATATATTGGAGTCGATGCTGAAGAGTTCTTCAGTCTCGACAACACATCTCTTGGAGCTCTAACTCACCTCTTTGGTGTTGTTTTTGTACTCATCTGATTAATCTAGTTCTTGCCAGTTCTTCTTGAACTTCTTGTTTAGACTTCAAGTTTATATTCTGTGTCCGTGATATTAATCCAGTTCCTACCAGTTCTTCTTGAACTTCTTATTTAGACTTCAAGTCTATAATTTGTGTCCGTGATAGTTTGTCGAGACTACTCTCACCTTGGATATCAGAGCTAGTTCCTTCTTGTTGGAGTATAGATTACCCCTCTTCTTGAAGGTACACTAGTATTTTAGAGGTTGCGGATTACCCTCCTCTAAATTGATATCTTTTCTTCTTGGAGAGAGTGGATTATCCCTCTTCTTGAAGGTCTTAAGGCGTTTTAGAGGTTGTGAAGTACCCTCTTTTAAACCAATATTTCCTCCTTGTAGAAACAATTACTTCCTTTCTCTTAGAATGGTTGGAGGTCAAGACATTAATATGAGTGAAAGTTTGGAGTCCAAGATGGACGCCATTATGAATGCTCTTGCTACGTTATCACAGAGAACTACGGTGATGGAAGGAATCTTTGCAAGACTTCATAATGATGGAGCATCCGAAATAGCACAATATAGGCTTCATCAGCCTCGAGCTTCTACACCAGAAGAAGCAGCTTTACCTGTGATTCAACGAGAACCATTACTTCCATAATGAAAGGAACCTCGAATTAACCTTCCAGACAAGTTTGATGGTACACGCTCTAAGTTTCAAGGTTTCATCAATCAAATCAAGTTAATAACAGCTCTACAATCCAAACGTTATTTGATGGAAGAATCACGCATTGAATTGGTTGGAACTTTGCTTATGGGACAAGCTCTATCGTGGTTTGCTCTTCTATTTGAAAAAGGATCACCGATTTTGAATAACTTTGAGACTTTTTTGGAGGCATTTGTAGAAGCATTTGGCGAGCATGATAAGGCTCGGTGGACTACAACAAAAATTCGATCGCTACGACAAGGGACTCGCTCTGCATTAGTCTATGCATTGGATTTTAGGCAATTGGTATGCGACATCAACTGGGATGAAGAAGCATTGATGAGCCAATTCTATCGAGGAGTAAGGGACGACATGAAGGATTTGTTGTTATCTCTTCCTGATCCACGAACACTCAACGAAGCCATTAGCCAAGCTGTAAAGTGCGATAATCGCCTATTTCAACGTCGCCAAGACCAACACTCCAGTCAATATACAAGTCATTATGGCGCAATTATATCGGCAAGTAGCCTAAATTTACAAGCAGAGACAAAGGACATGCAGATTGATGCGGTACGTATCAAATCCCTTACTCCAGAAGAAAAAAAGCAGCGTATGGAGAAAGATTTGTGCTTTCATTGCGGTGGAGAAAGCCATAGAGCTGGAAATTATCCAAAGAAGCAAAATGGACCCAACATCAAGAATAGAGGTGCGTTTGTTCAGGAAAATGAGGATGCCCAGCCACAATAGGAATCGTGCGGCTGAACAAATCAAAACCAGGTTCCTCTCTTTCTACTCAACATGCCCGTTGTTTTACAATTCTTTTGTCTTTTGGTCCTGAAAAATTAAAAACCTTAGCCTTATTAGATTTAGAAGCATCTGCTTGTTTCATAGACCAAGAATTTGCTAAGCGTCACAAAATTCTCCTAGTACAAAAATTCAAACCTGTTCACGTAGAAGTAATAGATGGACAACCTTTATTATCTGGTAGTGTCATCCATGAATCAGAACCTATAGAAGTGACGTTTAAAGACCACAGTAGTTATATTATTTTCAACATTATTAGCATCCCATCAAATCCTATTATTCTTGGTCTTTCTTGGTTGGAAAAATATAATCCATCCATAGATTGGAGGTTGCGGAGGATAACATTTTCCATAGAACAACCTGAGGACAAGCTTGGAAGAAGACCCCAAACCAAAAAATCCTTGTTCATTGGAGCAAGAACGTTTGTAAGATCGTGCAAGGAAGGCACACCATTGGTCATTTATGCGGCTCCAACTAGTGGAGAGCAGATTTCAACAGCAGGAATACTGGAACAATACAAGGATTTTCAAGACGTGTTCCAAAAGAAGAATGCTGACATGCTACCAGAACATCGACCATATGATTGTGCCATAGAATTGCAAGAAGGAGCACAACCACCTTTTGACCCAATCTACAACCTATCGCAGACGGAATTGGCTGAGTTGCAAAAATACATTGACGAGAACCTAGCCAAGAACTTCATTTGTCATTTAAAATTGCCAACTAGGGCATCAATCTTATTTGTGAAGAAGAAGGATGGCCTACTACGGATGTGCGTAGACTATCGAGGTCTCAACAAGGTGACAAAGAAGAATTGCTATCCATTACCTTTGATCTCTAGTCTTCTGGAACAACTTCGACGTACAAAGATCTTTACAAAGATTGATCTAAGGGGAGCTTACAACCTTGTGTGAATCAAAGAAGCAGACGAATGGAAGACATCTTTTCGTACAAGGTATGGTCATTTTGAATATAATGTTATGCCATTTGGTCTTACCAATGCTGCGACGATTTTTCAACACATGATGAATGATATTTTTCTAGAATATCTAGACGATTTTGTTGTCATTTATTTGGATGATATCTTGATATTTTCTGAGAATGAAGAAAAGCATAAGAAGCACGTTCGTTTGGTACTCAAAAAACTATGCGAGCGAGGACTCTATGCCAAGTTGGAAAAGTGCTTATTTCACCAAACTGAGATGGAGTTTTTAGGATTTGTTGCGACTACGAAGGCTTGAAGATGGATCCCAAGAAGGTGGAAGCAATTGTGTCTTGGGAAGTTCCAAAGACGGTTATAGAGGTACAATGTTTTCTTGGCTTTGCTAACTTCTATCAAATCTAATTATTCTCAAGTTGCTACTTTACTCACTTGATTAACATGTAAGGATAAGCTAGAATAGGGACCTCTAGCGGAAAAAGCATTTCAAAATCTTAAAACGGTATTTACTACGGCTCTAATCTTGGTACACCTAAAGTTTGTAAAGGCTTTCTATTTGGAAACTGATGCTTCAGATTTTGCTTTAGAAGCCGTACTTTCACAGATGAGCATCAACAATAAGCTTCATCTAGTTGCATTCTATTCACAAAAGTTTTCTGCGGTTGAGATCAATTACGAGATTCATGATAAGGAACTCCTTGCTATAATAGATTTTTTCTAAGAGTGGCGTCACTTCCTCGAAGGAACTGCGCATCCGGTGACCGTATATACGGATCATAAGAATCTAGAATATTTCATGTCTGCTCGGATTCTAAATCATTGTCAAGCTCGATGGAATATGTCGCTATCTTGATTTGACTTCATTATTACTTATCGGCCTGGAAAACAGCAAGGATTATTCAATGCCTTATCAGGAAGATCATATCTTATGTCAAAGATTGGAGAAGCAACACTTGATGAACAGTGTACGACATTGTTAAAGCTAGAGCAATTCAAGATTTGTGCTGCTGTGGTGCCAATTGATGTTGACTTCCTCAACAAGGTACGTGTTGTGACCATTGAAGATTCAATAGTCCTTGATATTAAGCAGCATATTAATAATAACAACTTCAAGTTTGAAGGAGATTTCTTATACTTTGACGAGCGACTGTATATCCCAAAAGGGCTAGCACGACTTTGAGTCCTTCAATCTCGTCATGACTTTCTAGCTGCGGGACATTTCGGATTCAACAAGACGTTAGAATTTATTTCTTAAGATTTTTGGTGGCTCCAAATGTGGAAGGATGTGAAGGATTTTGTCCTCTCTTCTGACATTTGTTCAAGATCCAAGAATCCTCGACATTGCCCTTATGGACTTCTACAGCCATTGCCCATTCCGTGTCGTCCATGGTCTTCAGTTTCCATGGACTTTATTACAGATCTGCCACCATCGAATTCATTTGACAGCATCTTTGTTGTGGTAGATCGACTTACGAAGATGGCACATTTTATCTCTTGCAAGAAGACATCGTCAAGCGAAGATACAGCAAGGCTCTTCCTTGATAATGTATATTGATATCATTGTCTATCAGATGATATCGTGTCAGATCGAGGAACCCAATTTGTATCAAAGTTTTGGAGATCTTTTTTTAAAATATTGAAGGTGGACATCAAGCTTTCTTTGGCATTCCATCCTCAAACTGACGTCCAAACAGAATGGATGAATCAAGTTTTGGAATAGTATTTACGATGCAGCATCAACTATCAACAAGATGATTGGATTGCATATCTATCGCTAGCCGAGTTTGCATATAACAACACCCTTCATGGGTCGACTCAAAAAACACCATTCTTTTCCAACTATGGGTACCATCCAAAGCTTGATCTATTGAGTCCGTCAGCGAATAACAACCCAACAGCTGAAGGATTGGTGCAGCAGCTATCGAAGCTTCAAACCACATTGAAGCTTCAATTGCAAATTGCCCAAGAGTCTTACAAAGCATCCGCGGATAAATTTTGGAATCAGGCACCTAATTTCAAGATTGGAGATAAAATATGGCTGCTTCGACGGAATATCAAGACCAAGCGGCCATGTGATAAGTTGGACTACCGGAGATTGAGACCATTTGTTATCCAGAAGCAGATCAATCCTGTGGCGTACCGCTTAGAGTTACCAGCTGCTATGAAGGTACACCTTATCTTTCATGTTTCTCTGTTAGAGCCTTATCGGGAATCGTCTTTTCTTGGAAGAGTGCAATGTCCGCCACCTAGTATAGAAATTGAAAACAACAAAGAATATGAGATAGAAAGGATACTAGATTCACGGCAAAGATGGAATAAATTAGAGTACTTTGTGCATTGGAGCGGCTACGATATTAATGAAAGAACATGGGAACCGGTCGAAAATCTTGTCAATGCATCTCAAAAAGTACGGAAATTCCATCGACAATATCTTAATAAACCAAAAGCTGGTCATTAACAAAGCGTGAAGATGAAGCCTTCTCTAGAAAAATGAATAGAAAAGGGATCCACGTCTCATTAAAACATAACTTGTTATATTTCATAATATCAAGATATCTAATATCGAGGTGTATTTAGATATGGCTAGTGAGAATGTAGATACTGTACTAGTGGTACCATCTCAATCGAGTAGCTCGCGACGTCGACCTCGAGACAAAGAATTAGAAGAACCAAGAAGACGTCGAAGAATACCAAGCAACGAGTCACTTGTAATTATCTTTGAAATTAAACCAGCTTATGCAAGTGGTGGCGAAATGATATTTTCAGGTCGTTTCCACAATGAAGATACAGAAGTTCAAGCATGGTCTCAAGTAGAAGGTATTGGTCATTATTGGTGGCTACAAAGACCCATGAATCATCTGCCTCGTGAATGACAGCTAGAAGATATTGCAGAGACTATGCGACAAATTTTTGATTTCCTACGTTTGTGAGTATACATCTCAAATGGCTTCTCGGAGACCTTGAAGCTAGAGGAGGAGGTGATGTCAAGGACATATTTGTTAGAACCTTCTAGAATATTCTAGAAGTTTCCTAGAACTCTCTAGAACCTTTCAGAGCCTTCTAATATCTTCCTAGTTGGTAGAAGTTGCTTGAAAAGCTTCTTAATTAGTAGAAGTTACTTGAGAAGCTCCCTAGTTGGTGGAAGCTAGTTGAGAAGCTTTCTAGTTGGTGGAAGTTGCTTGAAAAGCTCCCTAGTTGGAGGAAGCTACTTGAGAAGCTTCCTAGGTAGGAATATATATTGGAGTCGAGGCTGAAGAGTTCTTCAGTCTTGACAACACATCTCTTGGAGCTCTAACTCACTTCTTTGGTGTTATTTTTGTACTCATCTGATTAATCTAGTTCTTGCCAGTTCTTCTTGAACTTCTTGTTTAGACTTCAAGTTTATATTCTGTATCTGTGATATTAATCCAGTTCGTGCCAATTCTTCTTGAACTTCTTATTTAGACTTCAAGTCTATAATTTGTATCCGTGACAGATTCACAATTTCGACAACTAGGGACTAATATCAAGTAGGATGAAGTTGCACTCATCAGCCAATTTCTCTATGGATTATAATATAAGGTAAAAAAATTAATGCTCAATTTATCCGATCCTTAAACATTGAGTCAAGCAATTGATTTTGCTATAAAATGTGACAATCGATTTTTTGAATTTCGATTCAAGAGTCATATAAGGGAGCTTCAACATTATTATTCAATGGCAACATCAATGTCCTCACAAAACGTACATTTGGAAGTAGAAGACATGCAAATTGATGTGGTACATTTTAAATTTCTTACTAAATAAAAAAAGATTTGGCATCATCAAAGAAGATTATATTTATATTGTAGAGAATCTAAGCACACTGCTCAACATTGTCCAAAGAAATAACACAACTACAAAATGAGGAATATAGCTATCAAAGAAGACAATATATTGGAAAAAAAATTTGTCCAACTACAATAGGGACCGTTGTCGTATTACATATTGTCTTGTTTGGGAATGCACTGGGCACCTGGCTGTAGAAGGTAAAGTTGTATTTGCAAGTAATCAAAAAATCCTAATAGGTTTCATCCATATATGAAGAATATGATTCAAAGTTCAATTCAAAAGTGATTAAAAACACTCTTCTTAATATCATCAACCATACATATATCCCAATTTCCTTGTTTCTTTTATAATTAAGCAATTTTTTATTTTTGTTTGTAAGTCCTAATCCTAATCAACGAGCTTTGACAAGCTATAACTTTTAATTTGACCATCCACTTAGTGTGAATTTTTGCACACAAATGCTGGTATAAGCCTTCTATATATTTAAAAAAATTCAACTCAACCCAACTTACAAATTGCAAGAAAATACCCAAAAAGCGCACTAATGATATTCGGCCGCCAACTTAAAGATTGATGCAAAAATTCCAATGGTGATTTCTCCTTCTTCCATTATTAACTTCAGCTCAAATTTAGTATGTAGCTCAAAATATAAGCCTTCTATTATCATACCAAACTTTATGTTGATCCCATTGGTGGATCTTTAGTTATCACAAAAACCCTATCTAACCCTAAACTGCCAACTTCTAACAATCCTTTGTATCAAAGCTCAAATATCTCCTGATTGCATTACTAGATTAATACAAATTTTGGTATACACTTAGCACACTCAATAATCTAGACAATATTAAAATTTGAACTATAGATGCTACATAAATTGCATGAATCGCTCAACAATGCAAGCCATCATTGTCTTATATAAAATCCAAAACACCAATACAAACCTTGACTTTGAATAGTAATTGCTAAGGCTTCCAAAACCCTATGATAATAAGCTAAATGCCCCTAGAATCCACTTTAAGCTGACTATCCAACTCTAATCACCAATCTTTGAATGTCTCAAACTCTTCCGTTCAGTGGTTGTTTACGTGGATGAAGGTCTGATTTTGACCTTGTCTCATATCTGGTCACCTCCCAGGTATTGATCTAACTTATTTTAAGGGTTTTTAAACTTAATTCTATCATTAATTCAACCTTGGTATCTACCATACTAACTTTTTACTTCTCTTATCATATTTTTATTAACTTATGGCTTTTTTAAAAGCTATGAACTAGTTTCTACATCCTAGAAGAAAATTTTAACAACTAACTTTTATCTTTTAGCTATTAGGGCAAGATTTAATCTAAGAGGCTTCTATAAATCTTTTCTTAAGTACCTTAAGTTTCTAATAATCCAAGATAACTAAGTCTTAAGTAGAATTTATCCTTATTCATACTTTTTACTATATAAATATGTTACAATACGACACCGTGCAATTAGAACCTTGTACAACTTCTAATGAAGGTTCTATTCTCTCCTCAAAATCGTCTCCTTGTTTTATAATAAATGTATATTTAGGATCAAAAAACTATAGAGCCTCTGTCTTATTAGATTCAAGAGCTTCAGCATGCTTTTTAGATGAATAATTTGTTAAAAATCATAAAATACTTTTAGTACAAAAAACTAAATCCGTACATGTAGAAGTCATAGATGGTCGTCCATTGTCTTTTGGAGATGTCACTCATAAAACCCGTCCTATAAAAGTAACAGTAGATGGTCATAGTAGCTACATAATCTTTAACATAATTAAATCTCTATCTAATCTAATTATTTTAGGTTTATCATGATTAGAAAAATATAATCCTTAATTAGATTGGATTTCTCGTAGACTTGATTTTTCTCAGAACATTATTAAACATCATGTCAACCAAATGAAAAGCTATAAGTCTAGTATAGTAAAATCTATACTTATAGGTGCAAAAACTTTTATACATGCAACAAAAAAAGGATCAACTTTTGCTATTTATGCCACACCCGTTTCTGATAGTAGAAAGGTATTAGAATGTTTTTGAGAAAAAGAATACAAATATTCTTCCTGAGCATCGTCCATATGATTGTTCAATCGACCTCAAGGAAGGAACTCAGCCACCATTTGGACTAATCTACAATTTATCATAAGATGAGTTGGCTGAACTCAAGGCATATATTGATGAGAATTTGGCCGAGAATTTCTTACGCTATTCTAAATCTCCATCAAGAGCTCTAATGCTATTTGTGAAGAAAAAAGATGGATTATTGCGGATGTGTATTGACTATCGAGGACTCAATGAGATCATAATCAAGAATAGATATCCATTACCTTTGATATCAAGACTCCTTGAATAGTTAAATCAAGCTAAGATCTATACAAAAATAGATCTAAAAGGAGTATACAATCTAGTACGCATCAAAGAAAGAGATAAATGGAAAACTCCATTTCGAACCAAGTACGGATATTTTGAATATAATGTCATGCTTTTTGGACTTACAAATGCATCAGCTACTTTTCAACATCTCATGAATGATGTTTTTTGTGAGTTCCTAAATAATTTTTTTTGTCTACTATCTAAATGATATTTTGATCTATTCTAAGAACGTAGAAAAGCATGAAGTACATGTTCGTCAAGTATTACAAAAACTTAGAGATGCAAGATTGTACACCCAGATGGAAAAGTGTGTATTTCATACTACTCAAATTGATTTCTTAGGATACATCATTTCAAATGATGGTCTTATGATGGATTCTAAGAAAGTCCAGACAATCATAAATTAGAAGATTTCAAAGACGGTAAGAGATGTCCAATGCTTTTTGAGATTTGCCAATTGTTATCGGATCTTCATCAAAGACTTCTCTCAAGTTGTAGCTCCACTTACACGTTTGACCTGTAAAGACAAACTCCAATGGAATCAAGAAGTGGAAGCAGGATTTGAAGCTCTAAAGACATCGTTTATTTCTACACCAAACTTGTATCGTGTTGACTTTTCCAAGGCGTTTTTTATGAAAATAGACACATCAAACTTTGCCTTGGGTGCAATTTTGTCACAAATAGAAACAAATGATAAACTTCATCCAATAACTTTTCATTCAAGAAAATTCTCAGCAGCTGAGATCAATTACGAGATCTACGACAAAGAACTTTTTGCAATCATAGATTCTTTTAAAGAATGGCATCATTATCTAGAAGGCCCTTCCAATCCAATCACCGTATATGCGGATCATAAGAACCTCGAGTATTTCATATCGATACGTGTGTTGAATTGTCATCAAGCTCGTTGGAGTATGTCTTTGTCAAGATTCAAGTTCATTATCACTTATCGACTAGAAAAACAACAAGATTTTTTTGATGCACTTTCTAGATGTTCTTATTTTGCACCAAAAGAAGGAGATGTAGTTTTTAAGCAACAAAGAACGGCCCTCTTGAAACTAGAATAATTTCATCTGCGAGCAATAAAATCAACATTGACTGTTGATTCAACTTTTTTCAAACAAATTCAGTCAAGTATGTCCTCAGATCGTCTTGTTCATGATATTAAGAATAATTCTTTCAAGACTCATGATTCTTCTAAATTCAAGTTCAAGAATAACCTATTATATTTCGAAGGACGCCTATATGTTCTAGAAGGAGGAGCTTATTTACGCATTCTTTAAGCACGTCATGATTTTTCAGCGGTAGGACATTTTGGATACAACAAGACTTTGGAACTTATATCAAAAAATTTTTGGTGGCCTCAAATGTGGAAGACACTCAAAGACTTTGTACAATCATGTGATATCTGCTCAAGATCAAAGACTCCTCGTCATCAATCTTTTGAGCTTCTTCAGCCATTATCTATTTTAGAACAACCATAGTCTTCTGTTTCTATGGATTTCATCACAAATCTTGCAAGCTCAAGATCTTATGATTCTATATTTGTGATAGTAGATCAATTCACCAAGATGGCACATTTTGTGCCATGCACAAAATCTATCACAGGTAAAGAAACAGCTAAACTTTTTATTGATAATATCTATCGCTATCATAGATTATCTAAGGATATTATATCAGATAGGGAAATTTAATTTGTGTTAAGATTTTAGAGAATCCTTTTCAAGATCTTAAAAGTGGATATAAACTTATCTTCAGTTTTTCATCCTCAAGGTGACGGATAAATAGAGCGCGTAAATCAAGTCTTCGAGCAGGTCTTAAGGTGTACCATCAATTACCAACAAGATGATTGGATAGCTCTTCTGCCATTGGTAGAATTTGCTTATAATAATACGATACATTCTTCTACGCAACAAATACCTTTCTTTGCCAATTATGGTTACCACCTACGACTTGATGCTCCATCTTTTGACTTTTCAAAAGTTGATAATCTAGCTGCAGAAGATTTAATAAATCATTTGTCAGAGCTACATACAATAATGAAGGTGCAATTAAAAGAATCTCAATAACGACAAAAAATAAATGCAAATGTATATCGCAAAGAACAACCACAATTCAACGTAGGGGACAAGGTATACTTACTTCATCGCAATATCAAGACTATTTGTCTTTGTGATAAGTTGTACTATTGTAAGCTTAGACCTTTTCCTATTTCTGAACAAATCAATCTAATTCCATATCGATTACATCTACCAGAGTCCATGAAGATCCATCCTGTATTGTACGTATCACTACTCAAGCCATACAAGATAGTGGATATACAAAGAAGAAGACAAATGCCATCGCCTTCTATAAAAGTGGACAACGATGAAGAATTTGAAGTTGAAGAAATTTTAGATTCAAGGCGGTGCCGAAATCGACTAAAATATCTTGTGCATTAGCATGGATATGATTTTAATGAACGCACATGAAAGCCATTCAAGAATCTAGCAAATGCATCAATAAAAGTCAATGCATTTCATCGACAACATTCGTCAAAATTAAGATAAAGAATCAAGAAAATCTTTGCTATAAAGCAAAGCAGGTTCTATAGAGGTTTCATCCTACCTTATATCATTGTTTGTTATTTCCTTAAATTTGTTCATACTAAAGAGATGGAGGAACAACAACCAACAAATTTAGCTCAAGAGCCATTATTTGTTGATTTACTAGACAAGACATTACGACTATCACAACCTTCAAGATGACGGAATAGAGATGAAGACCCTCAAGAACAACATGTCCTTCCTCAGATTAATGGCGAAATACAATGTGTTTGGTATCACGACCTTAGAAGAGACTCTCGATGTTTGGTGATACTTTTAAAGGTAGGAACTACTCCTGATGGTGTTTCTAATGTTTTCTTTGAAGGGAGTTATGAAGGCCTCAACAATGAATAAATAAGAGGGTGGTCCTCTCGCCCTGGTATGGGACATTATCGATGGCTGAAAGAACCTATCAACTACCTTCAAAGGGAACAAAGATTAGAATATGTGGCAAGCAAGATTCGGCGTATTGTGGATTTTTTCAACATGTAATCACTGCTCCTCATGGAACTCGTTCCTAAAAGGGGGGTAATATCACAGACATAAGATTTATTTCAATAATTATTTAATTAATATAAACCAATAGAAGTAGATAAAATAAGTTGATTTGATAATATCTGATAGAGAAGCTTCTTAGAAGCATCATAGATACGGAATCACCTTTATATATGTCTATAGGTGATTGGTAGGTTAGAAACTTAGTCAATAAGCTAGCCACATGGCGCACATGTTGGTAGCTTATAGAACAAGCTAGCCATGTTTCACACATGTTGGTAGCTTGCGGAACAAGTCAAGTACGTGGCGCACATGTGAGAAACTTGTCATGCAAGTTTGACACGTGTCTTGCAAATTAGACACGTGTAGGAGGTCCTATAGAATACTGCCAAGTAACTCTTAGTTAGATAGTATTTATAGAGGCAAGAGTGAAGCCTTCTTTACTCTTGTCAATTCCTTTCTTGCTTCTAGTCAAGATTCAAGAGTCTATAGTTTTCTTGTCTTGTAGCAATAGCCATTCTAGTTTCTTTTAATATACATACTTCCTTACTTCTATTTTGTTATTCTTCTTAATACAAGTTTCATATATTTATTTGCTTTCATCGAGTTCTTGTCCTTGACAACATCCAACACTTATTACAAGGATTACAAATAGTAGGAGAAGAACCAACTCAAATTTTGAATGATAATCAAAGTTGTATCAAATTAGTGTACTACCAAATATTACATGTAAGGACAAAATATATTGAGATATAATATCATTTTATTTAAGAAAAAAATGAAGCAAGCAACATTTAAATAAATCATATTTCTATTGCTTAATAAATTGTAAATATCCTAACTAAACCTATATCATATTCTAACTTTCAAAAACTTAGATAAATCTTTAAAATGTAAAAGATTTTTTTATTTGAAAACAAAGAAGTTTAATCTTAATCAATTTTATAGCAGAAATATCAATCCAAAGTCATGTTTTAATAATCTTATATTTAAAATTTGGAGCTTGTGGATTAAGATTACTATATCTATTATTCCATTATTTGTTAGGATTAGCAAAGTAATTCTTCTAGAATCAAGAGTCACTATATTTAATTTTAGAAACATTATAACTATGACTTAGAACTTGTTTTGCTTTAGAGGGAATTGAAAACTAACCGCAACTTATATGATTAGAGACTCTCCTTAAAGACTCAATCAAATGAACAATTATTCAAACCAATATCAAGAAAATCTATATGCCTATTAAGAAAACCTTCTATTGTATCAATATTAATTTTCAAAATTAAAGAAAAGTCTTATATTTAACTCAATACTAAAGACAACACCTACAACAAAGAAAACAAGAAAATACTTAGTATCTTCAAGTCATCAACTTATATCTATAAAATCTGAATAACATCAAACAAAAGAAATTTGCATATCAACACTTTGCTTAGAATGAAGTTTGTGTGCGAGAGGGAGTGTTGAATGAAACACACCACAACATCACTTTGTTAATCACTATATTTTTCAATGATGTGGCACCAATCATTCATCCTATCAAATGTGGCACAATATGATGTAAATTAATGTGCTACACTTAGAACTATACTTGTTGAACTAGAACTCACAATTCCTAATTTAGTTTCACTAATCTGATCTAAACTCAGCTAATGGAAGAGCTAAGTAGTGCTTAAGACTTGTTTTTCAGTCAACATAATTGAATTAGCCATTGCAAAGAATGATATTATAAAGTATAGGAAAAACAATTTGCCCAATAGGACTAATATAATGCCTGCACCATGACAGCCATTTCTGGTCATTTATGCTGGCCTGTGCAAGACTGCATTGTTCTATACCACGATCAGGAGTCTAAAAGCCATCAACACCGGAGATAGACATAGGAAGATAGGAAGATATCACGAAGTCAAGGTATCCATGATCTGCATGAGAATCCAACCTTGTTCACCATTCCAAATCTTAGTTTTTTCGCAATTTCTACTCCCAACACCGTTGAGCAGCTACCACTCACGCGCAAAAGAAGACAGTGAAAGGTATGCCTCTTTGCCTTGTAAAAGGTACAAATTAAAATCTAGAATAGAGTGGAAGATGACAAAGTAGACGTGGTCTACATGATGGTGCAAAAATTCTGTTGCTCCACTGGACCAGGTGTCTGGTTTGGTTGTAAGGGTCTCCTCGACTCAGACGGTTTAGTTGTGAACTCACTGGTGTCCAAGCCATACTGCGAAAACACAGGGCTCAATTTTCAGCACCAGCATATCCAAGTGAAGCACAAAAGAACCTACAGGGTTTTTGTAAAAATAAAAAAGAACATAGCTCAGAATCCGTGACAGGAGCCTACAACAAGCAATAGAAAATCACATGACGATAGATAGATTTACGTCAACAGAAGTTGCCAGGTTATTATGAACTGCTATGTAAAGTTGTGTGCTAAAGCACAGAATGTACCTTCTCCCGCATCCTTGTGCTCCAAGCATCGTGACGGGGAGCTCGGGCTTCTACTGTAGCGGCAGAACCCGGAGACGGGTTGGCCTGATTTACCTGACGGTTGCCTCCAGGCTGACGGCCAGCTGACCTGGCAGCTATGTAGTCATCATCACTATCATAGCCTCTCTGTGTGCTTACCGTGACAGCCCGGAGAACAAATGCAAAAAATATTCCAAGTACCTGCATCCGGCAATGTGTAAGATCATTGCAAGCATGCTTTTTCAAGTATTGTTCGCGGATATCAAAAACGAGGAATCAGCTGATTAAGTGAAAGCACACTAATGGGGCAAAATATGCATGATTCTAACGGAAGAGAATAGGTGAATGAGACTCACAACAGCAAAATTCATGAGACTGAGCCTCAAGCAATCTAAATAATCTGCTATCCATTCCCAAATACTCCTTGACAAGACACCACAGCGGACGTATACAAGATGACATAATATGAAATTAGTAAGGCAACAACTCAATTTTCAAAGTAGAGGTACTCACTTCTAGGAGCACGACCCCCAAGGCAACCCACTTACACGTATCGAGATTCTCCAGTACAAATGTTTGAATTTTGTCCAACTCACCAGTAGGATCCGCTGGTATATCCTGCACTTTTACAAACGACACTCAAGGACAGCAACAAATAACCCTGAGCACCCAACCAAGAAAGTAACTAGAGAAGATCCTGTTCTAGATAACTATAGTCAGGAAGAGGAACTTACATCTCGCCAATGTCGGTCAAAAAAAAGAGCCGCAATCACAGCGAATTGTGCCAATATGAGCACAACTTGAAGTACACTGTACTGTTTTTTTTCCATTAAGGAAAATTTCCAAGCATGTTCCAAATGTATCTGACCTTGTGAATGAATCTGATGGACCCTACTCACACATTACTAATTGTATTAATTCGTTTTTTCCCTTCGAAATCTTTTATAGAGAACTTCAATGTAGGATACACATGAAAGACAGAAGCTGTTGTTCAACTCCGCTGCAAAATGGCCAGTCAGGGAGACAAAGCATGTGATCGCCCCGGCGCATAAGAACACGTAGATGAACCTGCAGCAGCCACTTCTCAAAATGAGTGCACCTCTTTTTTTCTCAACTTGGCACAATCATCTTCAAATTCATCTCAGGAATTATGTGTATGGTCACATTGCTCAGTAAGACAGAATAAATAACGTACCAAGGAGCAGGGAGGTGTGGCAACTGTAAGTTGTCCTTCAAGAAAGGTCTTGCAAGATTCTCTGTAACAGCTCCTTCATGATTGAGCAATTCAGCAGACAAAACACTCAAGCTCCTGCTGGGCAAAGCAGGAATACCACTTGATAAAACAAGGGCAAAAGAAGACGATCGTGGTTCATGACCGGCGACAGAGCTCCATTCTTTCAGCATCCACAGGGAGTAGATTATCATGATTGTCCCAACGAGAGTCACCAAGAAGTTGATGGACTTTAGGATGCACTGGAGGAACCCCTGGCAAGACATTTTGCCCCTGTTAGGACCGAGGGGCTACAACACCTGGGTTGCCCAACGAACGCAGTTTCTCATATGGAAGATGAAGATCCTTGTGCCACCCAAATCTGCATCAGAAGGGGCGAATCAGATACTCATTATCTTGTATAACAATATGTAGGAGATGTATACCGACTAGACCTAGGATTTCTACTCAATTTTCCGTGCTCATTCTCCATGCTAAGCGTCCAACGATGTACCCATTCAATAATCAAACATGTTCGAAACTTGCATCTTCATTTAATCGTCAGCGAATCTCCACCTTACCATTATGAGGTTTAAGCTAACCTGCTATGTAACACCTTAGAGTTTAGACTTAAGAGCCCATTAAAATTCAAAAGAACAGAGTGGATAATTGCTAACAACTACAATATGCAGGTGTGCCACTCTGATAAGAATTCCTGACTATGAATTGCACAAAGGATTAGAACAATTCACTGCAACATGTGGTGATGCGGAGAATAATGACTTGGAGGACAGTACTCTCTCAACATTGCAGTCGAACAATTGCAGCGGATTCCCTACAGCCTAGTTAGCAAGGCGATGAGGGGGCAACCCTCGATCTAATCATGTCTAGCAGCCGAATGGCACCATCTCAACATTGGATCTGCCCCAATCTTTCCACTAACTCAAGTTGCAAACCCGCAGTTGCTGTCTTGTGACGCGTCCAAATCACAAACACTCACAATCTCGTCCCACTCACAACAAGCTAATAGTCATTCTATATTCACTGTCACCTCCAACCAAGCAACCACACCATCGCAATTCCAAACAGAAAGAAGAAAAGAAACAAAGAAAAACTCACACAACCCAATCAAACCCCTATTCCAAACGCGCGTAAACTCAACACTCGCCTTCCAATCGCATCACCATTCCACCTCGATACAATGAGCCACCTCACATGACACGAAAGATCAATCAAAAGCTTACTAAAAGCATTCAAATCTTTGGCTGCGGTGGCTCTCACGGAGGAATAATCACAACGACGGCCACGCCCAGGATTCCAAGACAACTCACATCTCTACCTCCTCAGAGCCTCGGATGTTGGCGTCTCGGTTGTGAGAGCGCCACCTCGCGCTTCTTTGCTTCTGTTTAGTTTCTTTATTTGTTTCGAAATATTCTCACTGACGTCCGATTATTGGGTCTCTCCCGAACTTGCCTTGCACACGCCTATTTTCATCATTCCCTACAGTCTGTTTTTAGTGTTGAAAGTCACCATTCCCATCTCCAATCGACATAATTTCGATCTAACGGTGCATTGTAGTCCCCAAGAAAAGAAAGCTTGTCTTAAATCGGGAACATTGCTTTAATATTCTGTTTTAACTCCATTTGAAAATGGATCGATCTGGATGTTGTGTACGAAAATGTATACAGAGCAATCACAACCATAGGTAACGCTTCTTCACCAGGCTAAAGCAAGTGAGGTGTATTCAAGGGTAATGAAATCAGTGCAAGTGCAAGCTTCGCCGACCTATGAACTAGAAAAACTCGTTCAAAGTGGATTAACTCCATAGCAAATCATCGAACATGAAGTTGGCAAACGCCAAAGCGTAGCTCACTATAATTTAAGCGTAGCAACTAGTTTACAGTATTGAAAAAATCTGCTCGAAGTGAATCTCTAGCAAAACGAATCTTGGCTTGCAGTATACCGCCAACAATCCCGTGTCAAGATGTTTTTTCAAGGAAACAGTGCAAGAGATTGCAACGCTGCGTATGATATGGTGAAATTTTCAGCCCACTTCGGGAACCTTGACCAATCAACTTGTCCACACCCCAGTCCCTGCAACTAGAACATACAGTATAGGAAAATTAGACTGTAGAACCCAGAGCGTAGCCCAAGTAGTGTACTACGTCAACAACGTTACTGTCAAACGACCTCGAAAAAAAACGCTCATATGGGTGATCAAACCCTTCGTTTCAAGAGCGAGAATTACAAGCACTCTCGCCGCTCTTCTTTCGCCGCGAATTTTGTAGCTATCCGAGATTCGTCGCTTCGAACCTCAGGGCAATTGTCCAACACATTCGTTTCCGACCTCATGGTTCTAAATTTCGTCCGATGTCATTCCTCCTGTGAAATCACCAGAATTCATCGTCACACCGTCGTCTCAATGCACCTCGGTTCGTCGAACGCTCAATCCAAGCCCACGCGACGGCAAGTCGGTGAGTAAGCAGGGGATTCTGCGCCGACTCCATCATTGCCATCGCCATCGCCATCGTAGTTGTTGCGAAGCTGAGACCTGATCTTGGCCTTGGAAACAAAGCCAGCCAGGTGCATCTAATCATGGTTGACTCACTTAATTCGAATAAATGAAGAAAATTGAGTGTAACAATGTGTTCCATTCAAGTCTATTGTTCAAGAATTTTAAAATCCAATTGTGAAAAAAATTTGCCCCTTTTTGGATGAATAATTTCACAATAATTTTTATATTGTTTTAAAATAGTAAATTGATTAAATTAGACATGTAATCATTTATTTTTTCTAATACAATAGTTGTGCAATTGAAAAAATAAATTGAAATTGCTTTATAACTTAATAACGTTTAAGATCCATCAAATGGTTTTAACAACAAAAATCTTTGTTTTGCACAAAGGTGGTTGATAGATCCCTTCAACTAGCAATAATGTCTTATATCAAGATAAGAAGACTATACATTTATTTGATCATTATTGATCATAACTACCTTCAAATAATACATTTTGTATTCCATCAATTGTAATATCCACCTCTAATAATATTACTAAACATTGGGAGTTTCTTCTAAGATCGTAATATCAAACATGCTGTATCTTGCCATCTATTTAAGGAAGAACATGTCTCTCTTGAGGATCTTTATTACAATTATGACATTGTCTAAGTTGAGACAACCTAAGTACTTCATTTGACAATTCTACAAATGACAACTCTTGAGATAAATCTGTTGGCTATTGGTTCTTCATGTTTACAAAAAAGTTTTACAAGTTGATCCTTGAACTTGTTTCTCCTTCATTTATACCATCTCATTGTTAATGGTTAGTCCTTAATCTTAATGGATTTCATCAATGAAAAGCAAAAATAAGTTCTAATGTATTTATTAGATTCTTTATAGCTCCCATGTTGTCATACTGTAACTGTTTATAATATGTAAAATCAATCAATACATTTAATATGTTTATAAGTCTAAATATGTTTTAGAATGATTAGTAGATTAAATTAAAAGGAATTGATATAAGAAACTTTGTTTTGCTTTGTTTTTTCTAGTTTGATTATGGCGTTTAAATTATATGGGACCTAAATGTTTAGTATGAAGCTTTGAGAGGAGATTGGGATCCAAAGATGAAAATTAAACTACTAAAAGGCTTATTTGGAAGAATGAAAGTAAAATATGGATGAATGAAGGTAAAATGATGAAGATCTTCATTTCCATTAATTGATGGTTATGCCTAATAGACTTTGAGTGGGCTGTCTATGACGAGAAGAAGAATTTTGGTAACTTCAAAAAAGACATTTGAAAATCAAAGGCTAAGATTACAAAGCTTGTTTTTTATACAACAATTTTGGTATGAAAATCAAGGGATTTGGAGTTTTTATGATTAGTAAGTACTTGAAGTTAAGGTATACAAATCATATCTATTGTCACTCTTTTAAAAATACAAGAAATTGTACAAGAGCTTTTGAAAATTAAGAGTTTCAATTGGCGAGGCAATTTTAAAATCTATATTTTGCATAGAAGAATTATTTTATTTGGAATTTAGAAGAAGAAGATATTTTCGAAGTTGAAGACAATAGATTGAATTCCAAAGCAGTAAATAGACCATTTTGTTAATAGTGATGATTTATGCCATATCTTGAGCTTTTGGACAAATTTTTGTCTAAAAATTATTAAGAATTTAAATTATTATGTTAAAAAGCTATACATCAAAGTTTTATAGCATTTAGACATTTAATTTGTGAGATATAAAGAATTTAGTATACAAGTGTCTATAAACAAGGATTTGAAGCTATTATTAGGATTTTGGTGATATCTAAAGATTGGCAACAATTCAATAGTTTAAATTTGTTGTGATAGTAGTTAAAAGTACATCAGTACTTCATGTAAAATTTGAATATTTTTGAGCAGTCCAATTTGAAGATATGCATTGTTGAAGTCTGAAAAAAATCCCCTTTAAGATTAATAAAGGATTTGATATATTTTGTCACATTTTGAAGATTCTATAGTACTTGAGGCTTGTGCACTTAATGTAATTGCTCTTTTTAAAGACAACTTTATATAAATTTGGGATTTTTTTTTTTATCTATCTTGATATTTAATTAAAAAAATAGTGATAGTCAAAAGCTTAATGCTTTTTTGAGGCAAATTCTCTTTATCTCAATAATATGCATTTATTAATATCATATCTGCACTAATATATTAGATATTCCAATTTATTTTGGCATTGCCTCAAATCAAAGATTTCTTCAACTTCAAACTCTTGATTATTATTATTTTTACTAGTGGAAGTGGTAATTATCTTCTTTTTGGTATATCCACCATCTTATATGGCTTAAGAAGAGATATATGGAAAATAAGATGAATCTTTATTAATTCTAATAGATATAATTGATATGCAGTTGGATTGATCTATTCACTAATAGAAAATGGTTCAAGTTTATAATAATCCAACTTATTACAAGGACAATTTGTTTTGATATTACAACAAAGTAACCACACCTTATCACCAACTAAGAATTGAGGTTGTTCTTTTTAGTAGATATTTGCATTGATCTTTTGTCGCCCTTGAGCTTCCTTTAAATATATCTTCATTGTTGTATATTGCTTTGATAAATGATTTGCCAAATCTTCTACTACAAGATTATTAATTTTAAAAAAATTAAAAGTGTCAAACGGTGGATAATAACCATAGTTAATATAGAATAGTGATTATTAATTAGAAGAATATATTACATTATTATAGATAAATTCTATTTATAATAAAATATTTATATAATTATCTTGATAATAATTGATAATATATTACAAATATTGCTCCAATACTTAATTCACTCACTTTGTTTATTCAACAATTTGAAAATGGAAGATTAATGATAGTTTTATATCAACCTTCAATATTTTGAAAAGAATTTTTCAAAATTTGAATACAAATTGAATCCTTCTATTTGATACAATATCCATGATAGATGTTGTCAAGAAAAAGCTTAAATATTTCTTTACATATGATAGTTTTTGTATGTGGTACAAAATGTACCATCTTAATAAAGAAATCAACTATTATAAATATAAAATCATAAGAGATTGAAATTGAAAGATCAATAATAAAATCCATAGAAACAAATAACTATGGTTGTTTTGATATAAGTAATGGTTGAAGAAGTCTATAGGATTGATGACAAAAGATCTTTAATCTTGGATAAATATTACATGATTGTAGAAGATATTTTACTATCTTCTGTATTTTGGGCTATAAAAAATCTTTTGGAATTAATTCCAAAATCTTATCATATCTAAAATATTACACTACAAGAAAATTGTAACAAGTTTAAAGATCATGTAATTGTGCATCATCTTTTGGAACATATAAGCGTCATTCAAAATAGAAAAGATTGTCCTTGAATTCAAACTTAGAAGTATCACAAGACTTATAAGAATTTTTCTTAATGTCATATATAAGAAGATCTGAGGACATACTTGAATAAACTTAATCAAAAAATATTGAATCAACTGGTATTGTTGATTTTATAACTCAAAGATGAAACTATTTAAATTTCAAAAGAATTATTTGTTGTTGATTAGAAGCTATTTTTTTTTCTTTTGATATAACATAAGTGCATCTAGATAAGGCATATGACAAGCCTTATTGTTTTTTTGGCTAATAAATAATATTGAATATAAATCTTGACAAGAACATGTTCCAACAAATTTGGCAACAATTCAAAATATGTATTAATATAAAATATTGAAGGTTCTTATGATAAATATAAACTATTAGTGAACTAAAAGAACCTTCTATATAATGATACTATATTTTGAAATGAATCCATAATTACAAAAAATTCTTTATCATGGATCTTATAATTGATCTTGATTATTGAAATGTTTTTGAAATGAAAAGCTACATGATGAAATTTGTCATTTGCTTCCATTTGTAATAATACTATATCCAAAGCAAAGTCTAATGCATCTATTTCCATAAAAAATGGCTTAAAAAAGTTGACTTGATATAAGATTGGTATAGTAATAAAAGTTATTTTTAATACTTGAAATATTAATTTATTTTCTTTACTCCACTCAAATTTATCTTTATAAGATAAAGATTAATATTTCACTCAAATATTAAATATTAAATATTAATAAATTTAAATTTAAATATTATTTCAATTATTAAATATTAAATATTAAATATTTAAATTTAATAATATTTAAATTTATTAATTTTTCACTCAAAGATTAAATATTAAATAATTCTTATTATCTTTGGAATTTTTTAATTTATAATAGTTTGGACTTTTTTTAGATCTATTATAAGACTATCAATAAAAATGATATATCTCAAAAAATTGACTTGAGTTATATGAAATACACATTTTTCCATTTTAGCATATAATCTTGCATCTCTAAGTTTTTATAATATACAACAAATATATTGCTTGTATTTTATTTTATTTTTAAAGTAGATCAAATTATCAAGGATACAAGAAGACAAAGCAAGAGGCTTGAAACTAGGACAAGGTTTCAAGAAGAAACTAATAAAAATTCAAATTAATTAGATGAATATATGAACAACACCAAGAAAGATGAGCTAGAACTCCAAGGGATGCGTTGTCAAGATTGAAGAACTCTTTAACCTCGATTCCTATATATATCCATATCTAGGATACTTCTTAAGCAACTTCTATTAAATTAAGAAGCTTTTTGAGCAACTTCTACCAACTAGAATGCTTCTCAAACTCCTTCTATCAATTTGGAAGCTTCTCGAGCTCCTTCCACTAACTACGAAGCTTTTAGAGCTACTTTCACCAACTAAAAAGCTTCTCAACTGACTTTCACTAACTCAAGAGTCTCTAAAATATTTTAAAAGGTTCTATGAACTTTTAAAGTATATATCTTTAATATCACCCCCTTCTCTAGCGATAAGTTTCAAGAAGAGCTCAATCTTTCTATATACGTAAAAAATCAAGAATACGTTGCACTAATAAAGCTATATGTATTGTTCTCCATTCTTAGGCAATAGATTTTATTGGTACTCGAAAAAATTATCTATGATCTTGAGCTAATACTTCTATTATTAAAACATCCCATCCAAGGATTTGATCTTTATTGCGGCCTTCAAAACATCCTCCAAACAAGATCTCAAGCTTAAAAAGATTCACCTTTCCTAGTTCAAGCAATATCACAAAAGCTTAAGCATTAGAATCAAGGCTTGTATGATTGGGTCTTGCTCTTAATGACTCTAACCAAGATTGCACTTGGCACTGAAATATATCATCCTTGCTTTGCTCAATTGAAGACTATGAAAATTGCACTAGTTCATTTAAAAGCTTGCTTGGCAAGTAAATCTTCTGAATCTTATTCTTTCAACATTTAAAGATTTGATATAGTAACTGATTTGTTTCTACCACTCTATTCTATCTTGGAACAAATGACTATATATTAATGAAGGTTTCAATTTAACTCTCTCCCTCTTATGAATATTTCTTGGATCCAATCTTCACCAAGTTATCATTGAATACATTTGGATTTGTGGAGATAGAGCCGATGAAATTCCTATATCTATTAAGGCATATTAGTGAGATTTTTAGCCAATTCCCATGTGCATTCATTAATATCATATCTTCACCAATAAATAAGATATTCTAATTTGTCCCACCTTCGCCATAAATCAAGTATCTTTTCAACCTCATATTCTTCATAGTCTTTGATTTCAATACTAAGCGGCAATTATTGTATTCTTCCCAAAATATATGACTCTCTATAAGGTTTTAAAAGAGAGACATGAAAAATTGGATGTATCTTCATAGAAATGGTAATTCCAAGTAATATGCTATTGGATTAATTTTCTTTTAGATAAAAAATGGTCCTAACCTTCGATAGTCCAACTTATTGCATAGTAGCTTGGTCTTGATGTTTTGTCAAAGAAGCCATATCTTATCTCCAATATGAAAAGAAAGTAGTTGATTTTTGAATTTATTTGTAGATATCTTGTAAGCATCTTGAGTTGCTTACAATTGAAGCTTCAAGGTTGTTTCATATTGTGATAGATGCTTTATAGATCCTTCAACTACTAGATTATTATTCTTTAACATACTCCATAGATGAAGCTTTAAGTGATATCCATAATTGGAATAAAATAATATTTTTTGAATTAAGACATAAATAATATTATTATATATAAATTCCGCTAATGGTAGATATAAGATCCAATCATCTTGTTGATAGTTGATGTTGCATCATAAATATTGCTCCAAAACTTGGTTAATTTGTTCTATTTAACCATCAATTTAAAGATGGAAAGCCAAAGAAAGTTTAATATCCATCTTTAATATTTCAAAAAGACATCTTCAAAACTTAGATACAAATTGGAATCCTCAATTGGATATGATATCATCTAATAGGCTATAATATTGATATATATTATCAAAAAAGAGCCTTGTTGTTTCTTCAGCAAAAACACTCTTCTTACAAAGAATAAAATAAGCTATCTTTGTGAATCAATCAACCACCACAACAATGTTATCTATTGAATTAGATGGCAGTAGATCTATGATAAAATCCATTGAGATAGAAGACCATGACTATCTTAGAACAAACGAAAGTTGTAAGAGTCTATAAGAGCAATATCGAGGATCTTTTGACCTTGAACAAATGTCATAAGGAAGGACAAAGTCCTTCACTACCTTCCACATTTGAGGCCACCAAAAATCTCAAGAAATAAATTCTAAGGTCTTATTAAATCCAAAGTGATCCATAGTTGGAAAGTCATAGCAAGATTGAAGAGCGCACAATCGTATTAGTCTTTTTGAGATATACAAATATTCTATAAAGTATAGAAGGTCTTCCTTAAGCTTGAACTTGTCAGTATTCTCTTTAAAGTGATACTTAATATCAAGGGCTAAAGCATCATAGGTGAGGTAGTATGGTTTGGTTTAGATATTGATGCAACTCCAACCATCTCTATATCTTCACTTCCTACTAATCTTGTTGCTCTTTGTGGTGGTAAATTGAGTTGATGCATTGCAAGCATTAGTTCTCTCATTTGTTCTTGCATTTGTGCCATTGCACTCTTCATTTCCACAAGCTCTATCATGATAATACAATAGGAGGGAAGATATCTATTCTCACTTCAAGAAATGCAGAATAACACACTCAAAAGAAAAAATTCTAGAAACAATATCAGTTTAGAAGTGGATACTCTACAACTTCTAATATACTTATGTCTTATCAAGAAAAAGAGGTAATCCACTCTTAATTAAAAAAAGACAAAGCTTTCATACTATATGTGTACTCTTGTCAATCTGTCAAGGACAAGAACCCAATGAAAGCAAATAAACATATGAAACTTCTATTAAGAAGTATAACAAAATAGAAGTAAGAAAGTATGTATATTAAAAGAAAATAGAATCGCTATTGCTACATGACAAGATTATAGACTCTTAAAACTAGATTAGAAGGAAGAAAGGAGTTAACAAGAGTGAAGAAGGCTTCACTCTTGTCTCTATTTATACTATCTATCTAAGAGCTACGTGGTGGTATTCTATAAGACTTCCTACACATGTCTAATTTGTAAGACACATGTCAAATTTGCACGTTAAGTTTCCCACATGTGCGCCACGTACTTGGCTTATTTCGCAAGCTATCAATATGTGCGATACATGATAGAGCACTGTTCAAACATTAGAGAATAAAAAATTAGTTTGCTTAAAAAGTTTGATGGCACAAGATCTAAGTTTCGAGGATTCATCAATCAGATACAACTGGTGATTGAACTTCAATCTCAGAGTTATCCTATACAAGGATCTCAAGTTAGGTTTATTAAAACGTTACTTTTGAGTTCTATTTTATCATGGTTTTTATCTTTTTTTGAACAATGTGATCCAATATTGGATAATTTGGAGGAATTTTTAGTAGAATTTTGATCGATGTATAGAGAATATGATACAATCTATATTGCAACCAATAAGATTCACATCCTACGACAAAGCAATCAATCAGTGTCATTATACGCTTTATAATTTTGACAACTAGTGACTAATATTAAGTAGAATGATGTTGAATTCATCAACTAATTTTTCTATGGATTACAATATAAGGTAAAAAAATTAATGCTCAATTTATCCGACCCTCAAACATTGAGTCAAGCAATTGGTTTTGTTGTAAAATGTGACAATGGACTTTTTGAATTTTGATTCGAGAGTCATATAAGGGAGTTTCAACATTATTATTCAATGGCAACATCAATGTCCTCACAAAACGTACATTTGGAAGTAGAAGATATACAAATTGATGCAATATGTTTTAAATTTCTTACTAAACAAGAAAAGATTTGGCGTCGTCAAAGAGGATTATATTTATATTGTGGAGAATCTAAGCACATTACTCAACATTGTCCAAAGAAATGACACAACTACAAAATGAGGAGTATGGCTATCAAAGAAGACAATATGTTAGAAAAAAAATTTGTCCAACTACAATAGGAACTGTTGTCGTATGACGTGGCTTTCTATCTGGGAATATACTGGATACTTGGCTGTGGAGAGTTTATTTGAAACTTGATGGCAAAAATCCAATAGGTGATTTGTCCTTAATAAAAAGGACAAATAATACAACAATCTCACAAAAGAAAAGTTATATATGTAAACCTTCTTGTATTCAAGTAAGTTTATACAAAAAAGGTTCAAATTTCTACAAAAACCCTTCAAAACTTTATTCACCTATAAGGGCTTATTTCTTGCTGAACTTTAGAGTTCAATAACTCTTGATCCAACCATTTAATTTCTACAAAATTTAGTTCAAAGTTTAGATAAACTTCTTAAGTTTCACTACAAGAAAGAATCAACTATAAATTCATTTACAATTGTTGGATATCTCAAAATCCCTAGCAGGTGCTTAAAACCCTAGCTTAGAGACACCCACGCACTATTTTCCTTATATCTCACAAACCCAAAATTTTAATGCCACAAAATTTTTGCACGTAGTCTTATGATATAAACATATACACTCTTGAAAATTTTGAGCCAAAAATCTATCAAATTGCCTAAGATATAGCTCAAAATGTAACCACTATGTAAGTGGATTACTTATTGCCCTTAAGTTTGTAAGCATTGACTTCAACTCCCAATATCTCCTTCACCCTGGTTTGAATTTTATCAAGCCATACATGAAAAGTACAGCTGTAAAAGTGTTCTCTCCAACCCTAGTCGTCAATCTTTGATTACTCTTTGTATACACGAGTTATATCCAAAAGAGTGACAGTAGGTCCAAAATCAACACCTTAACTTTGAGCGCCTATAATTTCTTCATAAAAAGTACAAATCACACAAAATTTGCACCTAAATCAGATCTAAAAACCTAAACCTTATGATCTTAGCCTTTGATGTTCGACTCCTCTCAAAAAACAAACCCTAATTTCTAATAAACTTTCGGGCAGCTTCCTTAAAATCCATTGGACATGATTTTTGGCCAATTAGAATAGAGATTTCTATCATCCACCTCTATTCATCCACATGGATGGCCAAACTACCCTTTTTATACTAAAAACCTTTTTCTAACCCTTCTTCTTATAAGATTTATATACTTGGTGCTTTAAGCACCAAATAAAAGAAATAAATAACATCTTAAGGATCACCAATGTCTAACATAGGTGACTTAAGATATATACAAGTTACTATCAATATAAAATTAACTTCAAAAGTCACTATTAAAAAAATAATAAGGTTGTATAAATTTTAATAATAATCCTTTTAATAGATCCATTCTAAACTAACAACCTAACTATATCCTATAACCAATAAAAGTCCACTAATATGGCTTTCTTTTAACTATGTAGTAAATTATATATTATATATATATGTACAATTTTTTCAAATAGTAGCCAAACCACAATACAGCACCATGCAACTGGAATTTTATACAATTCTTAATAAAGGTTCTATTCTCTCCTCAAAATCTTTTTCTTGTTTTATAATAGATATATATTTAGGACCAAAAAACTATAAAGCCTCTGCCTTATTAGATTCAAGAGCCTCAGCATTCTTTCTAGATGAACAATTTGTTAAGAATCGTAAAATACTTTTAGCGTAGAAAATTAAATCCGTACATGTAGAAGTCATAGATGACTATCCATTGTCTTTTGGAGATATCACTCATGAAATCCATCCTATAAAAGTAACAATAGATGGTCATAATAGTTACATAACTTTTAACATAATTAAATCTCCGTCTAATCTAATTATTTTAGGTTTATTATGGCTAGAAAAATATAATCTTCAAATAGATTGGAATTCTTGTAGACTTGACTTTTTTCAAAATATTATTAAATATCCTACCAACCAAATGAAAAATTATAAGTCTAATATAGTAAAACTTGTACTTATAGGTGCAAAAGCTTTTATACACGTTGTCATAATATAATTACTTTCAGTATGTAAAATCCACTCAAAATACATAATATATTTATAGGTTTTGATATGTGTTAGAATGATTAGTAAAATAAATTAAAAAGGATTCTTGTAAGAAAATTTATTTTAGATTTTTATTTAATTTGGTTATGGCTTTTAAAATATATAGAACCTAAATATTTAGTATAAAGCCTTGAGAGGCAATTGGGGCCCAAAGAAGAAGAATTAAACTACTAAGAGGCCTATTTAGAAGGATGAAGATAAAGTGAGGATGAATGAAGATAAGGTGTGAAGTTCTTCATTCCTATTACTCAATGGTCATGCCTAATAGGCTTTGAGGAGGCTACCTACAACAAGAACAAGGATTTTGGTGACTTTAAGGAAGATTATCAAAAATCAAAGACTAGGGTTAAAAAGCTTGTTTTTTTGGACTACAATTTTGGTATAAAAATTGACAGATTTGGAGTTTTTATAAGGGAGAATTAGGCACTTGAAGTTAAGGTATATAAATTATACCTACTATTATACTTTTGAAGTTTGGAGGAGTTGTATGGAAGCTTTTAGAGATCAAGAGGTGCGGTTGAAGAAAGGGTTTTAAGATCTACATTTGATGAGGAAGAATTATTATATTTGGAGTTTTGAAGAAGGAGATATTAGGAGTCAAAGACAACAGATCGAATTCCAAGGTAGTAAGTATGCCGTTTTATTCATAGTGATGGATTCTACCATATCTTGAATCTCTAGACGAATTTTTATCTAAAAATTTCTAAAAAGATAAATCTTTATATTAAAAAGCTATATATTGAAGTTTCATAGCATTTAAACATTTGGTTTATGAAATATGAAGAATTTAGTACATGGGTGTTTGTAAACAAGGGTTTGAAGCTATTGTTAGGATTTTTATGATATCTAAAGATCAATAATAAATCAACAATTGAAATTTGTTGTGCTAATTGTTAAAAGCATATAAATAATTTATATGAAATTTTAATAGATTTGAATAGTTAGATTAAGAGTTATAGATTAATGAAGTTTGGAAAAAAATTCCCTTTTATGGGTGAATGAGGATTTAGAGTATTTTATTATAATTTGAATATTATTGTAAAAAAAGACTTATATATTAGATGTAATAGCCTTAAAAAAAAGGCTTTTATAAAAATTTGAGGGTTTTATTATTTTGGATCTTGGTTGAGTATTTAGTTGTAGCTAAAAGCCCATTGTTTTTTTAAGGCAGATTCTTTCTACCACGACAATGTAGCAAAGGAAGGATCAAATTTTTCTATTTATGCCACATCCATTTTTGATGGTGGAAAGACTGTAAGTGGCATTCCAAGCCAATATCTGGATTATCAAGACATCTTTCAGAAAAAAAATACAAATATTCTTCCAAAGCATCGTCTGTATGATTATTCAATTGATTTCAAAGAGGGAAATTAGCCTCCATTTGGACCAATCTATAGCTTATCACAAAATAAGCTAGCTGAACTGAAGGAATACATTGATGAAAACTTAGCCAAGAATTTTATACGTCATTCAAAATCTCCAACAGAAGCTCCTATCTTATTTGTAAAGAAAAAAGATGGATCACTACGGATGTGCATAGATTATCAAGGATTCAACAAGATTACCATCAAGAATAAATATCCTCTATCATTGATATCTGGACTTCTAGATCAATTGAATTAAGCTAAGATCTATACAAAAATAGATCTATAAGGAGCATACAACCTGGTCTGTATCAAAGAAGAAGATGAATGGAAGAGTGCTTTTCGAACAAGATATGGATATTTTGAATATAATGTTATGCCTTTTAGATTCACAAATGTACCAGCTGTTTTTGAGCATTTCATAAATGATGTTTTTTATGAATTTTTAGATGATTTTATTATCTATTACTTAGACGATATTTTAATCTATTCTAAGGACATAAAAGAATATAAATTATATATTCGTCGTGTATTACAAAAATTTAGAGATACCAGATTATATGCCAAGATGGAAAAGTGTTGATTTCTTAGGATACATCATTTTGAATGATGGTCTTATGATGGATCCTAAAAAAGTCTAGACAATCATAGATTAGAAGATTCTAAGAACAATAAGAAATGTGCAATGCTTTTGGAGATTTGCCAATTACTATTAAATCTTTATCAAGAACTTTTCTCAAGTTACAGCTCTACTTACACATTTAACTTGTAAAGACAAACTCTAGTGGAATAAAGAAGCAGAAGCATGGTTTGAAGCATTGAAAATAGCTTTTACTTCTGCACCAATCTTGTATCGTGTCGACTTTTCTAAGGCATTTTTTATAGAAATAGAGGCATCAAATTTTGCTTTAGATGCAATATTGTCACAAATGGGAGCAGATGATAAACTCCACCCAGTAGGTTTTTATTCCAAAAAATTTTTAGCAGTAGAGATTAATTATAAAATCCACGATAAAGAACTTTTTATAATTGTGAATTCTTTTTAAGAATGGCGCCACTATTTAAAAGGCGCTTCTAGTCCAGTCATTGTATATATAGATCACAAGAATCTCAAGTATTTCATGTCAACACACGTATTAAATCATCATCAAGCTCGTTGGAGCATGTCTTTGTCAAGATTCAAATTCATCATTATTTATCGGCTAGGAAAACAATAAGGTTTGTTTGATGCTCTTTCTAGATGATCTTATCTTGTACCAAAAAAAGGAGATATAACTTTTAATCAACAAAGAATAATCCTCTTGAAATCAGAGCAATTTCATATTCAAGCAATAAAATCAACATTGATTGTTGATTTAATGTTTTTCAAGCAAATCCTGTTAAGTATGCCCTGAGATCTTCTTGTTCATGATATTAAGAATAATTCTTCTAAATCTCATGATACTTCAAAGTTCGAGTTCAAGGACAATTTATTTTATTTTGAAAGATATTTATACGTCCCAGAAGGTGAAGTACGACTACGTACTCTTGAAGCTCATCACAACTTCCGTACAGCTAGATATTTTGGATACAATAAGACCTTAGAGCTAATTTCAAGAGATTTTTGGTAGCTTCAAATAAGAAAGGCTGTTAAAGAATTTGTACAGTTGTATGATGTTTGTTCAAGATCAAAAATGCCTCGTCATAGATTTTACGGGCTTCTTCAACCATTATCTATACCAAAACAACCTTGGTCTTTTATTTCTATCAATTTCATCACGGATCTTCTAAATTCAAGTTCATATGATTCTATATTTGTGATTATAGATCATTTCACCAAGATGGCATATTTTATACTATGTATAAAATCTATCACACGTGAAGAAATAGCTAAACTCTCCCTTGACAACATCTATCGCTATCATGGATTATCAAAGGATATTATATCAGATAGAGGGACACAATTTATATCAAGATTTTGGAGAACACTTTTTGAGATTTTAAAGATGGGTACAAAGCTATCTTCAGCTTTCTATCCTCAAACTGATAGAGAAACGGAGCATGTAAATCAAGTCTTGGAACAATATTTGAGATGTACTATCAACTATCAATAAGATGATTAGACAACTCTCTTACCATTGGCAGAGTTTACTTATAATAATACGATACATTCTTCTACACAACAAATACCTTTTTTTGCCAATTATTGTTACCACCCATGACTTGATATTTTTAATTTTTCAAAAGTTGATAATCCAATAGCAAAACATTTAGCAAATCGTTTGTCAAAGCTATATGCAATAATGAAGGTGCAATTAAAAGAAGTTCAAGAACGACTAAAAATAAATACAATTGCGTATTGCAAGGAACAACCACAATTCAATGTGAGGGATAAGGTATGATTACTTCATTGCAATATCAAGACTACTCGTCTTTGTGATAAGTTGGACTATTGTAGGCTTGGATCTTTTCCTATTTCTGAACAAATCAATCTAATTGCATATCGATCACACCTATGGAAGTCCGTGAAGATCCATCATATATTCCACGTATCTCTTCTTGAACCATACAAGATAGTGAACATACCAAGAAGAAGACAAGTGCCACCTCTTCTTATAGACGTGGACAATAATGAAGAATTTGAAATAGAAAAAATCTTAGATTCAAGACAACATCAAAATAGGTTGGAATATTTTGTTCATTAGTGCCGATACAATATTAGTAAATGCACATGAGAACCAGCAAAGAATCTTGCAAATATAGTAAGGAAAGTAGAAGCTTTTCATCAATAATATCTATCAAAACCAAGATGAGGATCTTCTCTATAAAAGAAACACAATCTAGACAAGATAACATTCTACTTTCTATCCTTGTCTATAGCTTCTTTATATTTATGACGTTAAGAAGATGGAGAATTAACAACCAACAAATTCAACTCAAGAACCTTCATTTGCTGATTTATTAGACGAGACATTGTGACTATGACAACCTTCAACATGATGGAATAGAGATGAGAACCCTCAAGAACAACATATCCTTCCTCGGATTGATGGCAAAATACAACGTCATCAGGCTGCATTTATGTATAGTGTGTAAAAATATTATATATCTTGTATTTATTGTTATTATATGTGTCAATGCTAGAGGTTATTTTAGAAGATATTATAAAGAGAGGATTTATTTTAGCCACTTAATTAGTAAATTAAGATGGCTATTTGTTTTGTTCCTACCTTACTTATATCTTAGAATAGATTCTTTTATAATTAGAAGAAAAGTAAAGGTTGTTTTACCTTTCTTGTTGACTTTTGACGTAGAATGGACCTTGTGAGGGATAAGAAAGAAGAACATGGGGTCAATAGGGCTTGTCCAATAGGATTTGGCTGTCCATGTGGGCGTGTCATAGATTGATATGGAAAGAAAGGAGGATACACTCTTCTTGTTGGACCTAGGGTTTGGCAATTTTTGAACAGTGAATTTTGGAGAGAAATAGCTCCAATAATATAAAAGCGTTCACAATAAAAATTAAGGTGTGTAATCTCTGAATTTTGAGGATTTTAGAACCTACTCACTTGCTTGTATTGGAGTTGTGAGCAAAAAGTAATGCTTTATTTGTTAGAATGAGGTCTGCTACTATCAAAAAGTGACAGCAAAAACTTTGATCTGCCACTGCAAGTTTGATTTCAAGTTTTTCTTAGTGAAACTTGTAGAGAGTGTCAAAAATCGTGCTAGATTTTTATCAAGCTATCTCTTGTAGCATTTGAAGTTGGAGAGAGAAAGTTGTGAGCTTGAGAGTGGGAAAGGGTCTACTGCCATCTGATGAAGAAGGGTAGAGACTTTGTTCAACCACCCAAGTCGGAAAATCTCTTCAATATTTTTTATATCTTAGATGCTTATAGAAGCTTATATAAGCTTTCCATAAAAACAAAAATCAATAAATTTGGAGCTTTTATGAAATTTTTATGAGCTGTGAAGTGTCAAGAGGGCAAATTGTTGTTAGGGTTTGAAGAGTAGAATCAACTAGCTATAAAATCTGGAGTTTGAGAGGCATGCATGCAAAATTTTAGAAAAAATTAGATGATGAAGTGAGCTTTCTAAAAAGCTATTGCATGCCTAATTTGAAGAAGGGAAGTAATTACAACAAAGGCTGAAGTGAAGAGGAGCTTTGCTGCCTTTGCATTTGCTGGGAAATTTTAGTGCCTATTTCTTTTAGCCATAACTTTTAAATGGTAAGACATCTATTTGTGAAATTTTAATATGTTTTACAATGGATTATTAGCTTTTTATAGGCTATAATCACGCTTGATTTGTACTTTGGATGGATTTTTAGTGATTTATTTAGTTTTAGCTTATTGTATGACTTGTATTTCTCATATGTGGTTGTATTTTGAGATATACTTGAATATATATATACTTTGCTTATACTTATTATACAAGTATTATATAAGTATATTTATATCAAGTATTTATTTAAGTATTCTATAAGTATTATACATAATATTTTTACAAATATTTATACAAATATTATATTAAGGATTATATATTATTTTGTATAAGAATTATATTCTATTTTTATATAAGTATTATTTAAAGGTTTATATTTTATATTTGTACAAGTTTTGTACAAATATAATATATGTATAATTTGGAAGCTTGGACATATATTATGCAAGTATATAAGATACTTGTACGACTTCCTCTCATGTTCCCTGCAAGTTCTTGTAGCAGCTAGGAACCCGGCGTTTTTCCAAGGCGAATTCTCTCTACCCAACAACGTGTTTGGTATCATGATCTTAGAAGAGACTCCCGATATTTGGTGATACTTTTAGAGGTAGGAACTACTCTTGATGGTGTTTCTAATGTTTTCTTTGAAGGGAGTTATGAAAGCCTCAACAATGATCAAATAACAAGGTGGTCTTCTCGCCCTGGTATGGAACATTATCGATGGCTAAAAGGACCTATCAATTACCTTTAAAGGGAACAAAGATCAAAATATGTGGCAAGTATGATTCGCCGTATTATAGACTTCTTCAATATATAATCACCACTCCTCATGGAACTCGTCTCTAGAAGGGGGAATAATGTCATGGATATAAGATTTATTCTAGTAATTATTTAAATAATATGGACCAATAGAAGTAGGTAAAATAAGTTGATTTGATAATATCTAATAGAAAAGCTTTCTAGAAGCTTTATAGACGTGGAATCATCTTTATACATGTCTATAGGTGATTGGTAGGTTAGAAACTTAGACAACAAGCTAGCCACATGGCGCACATGTTGGTAGCTTGCGGAACAAGTCAAGTACGTGGCGCACATGTGAAAAACTTGTCGTGCAAGTTTGACACATGTTTTGCAAATTAGACACGTGTAGGAGGTCCTATAAAATACTGCCACGAAGCTCTTAAATAAATAGTATAAATAGAAACAAAAATGAAGCCTTCTTCATTCTTGTCAACTCCTTTCTTGCTTGTAGTCTAATTTTAAGAATCTATAGTTTTCTTGTCATGTGGCAATAGCCATTCTAGTTTCTTTTAATATATATACTTTCTTACTTCTATTTTGTTATACTTCTTAATAGAAGTTTCATATGTTTATTTGCCTTCATCAAGTTCTTGTCCTTGATAAATAGCAACATACTTCAATAAGCCTTCTGGCGATTAAGAACCTTAGCTGATATAAAATATTTTAAGTTCTTGTAATCTATATATACAATCATAGAATGTGTTGTTGTTTCAAAAAAATGATGCCATTCTTTAAAAAAATCTATAATAGCAAAAAAAAATTTATCGTAGATTTCATAATTGATTTAGGTAATAGAAAATTTTTGAGAATAAAATATAATAGAATGGAATTTATTATCTATACCTATTTATGAAAGTATGGCCCCTAATACAAAATCTGAAGCATCAATCTCTATGTAAAATGTTTTTTTAAAGTTTGGATGTACCAAGATTGAAGTTGTAGTAAATGCTATCTTGAGGTCTTAGAATGCCTTTTCCACTTGAAGTCCCTATTCTAACTTGTCATTACATGTCAATCAAGTAAGAGGGGCAACAACTTAAGAGTAATTTTTGATGAAGATCCGATAGAAGTTAACAAATCCAAGAAAATATTATACGTCTCTCACAGTCTTTGGAATGGTCCATTGCATAACCGCCTCCACCTTCTTGGAATCCATTATTAAACCCTCAATAGATACAATGTATCCCAAGAATTCCATCTTAGATTGATGAAATATACATTTCTCTAGTTTGGCATACAAATCTACATCTTGCAACTTTTGTAATACCAACTTAATATGCCCCTCATATTCTTTCAAATTTTTTAACTAGATCAAAATGTCATCAAGATAGATAACCATGAACTTGTCTAAATACTCTCAAAAGATGTCATTATTAAATGTTGAAAGATAGCGGTGTCGTGTTGTGGTTTGGCTACCATGTGAAAAAATTATATATGTATATTTAATGTATAATTCATTATACAGTTAAGTGAAAGCTATAATAGTAGGTTTTATTGGTTATAGGATGTGATTAGGTTTCTAGTTTAAAAGGGATCTATTAAAAGGATTATTATTGAAATTTATCCAACCTTTTTTTTTTTTTATAGTAATTTTGAGGTTGATTTTATATTGATAGTAACTTTTATATATCTTAAGTCACCTTTGTTAGACATTGGTGATTCTTAAAATCTTATTTATTTCTTTTATTTGGTGTTTAGAACATATATTATATAAATCTTATAAAAAAAAAGATTAGAAAGGGATTTTTAGTATGAAAGGGAGTAGCTAGGCCATCTATATAGATGAATAGAGATCGATGATAGAAGTCTCTATTCCTATTGGCCAAAAATCATATCCAATGGGCTTCAAGGAGGCTGCTTGAGGGTTTATTAGGGATTAGGGTTTGTTTTTAGAGAGGAATCGAATATTAGAGGCTATAGTTAGTAAGTTTGGATTTTTAGATATGGTTTTGGTACAAATCTTGCATGATTTGGACTCATTATGAAAGAATTATAGGTGCTCAAAGTTAAGGTATTGAAATTCTACCTATTATCACTCTTTTAAGCATAATGCGCACATACAAAAAACAATAGACAATTGGCAACTGGAATTGAAAAGAACATTTTTTTGGCTACACCTTTTATATATATTTCAATAAAATCTAATCTAAGATAAAAGAGATATTTGGAATTAAAGTCAATGCTTGTAAGCTAAGGGCAATAAGTGGCCCCACTTAACTAGTGGTAACATTTTGAGCTATATTTTAGATAATTTGATAGATTTTTGGCTCAAAATTTTCAAGAGTGTATATATTTATGTCATAAAACTATGTGCAAAAAATTTGTCACATTAAGATTTTGGATTTTTGAGATATGAAGAAAATAATACTCAGATATCTATGAACTAGGGTTTTAAGTACCTGATGGCATTTCTAAAATATCAAGCGATTGAAAGCAAATTTGTGGTTGATTTTTTTGTAATAAAGCTTAAGGGTGAAATCTAATATATCTATAAGTTTGAAGAAGACTGAACAATTAGATCAAAATATATGAATTTCTAAAGTTTACAAAGAAAAACATCCTTCGCGGGAAATAAATATTTTGAAGGGATTTTATTGCAAATTTGGACTTTTATTTACACTAAAAGGATTTTTGGAAGCCAAGACTTCATGGAAGTACAAAAGATGGATATATAGAGCCATGATAAATTTTTGATATATAGATGAATCTTTAAAAGGTTCCTAAAGATTTTCTACATGTCATAGAAAAATCCTATGTATAAACCTACTTATAAATAAGAGATTTTATCTATAAAATACATATTTCTACATTGTTGTGTGTATTTGTTCTTCTTATTAATGACAAATAACTTATTAGAGCATGGCCAATAAGTTACATATAGACTCTCTACAGCAAAGTACTCAATGTATTCCCAGATAGAAGATCACGTCACATGACAACGGATGCATTTGTTAGTCCAAAGGGCATGACATTATATTCAAAATGTCCATATCTTGTCTAAAATGCGATCTTCCATTCATCTCCTTCTTTAATATATACCAAGTTATATGTTCCATGAAGATCTATCTTAGTATAGATCTTAACTTGGCTTAATTATTTCAAAAAATCCTAAGATTAATGGTAGTAGGTAACAATTCTTCATCGTTATCTTATTCAATCTCTAATAATCAATGCACATACATAAGGAACTATCTTTCTTCTTTACAAAAAGTATAGGTGTATCTGTTGGAGAATTTGAATGTCTAATGAAATTCTTTACAAGATTTTAATCAATGTAATCTTTCAATGTCAAAAGCTCATTTTAAAAAAGATTATAAATTGGACCAAAAGGTGGTTGTGTTTCTTCCTAGAGATCTATAGTACAATTGTATGGTCAGTGCTTCAATAATATATTAGCATTATTCTTCTAAAAAACATCTTAAAATTTATTATACTACTCTAGAATATTTGCCGATGAAGTCATATCTTTTTTAATTGGAATCACATAAATAACAAATGATATATCTTCTTTGATTGATCTTATAAAAGTCCTTGTTCCAATAAATAAAGGCTCACTAATTTGTGGCTTTTTATAAAAAAAATTTGTAAAGATTTCTATTGAAAATATTATTCTTCATGACCTCAAATTTATAAATGGATTATGCTTTTCTAACCAAGACAATCCAAGAATAACATGATTTGAAGGACTCCTAATAACGTTGAATCTAATTTAGCTTCTATGATCTTTAAACTATACTTCTATAGGCGTGATTTCATGGATGACACTACCAAAGAATAAGAGTTGTCTATCCATTACCTCAACATGAATAGATTTGGATTTATGTATTAGAATAATTTTATAAAGTTTAGTCAATGCCTCATCTATAAAAATAAGCAAACACTCCCAAATCCAACAAGGCAATTATTTAAAGCTTTTGAGGGCCAAAATACAAAAGAATTGTAAAACAATGAGTAAGTTGAGTAGAAAGAGAAAAACCTAAATAATTTTGCAATATTGGATTGTCTAGCTCCATAGTCCCTACTATGATTGAACATCGTCATTTTTCTGAACAATTGTACTCTTAATTTTGGTAATGTGTCGATTTTGTTTCTTTGGACAATTGCCAACCTTATGGCCTTTCTCGCCACAATACAAGCATTGACCTTCTTCTATCCAATATTTTTTTTCTTATGGACTAAGAGGTTAAAAATATATTGCATCAAATTACATATCTTTTATTTTTGAATATGAATTCAAAATGCTTGTTGATGTAGCAAGAGTATGTTGGATTGCATATTGTCTTATTGAAGTTTATGAATGTTGATCTTGACAATATTGAAATAATTGATTATCACATTTTATGACTTGGCTAATGGCTTCATTGAGCAATTGTGGATCTAGAAGTGATAATAAAAAATCCTTCACATCATCTCTTAGTCTCTAATAAAATTGATTCATTAAGGCTTCTTCATCCCAATTGATATTGCATGTTAGTTGTGTAAAATCAGATGCATAGAGTGATGTAGAGCAATGCCCTTGACGCAATGCTTATATCTTAGTTGTTATCTAATGAGCCTTCTCATATTCTCCAAATGCTTCTAGAAATGCTTCCATAAAAACTTCAAAGTTACTCAAAATTGGTGATCTCTTTTCAAACAACAGAGCAAATCATGATAATGCTTTTTTTGTAACCAAACTGCCAATTAATCTAATCCATGATTCTTTTGTTAGATAAGTATCAAATTATAGGACTATTATTAATCAAATTTGATTGATAAATCCTCAAAATTTTGAATGCGTACCATCATATTTATCCAAAAGACTAACTCAAGGCTCTTTATGCTCTTGAACATGTGGATTTCTTTGATGTAGCATAGGTAGGACTGTATCTTCAAGTGCAAAAGTTAGAAGTGGGTGCACTCTAGATTATGGTACTCTAAATGTTGCATTGTTATGAAATTTTATAACAATCCCTTCAATCTTTGTAGTCCTAACAAGTAAAGTTATAAAAGTATTTATAATAGAATCTAACTTGGACTCAAAAGATTTAGTCATAGTAATGTCTTGACTTCCAACTATTCTAAGAGAAAGAAGAAATAAATCTATAAGAAAAAAATATTGATTTAGAAGAGGATAATCTGCAACCTCTAAAATATTGTAAGACTTTCAAGAAGATGGATGATCTACTTTCTCACAAGAGGGATAAAGTTCCAATATTGTGATAAAAAAAATTTTAATTTAGAAGAAGATAATCTGCAATCTTTAAAGCACTTGTATACCTTTTCTAACAAAAAGGATCCAACTCTCTAACAAAAAAGATCCAACTTTAATATTGAAGATAAAACCAATCTTGATAAACTATCAAGGACATAAGAATACAAAACAAGAAGCTCAAAATTAGGACAAGGTTTCAAGAAGAAACCAACAAAAATTTAAATTAATCAGATAATATACAAACAATACCAAGAAAAGTGAGCTAGAATTCTATGAGATGCGTTGTCAAATTTGAAGAACTCTTCAGCCTTGACTTCTATATTTATCCCTATCTAGGATACTTCTTAAGCGACTTCTATTAAACTAAAAAATTTCTTGAATAGCTTCTACCAACTAGAAAGCTTTTCGAGTTCCTTCTACCAACTTAGAAGCTTCTCAAGCTACTTTCACCAATTAGGAAGCTTTTTAATCAAATTTTATTAATTTAAGAATTTCTAAAATATTCTAAAAGATTTTATGAACCTCCAAAGTATATGTTCCTAATACAAATACTATTTAGATAGCAAATGATGAAATCGTCTAGAAATTTTTAAAAAATATCATTTATTAAATATTAAAAAATAAAAAAAGCATTTATAAGTCCAAAAAGCATGACATTATATTCAAAGTATTTGTATTGTCAAAGACATAAGAATACAAAATAAGACACTTGAATTAAAAAAGATTTCAAAAAGAAATTGATAAGAATTTGAATTATCTAGATGTGTATACAAACAGCACCAAAAAAAGTGAGTTAGAACTCTAAGAGATGTATTTTTTAGAATGAAGAATTTTTCAGCCTCCACTTCCATATATATCCTTGTCTAGGAAGCTTTTTAAGCAGCTTTCATCAAACTAAGAAGCTTCTTGCATAGCTTGTACCAATTAGAAAGTTTTTTGAATTTCTTCTATCAGCTTGAAAGCTTCTCCAACTCCTTTTATTAACAATTAAGCTTCTTGAGTTACTTTCACCAATTAAAAAGCTTCTCAATTGACTTTTATTAACTAAAAAATCTCTAAAATATTCTAGAAGGTTCTATGAACTTCTAAAGTATATGTCCCTAATATCACCCTTTTATCTAGCAACGAATTCTTAGAAGAGCTCATACCTTTGGAAATTATTCTACATACATAGAAAGTTGAGAATATGTTATATTAATAAAGCTATATATTTTATTTTTGATTCTTGGGCAATAAGTTCTATTGGTCTTCAAAAAAATTGCCTATGGCCTTGAATTAGTATCTCCATTGTTAAAACATTTCATCCAAAGATCTGATCATTTCATTGCGGCCTTTAAAATATCATCCAAATAAGATATTAAGCTTAAAAGGATTGACCTTTCTAAGTTCAAGTAATATCACTAAAACTTGAGTATTGGAATCAAAACTTGCATGATTGGATATTACTCCTAATGGCTCTAACTATAGTTGTATTTGGCGCTAAAATATATCATCCTCACTTTGTTCAATTGAAGGTTGTGAAAAGTATATTTGTTCATTCAAAGCTTGTGTAGCAAATGAATCTTTTAAATCTTCTTCTAATAAATCTTTCAATATTTGAAGGTTGGATGTGGTGACTAATTTGCTTCTACAATTCTATTCCATCTTTAAAAAAATGAATGCATATTGATAAAGATTGTAGTTTAACTCTTTCCCTCTTATGAGTATTCCTCGAATCCAATCTTCACCAAAAAATTATCATTGAATATATTTGGATTTGTGGAGATAGAATTGATGAAATTCTTCTACTTTTTGAAGTACATTTGCAAGACTTTTGGCTAATTTTTATATATACTCATTGATAGCATTGCCATACCAATGAATAAGATATTTTAATTTATCTCACTTTTGTCGTGAATTTAGTACCTTTTCAACCTTGTATTCTTCATGATTTTTGATTTCAATACTAAGTGGCAATTATTCTACTCTTTTCAAAATATATGACTCTCTGTAACGATTCAAAAAAGAGATATAGAAAATTAAATGTACCATCATAGAAGATGGTGGTTCCAAGCAATATGCTACTAGATTAATTTGCTTTTGGATGAAAAATAGTCCTAACCTCTAATAGTTCAATTTATTGCATGATTGCTTGGTTTTGATATTCCATCAAAAAAGCCATACTTATCTCTAATATAAAAAGTAAGTGATTGATTTTTGAATTTATTTGTCAATACCTTGTAAAGGTTTTAAGCAGGTGCTTAAAATCCTAGCTCAGAGACACCTGAGCACTATTTTTCTCATATCTCACAAATCCAAAATTTTAATATTAGAAAATAATTTTACATAGCCTTGCGGCATAAATATATACACTCTTAAAAATTTTGAGCCAAAAATCTATCAAATTGTCTAAGATATAGTTTAAAATATAACCCTCTAGTCAAGTAGTATCACAATCTTGGAAGAGACTCTCAATATTTGGTAATACTTTTAGAGGTAGAAACTACTTTTGATGGTGTTCCAAATATTTTTTTTGAAGGAAGTTATGAAAGCCTCAACAATAATCAAATAATAAGGTGGTCCTCTCGCCTTGATATGGAACACTATCAATGGCTAAAAGGACCTATCAACCACCTTTAAAGGGAATAAAGATCAAAGTATGTGGCAAGCACAATTCGACGTATTCTAGACTTCTTCAACATGTAATTACTGCTCTTCGTGGAACTTGTTCCTAGAAAGGGGGATAATATCATGAACATAAGATTTATTCTAATAATTATCTAATTAATGGAAATAGATAAAATAAATTAATTTGATAATATCTTATAGAAGAGCTTCTTAGAAGCTTCATAGATGCAGAATCACCTTTATACATGTCTATAGGTGATTGGTAGGTTAAAAATTTGGCCAATAAGTTAGCCACCTGTCATACATATTGGTAGCTTCTCGAACAAGCTAGCCATGTATCGCACATATTAATAGCTTGTAGAATAAGCCAAATACATGGCGTACATGTAGGAAACTTATCTTGCAAATTTGATACGTGTCTTGCGAGTTTGACATGTGTCTTGCGAATTAGACACGTATAAGAGGTCCTATAGAATGTCACCACATAGCTCTTAGATAAATAGTATATAAAGCCTTCTTCACTCTTGTCAACTCATTTCTTGTTTCTAGTCTAGTTCAAGAGTCTCATATATTTTTTAATCTTTGGCAATAGCCATTCCAATTTCTTCTTGAATATACATATTTTTTTATTTCTATCTTATTATTTTCCTTTGACATAGTTTTTATTAACGCATCTATTTTAGTTTGTGTCTTTAACAAGTACTTGCACAATTCTTTGAATACCAATCCTATCTTTTTTTTTCTTTCTCTTTTTACAAGCAATCCTACTACATCTTCAATTTCTTTCTATTTTGTTGTCAGTCCTTTATCATCTTTTTTATCCTTAAGAATAATTTCTAACCTCTCTTATAATTCTCCATCAACTGCTTGAAGAAATAATTCAATTTTGTTCAATCCCAATGTTACATTTTTTACTTTCATTAAGCAAGAATATTGCCTTTCAAACTCCCTTAATAATTTGGTAGTTTATAATTTCTTATTATGATGCTTAATCCATTCCAAAAATAATTTTTTAGTAATTCAATTAGAGTCTTTGAAGAAATATTCATCTCTCAATGCATAAGAGAATGTCTCCCAAGAACTTTCAAATTGTTTCATAATCAATTTTACATATTTTCTTATCTCCGGCATTGTAGCAAATTCAAATAATAAAATTATATTATTTTCAAAAACTCAATTCAATTCTATTTCTTACATATTAAATATTTAGAAATATCTCTTGCATCAAACTGGTCAACCTTGTTAATCATTGCTTGTAATGCTTTAATTGCCAAAGCCTCTTTGTAATTATTGCTCTATTGCTATTGCATAAATAATATAAATACTTGAAACATATCTGCAATATTTGAATCCAAATATATATCTTGTCCACTAGAAGAAAATCCACTTGAAGCTCCTTTTAAAGATCCACTTAAAGCGCAATCCAAAGCTCTATTAAAAACTCCAAATTCAACCTTCTAGCCTTCTTGCGCCATCAATTCCAAATAACCACAAATAAAATCCAACATCTTCCACCCTAAACCTTTTATATTAGATTCACCACTTTTATTGTATTATGTATTATCATATTTAAAAATGAATTGAATACCTGGCTATAGAGGATGAAGTTGTAGTTTACAAATACTCGAGAAACCTTAATAGGTTTCATCCATATAAGAAGAATATGATTTGAATTTCAATACAAGACTGCTCAAGTTAATACAAAGTGCTTAAAAATACTCTTCTTGATAACTTCAATCATATATAAAATCCAATTGCTTTGTTACTTGTCACAATTAAGCAACTAAGATTTTTCTTTGTAAGTCCTAATCTTAATTAGTAAGCTTTGGTAAACTATAACTGTTAATTTGATTATCCACTTGGTGTGAAATTTTGTACACAAATTTTGATATAAGTCTTTTATATGCTCAAAAAATTTCAGCCCAATCTAACTTACAAATTATGAAAAATCAACTAATAACCATATTGATGTCACTTAGCAGCCAACTCAAAAGTTGATATAGATGTTCCAGTAGCAATTTCTTCTTTTCCAACTATTAACATCAGCTTAAAATTGGTATATAGCTTAATCTTTAAGTCTTCTAGTATCGTGCCAAATTTCACCTTGTTTTAACTGATAGATCTATATATATTGCAAAAATCCTAAATATCCCTAAATTGCCAACTTTAAGTACCTCTTTATACTAAAGATCAAATAAATTCCAATTGTACTATTAGATTGTTACAAATTTTTATATAGTCTTAGGACATGCAATTATTCATTCACTATCAAATTTTTAACTATAGATGTTATTTCAGTTATACAAAATAGTTGAGAGTGCTAGCCCTAACTTTGTTGTATAAAAATCCAATCTTCAATACAAACCTTGACTTTAGATAATGATTGCTAAATCCTCCTAAACCTTTTAGAAACAAGTCTAAAGCCTCTAGAATGAGTTTCAAGCTAGCTTTCCAATTCTAGTTGCTAATCTCCAAATGACTTGATATCTTGCTATTGGTGGTTGTTTTTATGGCTAGAGGTCTGATTTCGACCTCATCCCATACATGGTTGACCCTTGGATATCAATCTTACCTATTCCAAAGGTTTTTAAGCTTGGTCCTACCTTCAACTTAATCCTAATATCAACCATATCAATTATTTATCTCCTCTATCTTATTTTTATTAATTTATAGTTTTTTATAGGCAGTAAAAGAGTTTCTATAGCTTAAAAGAAAAAATTAATAGTTAATTTTTATCTATTAGCTATTAAGACAAGAAAATAATCTAAGAAGCTTTTATAAAATCTTTTTTAAGTATCTTGAGTTCCTATTGAACCAAGATATTTGAATATTAGATAGAAATCATTCTTGTTTATGTTTTTTACTATATAAATGTGTTACAACATAATAACATGCTCAAAAACTACACAAGATAATGTCTAGGATTAGTTATCAAACATGTTGTGAGAAGTTCCATAAACCTTCTACATGTATTGTTGAATCGTTATCTCTAGTTCCCTTAAAGATTGGAAGATTGTGAGATATAGGGACTGCTTGCAATCATTCTGGAATTACAATGGACAAATCTCTTAGCTGGACCAAAGAATTTATAGATATAGAATTTGGAGAGGCTTCTCTTTTACCATCCATTGAAGGAGAACTGGATCTTAACTCTTTTTCTTCTTGATTTATTTTTATAAAAGGATTACAAGATTTTAAATCCAATCTTCTTCTTCTACTACTCAGTAAGAATTTACTTCTAATAGATTGAATACAAATATGTCTTGTGATGTTGTAAGTATGTCTTGTTTGTCCAACCATTGGATCTAAATTCTTCTAAATTTTTTAGTGGAATTTTTAAAAAGCTTCTTTGGATTTTCTATAGGTGGAATTAGTTTAGGTTGTCTAGATCTAGTAGAACAATGCATCTAATATGGCTATGGACATAATATTTATCTATACTCATAACTTTAATATACCAATTCTTATAAAATTAATTTTAAAAGTTTTGGCCATCCACTTGCAATCCACTTAAGATACCTTCCAACAAAGAAGGGAAACAAAATAGAAGCAATTAAAGAGGGAATGATTGCTTCAATATCATCTCAAAAAATATTTTTTCAACTTTACTTATTATATAGTACAACACTGTATGGGAGTGACCCTAACCAATAATAATATAAAGAAAAATTCCATACTAAAATAACAAAGAGACAAGCTCTATTTTTTTATTTTTTTTTATTTTTTTTTTAATACAATAGTTATTAGAAAATTGTCCACTACAATGGTTAATAATAAAGATTATGTTACAAAAAAATTTCTTTACAATCAATTCACACCACTTTGAAGAAGAACTTATGTTATTGCATCTCCAACCAACATGGCACTTATTAACAAAGGCCAATAAATCTATAATGCCTCCTTAATTGATCCAAGTTAAATGATTCAAATAAGGCTTAGGATTTAAAATTAATGGGTTAAAAGTACTATCTACCTCCTACACCCATGTCTACAAGAGAAATTAGAGACTTACTTCTCTTGCATCTTCTTCCTAGATTCTATTTTCTAACTCTTAGTTTCTACTCTTTGCTTTTATGTATATCCATTAAACTTAAAAGAATTGAAATAAATTAACAAGAGCCAAGGAACTTACTTGAAGCTTAGCTTTCTACTGCCACTTCTTATCTTGTATCTCTTACTCTTCAATCTACAATCTATATTAGTTTAATGAAATGAAAATTCAACCACATTGCTTAATTGAAGGTTTACTTTAGAAGTATGATATCTTCAATGATTATTCTTCTCTTATTTTTTTCTTCTTATTTTGTTAGTGGAGTAATTTATCTAATCTACTATTAGAGAACCTTTTCTATCCTACACTTATAAAGAGAAGGGATATGGCGGATGGACAGGATGATTAAATCCCTCTACTATTAGAAAAAGGCTGCCCATAAGAACATTTATAACAATAAAGTAAAAGATTGCTTATTCAAATAATCAATCTTTTGTCTTCTATGAAAAAATGGGATATAAGGAATAGAGAGGGTGATTAAATCCCTCAACCATTAGAAATTTATAAGGAGGAAAGTGATGAAACCTTTGAAGATGAGCTCCACCTCTTAATTGTATTTCACCTAAGGTAGCAATCCTTCTCTATTCTAAACATATCCTTCAAGTGTTTCTAGTCAAAAAAAATTTAATTGAAAATAGTCAATAGGCACTAAGAAATGCTTTTTCAAACAAAGAGTACACAAAACTGCCAAGGTAGTGAACCCCCTTCTAATCAAAAACTTACTAAAAATTCAATTTTTATCCAAATTAAACACATGATATCTTTTTAAGAAGATAATATTAAGATGTATAATCTAAAAAAATTTCAAAGTCAAATAAAAAACACATAAAAACTGATTGATGAAAATCCAAGAGCAAATCATTTTTGAGAGCAAACATTTAATATAGTGAACCCTCATCTAATCAAAACTTCACCAAAAATTCAATTTTGGTCCAAATCAAATATGTAATAGCTCTTTAGAAAGCTAACATCAAGATACACAACTTTATAAAATTTCAAAGTCAACCAACAAATACATAAAAAATTATTGATAAAAATCCAAGAATAAATAATTTTCTATTTATTTCATTTTGATTTTATTTCATTTTTTGACTATAAATGATAAAAAAAAATTTATGAAAACAATGAAGAGAAGTAAAAGACTTACCAATGATAGAAAATAGAATTGAAATGCTTACTCAAGAAGTCCATATAAAAAGTCAATCACCATTAATTCATTCTACATTCATCCACACAATTAGAAGCACCACTTCTCAGAAAATGCACCAAAATATGATTTGAAATTCCTCCCTATCCACTTTAAAAGGAAAAATAACTACACAATAAATTTGAAAGGTAGTAGAGACTAATTGTGTGATTACTTTAATGGTTGATCAGTTAATCAAGTGGTTGTAGTTTTTATTCTTTAGATAATGGCTTCCAAACAATGGTTACTATTTGATTTAACTTAGAACAAGTGATAATATAAAAAAAAAGAAAAAAAAAAAAAGAATTAGATAGAAATAATAAAATAGAATAGTCAAATAAAAAAATTAGATAGAATAAAGCAACTAGATGAAAATAGCACTACTGAATAAAAATGACATTGTTAAATGAAAATAGTGCAACTAGATGAAAATAGGTACAATTAGATGAAAACAACACTGCTGCATGAAAATGATACTATTAGATGAAAATAAGTATAATTAGATAAAATAGTATTATTAGATGAAAATAGACATAATTAAATAAAAATATGTATAATTAGATGAAAATAGAGCTATTAGATGAAAATAATACTACTAAATGAAAATGGCACTATTGGATGAGAATAGGCATAACTAGATGAAAACAGGTGCAGCTCTAGAGTAAAGTAGCAGTAGCAACAAAAAAAACCTTCTAACTTCAAATCCTCATAATTTTTCTATTTCAACTCTAAATTTGATGATTCTTTCACTTTATCTTAATAATTTTTTTTCTCCTATATAATAAATATGTCTAAATAAGAAAATAATTCTACTAATAATAAGCTCTAAAAAGATTAGCAGGGATATAAAACAACAATTAACAACACAAGTTTACAACAATAAAATAATATAACTTTTGGTGCCTTAATAGGTTGCCCTTGCGAAGGGCTCAAATCAAAGGTGAGAGAGAGATAGATAGATAGATAGAGAGAGAGATTGATAAAGAATAAAGCTTTGAGAGGATTTTATATATTCAGGCCCTCAAGCCATTTACTAACAATTATCATTGTTGGTAACTTGCAAGTAACAACTAATTTGAGAGCAAGTAGTATAACTTGCATGCTTTTTTATCTTATTCTAAATATTTCTAACTACCAACCATTATTTTTAACACTACTTGTCATTAAGAGATCAACTTATATTCTTTATGATCTTCAATTAATGTTATTTGTAGAGAAGACCAATGGTTGGCATCTATTTGCTATAAAGTGATGAAAAATCACCATGGATACCAATCAATAAATAAATTTTAATTCTTAATAATTTAATTAGCTAAAACTTATATAAAATAACTTATTAATTTATTAATAGAAATATTAATCTTTAATAGGGATTTATTAGAGACTAACTTAATTTGTTGTCATAGAAGTAATAGTTAAAGAGTAGAATAGCTCTCTATCTTCTTCTTTCACTATTACTTATAGCTTCAAGAGCAAAGTAATTCTCTATCTTTTTCCTTCATTATTTCTTATAATTTTAAGAGTAGAGTAATTCTTCATCTTCTTCCTTCATTATTTCTTATAATTTTAAGAGTAGAGTAATTCTTCATCTTCTTCCTTCACCATCTTTTGTGGCTTCAAGAGTAGAATAACTTTCCATCATTTTTTCACCATACTTCAACTACAACTAACTTCGTATTTCCTAACAACTTCATTTTAAATAAAAAATAATATTTTTTAGAATCTAATTTTTATAATTAAATTCTATTAAAACTAATTTGATAATTTAAGGTCTTGGTATAAAATTTAGACCAAAAACCTCTATTTTTTATAATAAATAAATAAATAAATAATATTATATCTTATCTAAATATCTAAAAATTAACTAAATAAAATTTTGATACATAATTTAGGATTCACACATCACACATCATTTAGGGACTATTTGTCCAAATAAGACAAATCTAGAGTTTTCTTGCTCTGACAAGTATGCCTTATTGTCAAGTATATGGTCATCACTTCAATTTCTTCACTTTAAGTTAAATGATTCTAAACATATTGTGAATTGGAGAACTCTATATTGCTTGAATCTTCCATTTGGAGGTTCTTCCTTAAGAGATATTACTTCTTGTATAAGATATAAGAATAAAACAATTATATAAATCTAAACAATAAATTAAAACAATAAATATACTACAAAAATTTAAAATCAATCTTACAATTACTACCTCCCAGCAAATGCATTAAAATATAAGGATAAACTTCACCCCTTAATCCAAATTATAAGATGGCTCTACTTAAGAGTTGCTTGTAATTGGTGGTATGAAGTGAAGGAAGCAATTAGCAAGCATAAGAACAAGAACAACCACAAAACAAGTGAAGTAAATGATATCAAGCAAGTACACAATTCAAAACTAGGTCACAGTTTATTCACTGTATTATCATCTAATAAAAAGTAAAAATAAAAAATAAAAATAAAAAATAAAAGTTATAATTTTGAATAGATAATTTTTTTATCTTTTTAATGTTATAAAAAACATATAAATCCAAGTTATTATGAATAAGTTATGATAGTTTAAAAATAGAAGGTAAATAATAAATTAATTAATTAGAAAGTTTTTATCTCAAAAGTAATTTTTTTAAAAGATCATGAATTTGAACCTCACTAAGGTTTACAAGTAGTGTATAAGGGTGTCCTAGAGAGGCCACGAGGCCTTAATCTTATCCTTCTACCTACATCCAAGGTGCCACAACCCATATAAAACTTGTGCACCTCTCTTCCTACAAGGACTATACTAGCTATTGGTCCTCCTATTTTTTATTAACAAAATTCATTTTTTTAACATTTTTGACTTCACCATGGTATTCAAAAATATCTAATCAGCCTAGGAATCTAGTACGGCCTTCAAATCTTGCTCTATTTCTTCATAATGGCTCCAAAGGTGGAAAAATTCATTTTTACCAAAGTCTTCAAAATTATTCTAAAAATTTGTACAAAATTCTAAATAAATTCTAAAAATTCCTATAATATTTTTGAGATGGTAATATCAATTTAAGACTATTTTATTCTACCTTTGTGAATTTTTATAATAATGAATATTAATTTAAATCTACTAAAAATCTTTTTTTATATAAATAATTAAAATGATATGAGGTTTATTTCTGATGCTTCTTCTACCTACTAAGTAATATTTATATATTTCTAATAAGTGGTACATGGAGACATTGGTCTCAATAACTAAATACTAATTCTTATAATTAAAAAAAAATACTAAATTAACTAAGATAATTGCCTCTAAGACTAACTATAATTCTATTTCTTCTCCACTAATATTATTTTCCATCATTTAGCATCTTCTAAACACATCTTCACTTCATGATTGTAATTTTGGCACTCTAAATGCATTCTTTTTTCTTAAAACCATTAATGAGCTAATTTGATGATTGATATGATTGGACACCTTTGTTTTTCTATAAAGCATCTAATGATATGGCTACATTATTCATTTGATATATATATATATATATATATATATATATATACTTTTTTTGGCAATTATTAGTCTTATAGCCAAGTTCTTTATAATACAAATACAAGTTGTATTCTTTTTAATACTTCTTATCTTATTCAAAAAGAAATTTAAAGTAAACCACATCAATTTGCATATCTTTTACTTTCAAATATTTGCTAGGATTGGAAGATATAAAAGATATTAAGTAATTGATATAAAGTCATGGCACAAGCAATGGACATTTTTTTATTGACATTAAAATAGCCAATTATTATATTTCATCATTTGATTGATAAATCTTTTACAAAGTTTTATCATTCCTAATGAAATTGACTTATCAATGCTTTTCCAGTCCAATTGATAATATATGCTAATTGCCATAATTTTAAGCATAAATAAATATAAAACATATTCTTCTTCAAAAGACTGAGGTTTTAGTTGTGGCAAAACAAATCTTATCATATTTTCTAAATGCTTCTGCAAATGCTACTAAAAATGTTTCAAAATTAAAATAATATGGAAAAATATGTGCTTCATATTTAATAACTATATTTAACTTAAAATATTTTGATAAAGCATTTTGATAAAATACTTAGTTTTATAAGAATCTTAAGTATTTTATGTCGATTCATTTTTTAAATCACCATCAAATACATTAGAGCATGTTTCTATTTTATTTTGATTTCAACATCACATATCAGTTTGAAAAGCAATAAAGATTGTCAAATGCTTTATCAAAATAATCATACCATTTGCCAAAAGAAGAAGAGACAGCATACAATTAGCAACAAATAACACTCTTGAAACCTAAGAATATTTGTATTTGAGCAACTTCTATATAAATTCTAATAATTTTTTTTTTTTTGATCAAGTTTATTCAACCTTGACTATAGACCCTCTTATTTCTTATATTAAACATTGTTTTAGAAATATCTATAATGATTTGAATAAATTCAAGTTTGAAGACAATTTCTTCTATTTTGAAGAATGTTTGTATATCCTAGAAAAGCCATTGCATCTTTGTGTTTTTCAAACAGGTCATGACTTTCTAATTATGAGATATTTTGGATTCAACAAGGCATTAGAACTCATTTATAAATATTTTTAGATAGCCTTAAGTGTAGAAAGTTAACAAGGAATTTTTTCTCTCTTATGACACATATTTTAGATCAAAGAATAATTAGCATTACTAATATAAACTTCTTCAATTGCTATTAATTCTAAAACAATTGTAGTCTTTTATTTCTATTGACTTCATTATAGATTTTCTACTATTGGATTTTTTTGATACCATATATATAATTATCAACCAATTTATCAAGATGGCTTATTTTATCTCTTATAAAAAGACTATTATTAGTGAAAAAATAGCCAAACTCTTTATTGATAATGTCAATTAATACCATAGATTATTAGATGATATTATATCAAATCAAAGAGTGCAAGTTGTATGTAAGTTTTAGAAATTATTTTTTGAAATTTTTCAAGTAGATATTAAAAGAAATTAGTATTTTATCTATAAACTAATAGCCAAATAGAGCGAGTCAACCAAATCTTGAAGTAGTATTTAACATGTACCATCAATTATTAATAAGATAATTCATTATCTTATTTATTTCTAGCAAAGTTTGTCTACAATAACACACCTCATGCATCTATTCAATAGATTCTATTTTATTCCAATTATAGCCGCCATCCAAAATTAAATATATTATTTATTGGTAGATATAAAAAATCTAGCAATAAATAACTTTACAAGCTAAATAGCTGATATCCAAGCTACTTTAAAGCTTTAACTAGAAGAAGCTCAAGTATACTCTAAATAAATAATTGACATAGAAAGAAAGGAACAACATTCATTTTAAATTATCAATAAAGTATGGTTGATTTAACGTAATACAAAAAGACTATTTGACCATTTGACAAGTTAAACTATCAAAGATTGGAATTATTTTTTAATCAAAAATAAATTAATTCTATTACTTATTAATTAAAACTAGCAACATCTATAAAGATATATCCTATTTTTTACACATCTCTTTTGGAATCTTATAGAAAATCAAGTATATTAGAAAGAATACAACTACCACTGCTTTATATTGAAGTAGATAGCCATGAAAAATTTGAGGTAGAAAAAATATTTGATTCAAGGGTAAGATGAGGACAACTAGAGTTCTTTATGTATTGGCATGGTTACAACATTATTGAACCTACATGGGAGCGAACCTCAAACTTAATCAATGCACTATAAAAAGTACAAGAATTTCATGGACAACATCTTTTTAAATCCAAAGTAGTAATATATGTTAGTTAATACTTTTATCTAACATATTTAAATGTGGTGTATTTTAGACTTTGTAATTTTTTAAAAGAGAGGTGGAAAGAATTTCAAAAGTTTTAGAGTTCAACCCTCATATGCATATAAATTAATAAATCTAGAAGTAATTACATTTTATCTTAAGATTGTAATACATCTTTGATTTAACTTGCATAGTGAGATATGGATAGTCAAGATGATAATATCATGCCAATTAGGCTATTTCAACCAAGCATTTCATGTTGTCAACCTTAAGATGAAAAATTGTCTAAACTAAAAAGTTATTGAAGAATATCCAAGAACAATTATATAGCAATTATCACCAAAGTAGAACTTGTCTATAAAGAACACCTTGAAGTAGTTTTTGAAAGATGTTTTTGCAACAAAGAGACAGAGATTGAAGCTTCATTTATAATAAAAGGCATTAGTCACTATCATTAATTGCAAGGACTAATGAATCTTCTAACTTGTAAAAAATAACTTGGATATGTAGCGAATATCATGTGATATATCTTTGACTTTCTTTGCCTTTGACTAACTTCAGCTCTAGTCCTCTTCATGGAACTTAGAGCTAAAAAAGAAAGGTGATGTCATAAGCATACAATAGAAGAAGATTCTAATAGATTTTAGAAGGTTCTAATTAATCTTAAAATATTTTAAAAGATTCTATTTGATCCTAAAAGATTTCAAAAGATTTTTTATGATTCCAAGAAGGCCCTATAATGTCCTAATAGATTCTAAGAAGGTTCTAAAAGGTCCTAGAAGGTTGTAAGAAATCATAGATGGTCATAAAAGGATCTTAAGCTTGCTTCACTTTCAAGTATCAAAAAAACTCTTTAAGGAGCTTTCCTATACCTAATATATATAGAAGTCAAGATTGAAGGGATGCTTAATCTTGACAACACAATCTTTGTGGCTCAACTTAGGCCTTTTAGTCTTGTACTTATACCTTGTCATAGCTCCTTGCTTACAATATAAAATAAATCTCTTTTATTTAAGTTCTTAAAACTTTTGGAATCTTATTCTACTTAAGTGGTGTATTTGTAACAATATTCAAGAAAAAATTAGAATGGCTATTGTCAAACACAAAAAGATTAGAGATTCTTGAAATTAAATTAAAAATAAAAAAGGTGTAATAAGAATGAGGAAGGCCTCATTCTTGTCTCCATATATATCATCTAAACAAAGAGCTACATGACACTTATTCAATTAATAGGACAAGTTTCTTACATGAGTACCATATAACCAATTTGTAATACAAATGACCAATATATGTGACATGTGGCCAACTTATTGATCAAACTTTTAACCTACCAACCACCTACAAACATATATAAGATCAAATTTGCATCTATAAAGCTTCTAAAAAACTTTATAATAAAGATATTAATAATTTAATCTATTTTTATTTATTTCTACATAATTCTATTTATCCAAATAAATATACTAGTAAGTATAGATGTATATAATAAGTAATACCATGATGCTTTAAGATTTTATGGAATTTAAAAAGTAGTATAATGTTTATGTGGCTTTATTATAATTGAATTGTAAGATAAAATATATGTGCATTTACTAAATTATGAATTGACAAGTAAAAGAAATTTCATTATTTTGTGGCATTTTTTTAAAGATACAAAGTTTTTTATTTTTTTATTTTTTATTTTTGTCTATTTTGAATTAATATAAAATATAAAAAGAATTTGTAAGGATTTACATATTTTTCAACATACTATTATGTACTAATTAGTGTAAATAAATATTTGATATTTTTGTAGTAATTTAGGTAATACAAAGTTTTTGACAATTTTCTAAAAAGCTATTTTTAATAGTTTATACAAGAAGTCATTAGAAGTATAGATAAAATAATATAAGCCTTATATATAAAAAAAATAGAAGAAAAATTTAGACCATCTTCATTTTCATAAATCTCATGTAATTTATAAGCCTTTTTGATTCTTAATATGATTACTTATTTACTTTCTTATCTTATAATGTAATTAAATTTTGTTGTTCTTTTTTATTTTATCAAATTAAAATTATTTACATATATTTGAAAAATTGGCATGTGTTAATGATCGTTTAGTAAAATTGTTCAAAAAAAAATATAAAATATAATTTAAATATAGCTATAATAATATTTTTATATATTTTTATAAAAGTACCAAAATAAATATATATTATTATATAAAATTAATTATATTTTGACATAATATAAATAATTATCAAAATATGATATAAAAAAAAAGTATAATTATAAAAATATACATATAATAAAAAAAACTTAGATTTTATTTTATTTTATTTTTATTTTAAATTTATTTTTCTATTATTTAAATATATATATATTTATATACAAATTTGATCTATACTTATATCAAATCTTTAAGTAAATAATCTAATTAATTTAATTAAAAAATATATCCATCAAAAATCATAATTTTATTCAAATAGATATATATAATAAAATCAAACTTAAGATATTGAAATAATATAATATATATATATATATATATATATATATATATATATATATATATAGTAAGAAGAAGAATATGTAGTGTATTGCTATAATTAAAGTAGGTATTGCAAGCTAATCTTTATTTACATAAAATGTTTCATAAACAATTTTTTTTTTTTTTTTTTTTTTTTTTTTTTTTTTTTTTTTTTCCAACAAGATTTATTGAATTTAGCATCTAAATTTTCTAAGATTCTAACAAAGTTATTAAGTTAGGATTTTTCTCTTCTAACTTTTGATTCATTGAATATGCAAAAATACACTAGTATAATATTTGGATTTTAAAATCATGACATTTTAATGTAATGTTGAAATATAAAATAAAACTATATAGTTTTATCTATTGATTATAGTTTTATCATAAAAATCATATATTCTCCTATAATTTAAGTTTTTTAATTTAAATCAAATTAGAATATATTATTAAAGAATTATTATATTTATAGTAATTTATATTAAATTAATTTTTTTCTCTTGTTTTGGTTTGTTTACAAACATGTCTTATTATTAATAACAACTTGATTGTCTTTAATTTGGATGTACTAGATAAGTATCAAAAGAGTTTTCATGTTTTTTAGAAGGTCAAGAATAGAAAAAGCAATGATGTTTTTATGAAGTTCTAATTTGATTTTCAAGTAAAAGTTTTATCTAATAGAAGAATGTAGTACATAAACACTTTACTTAAAGAACATCTAATGTTGTGAGTCTTGGCTTCTTAAAGATTGTTGTATTTAATATTTTAACTATTATTATTAATTTTAAAAAATAATAGCAAGGTGTTTTGCTTTGGGCTTTTGTTGAATGTATTATGTATGGAAAACTTTGAAGAATCATCTAAAAGTTGACAAACTTATTAAGTTTCAAAAGGATGTAAACAAGATAAAAGTTATTTTAGTGGAATTCTATTTATTGTCTTTTTTTTGATGTTTAAAGACAACTACAAGTATTTATTGTATTCTTAGTTACTTAATTATAAATTCAAAAATTAATAATTTAGCTTTAGAGGAAATTCATTGAATAATTTAGTAATCAACATTATTTGGATATATAATACAAATATATTGAATTATAGATGAATATATACTTGTAGCATAAGATTAATAAAAGTATGATTAATGTGGAATGATGCTCAATAATCTCATTGCTAAGACTAATGATTTGTACTCAACTTCTTAAATATATTGTTCCATGTTTATTATCTATATTATTGGAAAAAATAGAATTTAATATTATATTGTATATTAAATAAGTATGATTCTTTGATTTTGGCACTAGTTATATTCAAATATTCTACTCAATAGATAGGTTAAAAGACATTATGTGGCTGCAAACATGGCATTAAGGATATATGTTTAATCAAGTTGCAATTGTCTATGGACAAGCTAAGAAGATTAATGCATTGATTGGTATTAGGAGCTTATATATCCCTAATAGATTATGTTAACTATAATATAACTGTATATAAGCATTGAAAATATAAAAATCAAGTGTGGAATTAAAAATCATTGTAACATTATATCTTAAAAGTAAGAACAAGTCAATATAGTAATATTTACATAGTTCCATATACTTTGATGGACTTGGATCTTTTTGTACAAAAGTCACTATAATTCAACCAACATTGACTTAAAGCTATGTGGTTTGGTATTAAGCATAGTTATTATGTGCTGCAAGTCTTATTGTTATTGTAATTAGTTGTTCAAAGAAATAATTGATTATCTTTTGATGACATTGTTGAGCAAGTATTTTTATTCAATGCAAATTAGAGGCATTAAAATAAATATTACCATATTAAAGATTTTTTTAATTGAGAAGTTTTAATAAAATTTAATTAATGATTTTTTCAATTATAAAATTGTCTAATTATTAAAGAATTCATATTTTTTATATTAAGATTAAACTTTTTTTATTATATTTATTTATCACATATTGGTAAGAAGTTTTAAGAAATACATCCAATGAAGACCATCTAATGTATTTTGTTTCTAAAACTACACATATTTGTTACATGTAAAGCTTTAATTTAGATATGATAGATTATAATTTATTTGTACATAAGATCTAGATTGATTTTTATTTCTAAATAAAAATTTGAAATAAAACATATTTAAAACAATAAGAGATACATGAGATTTTATTTTATCTATAAAAAGAATATATAAATATTCTTTAAAATATTGATAGAGGTGAAAAAAAATTAAACAAAAATCTAATTTTGAAAGAAATAGTTTATTTACATGTATTTAAAATAACCTTAAATTTAAAATAAAATTATATTTAAAAAACTATTAAAAATATATATTGAAATAATTAGTCTTTTATTAATCTTAAAAAATCCTTTATAGCTTGTATTGCTTTTAATATAAAAATTGAATATTTTATTATTAAATAGTTATTAAATTTTTTGATTACCTTCATAAATATATATTTTGTAACAACTCTACAAGTACACGTTTCTCTATTATGCATTAAATGTATGTTCGAATAATAAATTAGTCTTTTGCTATATATTTTTTAGTATTAAAGATTTTAAAAAGATATCATGGGCATTTATACCTTTAATTTTAACCACACTATATAAATAATTTATAGTATGGATTCTCTTACTATATCAAATCTTTACAGAAAAAAGAATTTTTTCATAACTTACTAAAATTGTATAGATATACAAGGAATTGATATCAATGTGTATATCAAGAAGTTGTAATATCAATGTGTATATCAAGGAGTTGTAATATCAATGTGTATATCAAGGAGTTGTAATATCAATGTGTATATCAAGGAGTTGTAATATCAATGTATATTAATTAAATCTAAAATAAGTAAAATATGGTATTATATATATATATATATATATATATATATAATTTTATTTTTAATATATTTTAGTAATTTATAATATCTTGGAAAAATATTTAAAAATTTAAAAGATATGTATTATAAAAACATGTTGTTTTGATAAATAAATAAATAAATAAATAAATAAATAAACTTGTCCATGCCATTTTATAAAGAAGAGGGATTACCAAATTTACTAAAGAATGTTATAAAAGAAATTCCCTCTCTTTGTTACTATTATAAATTACCACCAAAATAATTACAATACATTAAAAAAAGAAAAAAGAAAAAAGAAATCATAGAATGGTGCAGATAATGTTGATATGAACCTTTGCAATGATTTATCTAACTAAATTTAATTTTTTAGAAATGGGAGAGGTAAAAATGATGACAAATTCAATTCAACGAAGAATACAATAATATTATAAAGACAAAGTGAGTTTACTAATTTGCAATCTTGATATTCTAACACAAAACATGAAATCAATATTACATTACTATCTCAAAAACATCTCAACATATTTCAAAATGAATAACAATTATATAATATTAATATTTTTTTTTGTTGTAAGTTAAGATATTCCTTATTATTGCTGCTATTCCATTCATTAATTATGTAAACACTTGAATGTGTACATAAATGGAGTAAGCATATCCGTGCTTTTTTACCTTACAAAATTATTTCAAATGTCCAATTCATGTTGGCACACTTTTAGAATATCAAATATAGAAGTTCTAATTCAATTCACGAAATGTGTTGTTCCCAAAGGTTTGTTACATGTTTTCAAGCAAACTTTGCTGGCACTTGGAGAGTTCACCATGAGGAACTGTAGGCGGCGCTAGGGTTTGAAGGAATGAGAAACAAGCAAGGCCCCTTGCTTCGATGGCTCTGATACACCGCTCCGCCCCGCCCCGCCCAGTCGGTGCCACCCTCCGATGCCTGCCTTCTTCCCAAGCGTCTATCGTCGCTTTGTTGCGGGATGGATCGTGAGTTCAGCAGCACTAGCAGCAGCAACACTCTTGTTGCATGAAAATTCCATAAACGCATAACGACAAATTATAGCTGGGAGGAGACGGACACCGGGAATTAGGGGGCAGACGTAACAACGAACATCGTAAGTTCTCAACTGGGGGCAGGGTTTCGGCAGTGTGTTCCCTCCTTCACTGACACATTGTCTCATTGCTGTGCTTCGATTTCGGTGTGCTGTTCTTGCGCAATCGGCAGCTCAAAGTAACGCCCTACATTTCCATGTCCACCATGCCGGATTTCGCTTCGCTTTGTCGTTGGCTTGGATGTTGATCGGACGGTCTTCTTTGCTGTAAATGTCTTAGTCTCCACACATTTATATAATTTTTTTGTTTTTTTTGTTTTTTTTAAAATTCGGTGTTTTTGTCACTCCTGGTGATTCGTTGTATGTGCGACTGAACGAGAGAATGTTATTGTATTACAAGGCTGAATGAGTGTCTGTGGAGTGTTTGGATCGTTTATGAGAGCTGTTTTGAAGCTTTGGGATGAAATCTTGTTTGCTATTTACTTACAAGACAGAGCTGGAGTTTTAGGGTTGAGATTGGAAATTCGGGCTCTGAGAAGACCAATTTCTAGTTGGTGGTATCGACTTAACAAGGGATTAGAGTCGTTGAGCCATGGGAGTCTTCACTTGCTCCTTGAAGCACCAGCGTCTCTCCCCTCGTCTGCTCTTCTACGTCCACCGCTGCCTATCCCTCTCCTCGCGCTTCTCCCGGAATTCCCCTTCTCCTCTACCTTCGCTCCCCCCCCCTTCCCCTCCCCTTTCTCGCTTCCTGCACTTGCCCTCTCATCCCTCCAATTCTCTTCTGCGCTATCATTCCCGGTTCTCTCATGTTCGCCCGGTCTCTACCCATTTTAACCCTGGCGACGCTGGTGCTGCTGATAACAACGACAACCATTTGGCATGCTCCGTTGTTGCTCCTTTGGCTGATTCTACTGCCGAGGATAACACCACCGACGAGCCTTCCACCTCATCGCCCTCTTCTCACAGGTGCCTAGTCGACAAGAATGTGGATTCCGCTTACCAGTCACTCAGAACCAAGTTCATGGTGGCATTTCAGAAACGCGTGGTCGATTGGCAAGATATTCCTGGCTCTTTAGAGTCATTTCCTTATTATTTAAGGTACTGTTTTTGTATTGTCACAGCTGAGTGTTCTCAATACTGAATCTGATTATTGCATTTTGATTTGTTTTCTGCTGAATACTTGGTTTTCTTGACCATCAAGAGCTTAATCAGACTGTGCGCTTGCTTTGAAAGGAATCGTAATACTAAAGATACTTATAATTTATTAGCATTTTCGTGAGGGACGTCAAGGGTTTGTGACAGCGTCCGCGCAAGTGGCCTTATAGCTAATAGTGCAGTTTGCGATTAGGTTTGGACCAGTGCAAGAGTCTGCTGTTTATTATTTTAAGGGTGTATAATCCTAAGTTTAAAGAGAAGTTTTCTGTCATTATCGAAGATTGTATCTATCTCTTAAATCTAACGTATTAAGATTTATCTTAATTATTCAGCTGAATTGTAGTTCAACTATGAGAATCACAGTCGACTAGGCTTAAATTATCCCTGGACTGTTCGTCAATCTACCTCAATCCTCAGCTGCATTACCAGTAATATTATCATTTAAGGGCAGACAATTTGCATGACATACGACTCGTGGGAACAGAACCTAAATTGCGGAGGCAGCAAAACAGTAGGGTTCAAACGTGGCTAAATTGTTGCACGAGTGTGAGAGACTTCTATGTTTATTTTTGCTGTGCTCAAAATTCTCAGGGTCGGGCTTGTAGAGGCAGAAGATTAGTTATTGCATTTGAAATCGTGCTAGTTGGCTGAGCTTGTGATTCTTACAGAGCGCACATTTTGAAGCTGTTGGTGATCATGTGAATGGAATTCGGAAAGCTTGTTAGAGTCGCCCGAATTTTGGTTCCAGATTTTTTCAATGCCTTCTCTTTTTTAAGAGAATGAAAAGTAGCTATGTGGTGACCGGTCTTGCACTATTGCAACAGTGAGTATTGTAAGACTAGACGTAGCTGCGAATTGCAGTCTTCTGCAATAATCTTTAAATTTCCTCCGTTGCAAACTATTAGTCTTGTAGGAAGTCTTTATGTCCGTCAATGATCAGCTGTCTTGGCTGAACGTGTGTACTTTGTGTGAATTCGCTGGGAACCTTTACTGGCAGTGACGATACAAAAGATATCTTGGTGGATTGCACGGCCTCTCATTTGTGGCAGCCCAAGTATGCTTCTTATGGTTTAGGCCTGCCTGCCTCAAGCCGACGGATATGCCTTCGTGGACCTGCAGGTAGATGCTGCCGCTGTCTCATTGGAGTCTTCATTTTATTTATTTACCTGCATCACTGTTTCTTATTATAGTTACATCAGGTCGAAACGGATGCACAAAATGCTGCTCTGATGTCTCTGATACTTTACTGGAACTGATGTCACGTAACTGCGTATAATTAATATGGAGTGTGTAGTATGACACTAGCTCTTGGGATGAGCTGCCTGATGATTTATGACGTTGTTTAATTTCACTAGGGAGCGAATTGTACCAGGAGAAATTGGTGGAGGCAGTCGCCAAGCATCTGAAGGCTTCATTGCTTGTTCTGGACAGCACAGTCCTTTCTCCACATGTGAGCGATTGACTTTCTCGTCTATCCTCAAATGGTTGTTCATGGTTTACTACACTAATGGCATTCCCCATTATACATAGTCTTTACTTTTTGTGAGTCACACGACATTAGGAAGACCGTTTCTTTTTATGAGCCAAGCCATCTTTAAGTTTTGGAGCGGGTTTGACTTTTGGTGGTGCATGATGCAGGACTATGGGGATCAAGAGTTTTCTTCAGAATCAGACGAGGAATTTTCGGATTCGGAGGCTGAGCATGTCGAGGGATGGTCTGCCACTGATGGCAACACGCAAGATGCTTCTGAAGAACAAGATATTGAAAATGAGGGTTCCAGGAATACGGAATTTAAGGTCGATGCTTTATTGGAGTTTGCTGCTGATAGTGTAGAAGAGTATAAGCAAAAGCTTCTGTTGCAGGTAACATCATAGTACGGAATTTTTTCTGAATGGTTGTGAAGCCCCAGGAAGAATCAAGATTTGATGCTGGCATGTACGACACCGGATTAGGGTGTAGTGTCGTTAATGTAGGAATTGGATATTGGAGAATAATAGATTTATTCTCTTGTATTTTAACTTAACTATATTATGTTTTTATAGGAAAGAAAGGAGAGGAGGGATGCTGGGCATGAAGATGATGGTCACGACTTCAGTTTTAGACTTAGGAAAGGTAAAACAAAAAACGCCATCGATGAACTACTTGTGTTGGATGGATACTTGTTATGTGTACTTTTACGTTTCTTGTTATATAGTCTTAGGATCAAATCTTGCCCCATTTATTTTCGTAGGTCATTTGACACTTTTGTGTGTTATCGCAAGGTGATCGAGTTAAGTATGTTGGCAGCAGTGACAGGCTTGGCAAGATTGAGCAAGCAAGGTGTGGCCATTCGACTAACTCGAACACTTAGTTATCCTGCTATCACCCGCAAAATTTTGATTTTTACGTCGAACTAGTGTTTTAAGTATCATCCTTGTTGGTCAGTGCTATTCATGCCCTTTTTATCACTTTGTCATTTACGCATTAACTTGTCTTGTAAACCATGTCGAAGTCTCAATCTTTCATAGACTTGCGGTAGTATTAGAGAATGTAGCCGAGCAAGGCGTAGGTAGGTATTGAGAGGAGCACTATGGTTTTTCGTCAAGTCCTGATGTAGTACGAAATCATATACTAATGCACTCTGTATCGTATCCATCAACATTTAGCAGTTTCTATCAGTTTACAAATTGTGCCCTTGCAAATTAAACTCCAGTTCTAATGGGTAATGTCCGCTGGGCAGGCAGGTGTTAAAGGTGGGTCAAAAAGGGCGCATAGTGTCGGTACCAAAGGGACATGCAGGGAAAGTAGGTGTGCAATTTGAATCTTCTGATCGAAGGAGCGAAGAGTCTATGAAAACAAATAAGAAGCTTGAGGAGGTTCTCAGGGCCACTCCACTAGTCGACTGGTGTGATCGTAAGTACAACGTCAACGTTTAGTTTTTCTTCTTGCAGCTCTGTAAATTGTTTTACTGAGGGAATAATATTAACTTCTAGCAGGTTCCTGCTGGTGATTAACTTGCTGGTGATGGTGTTATTGTGCCCACTGTTTTCCAGTGTCAGAACTTGAACCTGACGAGAGTCCTCAATCCGAGGAGATAGAGGACTGGCTTGCGTCAGTGGAGGCTCTTTGTGAGGTAATGCGTTCTTCTGGCTAGGTGGCTGTCTTTTCAGATGCAGATCACACAATTATTAGAGTTGGTGGTGTTTCCAGGAGGTCAGTTGTGTTAATCCTATGTTTTTCGTGGGACCTGCAGATGTCTCCATCCGCAAGACCACTTATTGTTTATTTCCCTGACCCTAAACAATGGTTTGAAAGGGCTGTACGTTCAAGCCAAAGAAAGGAGTTTCTTGAACGGGTCGAAGCAAAACTTGACCAACTTGAGGGTCCTATTGTACTCATTGCTAGTCGTATAAATGAAGAAGAGGTAGATTACGATGACAAAAACAGGCTGGTAAGTTTCTTCATATATTACTATCATCTCTGTAGACGTGCATGGAACTCTCGCAAGGACTATGTTAGAGACGAGAGTGTCCTGTGTGTGTCTTGTTTTTCTTTTTAAATTGACAATCTATTCGATTCTATTTTATAGAATCTCTTGTACTTTTTTGAATAGCCAGGAACTTTGTATTCCCAAGATTACGTACTAACCGTATGAAATTTCATAAACATGATGTGGTTTATTATCATGTCAGAAGGCACATTTGGAAGGAATACGCGCCAGATTGGTATGACATCGATCCACTATCGTGTTCTCTCTGGTAGAATATAGTAGTATACGTCTTTTTGGATGCTGTAGTTTTGAGGTTACTCATGCACAATATGATTGTGTGGTTGTTCTCATAGAATATGAAGTCTCCAGCAACGAAATGGACCGTGGAGGAAGTGATTGCTATGGATATTTACGAGTTGTTTTTGAATACCATCAAGATATATGCACCTCAGGTAGCCATTTGCCTTGTACTCAAGGCGAGTAGGTCAGGTTGCCTTGAAGTTCATAATTTTGGACGTTCGAATTGTTGCTGTATGTTCTGATGTATATTAATTTGATTGATACATTATGAAACGTCATGAACTTATTTGTTGTTGGCTAATGAACAGGACGAGCAACAGCTGCGAGACTGGAATAAGCGATTAAACCACGACAAGGAACTTTGCAATGCTAAACGAAATATCCAGAAGTTGCACAAGGTACTTATTTATGTTGTGGTAGGTACTGGTTTAAGGTATTGGGTTATCCTATAATGAAAGTCCCTCGGTACATAGGCAAGCCTGTACACCCGCGAAAGATTTCGTTTAAGCCTGCGTACGTTTGAAGTGCTATTACTGCTTATCGCAACGCAAATTAACAACCTGATTATATTGTCAGGTTTTGGAGCTTCATAACATGGAGTGCCCTGAGCTCTCTAGCATCGACTCATTCGGCTTGAATCTTACTGATTCTAGTATGGGTCCTTCATTACTTTTTTCTTCAATTCTCAGTTGTCTGAATGCAAAGTACATCCTGTCAATTTTCACTTTTCTTGTTTGTTCTGATGGTTGTGCATCCTATCGTGTTGAACTTAACTTTGATGAATTGAATTGATTGTTTGCGTCGTTATCTTGAATGGAGAAATTAATCTCTTAGTCCTCGTCTTAGTGCTCTGCATCTTTTTTTTGGCATTATTTGTGTGGTCTTTAGATCCTTAGATGTTGTGTTTTTAATAAACGTGAAGTGAGCATCTTTATCAGTATGCTTTCATATTGACGATTTCCGAGCTTTTGTTCTCACTCTCTGGTCGGGATGTCCAGTTTCGAGGTTCTTTTTTTAAAAAATACTCTAGGGCGGCATCTGCTTATCCGTTTTATTTGCAACATGATTTCCATGGTTGAACCTAATAAAACCGAGGATTTTTTGTTGTGTGTGTACAGAAGCGGAAAGGGTTGTTGGATGGGCAAGAAATCATCACCTAGGGCTTTGTCTCTTTGAACCATTGCTTGTTGATGGGAAGCTGATGATCCCTGCTACTAGGTTGTCTACTTTTCATGAGTTGATAAGAATGTTATTTGAATTATGTTTTTTTTAGTTTGAGTCCTCTGCTGCTTCTCTGCTTGTTGTCAAGTTCAAAAACAATCGCTGCCTTGCAAGTTTTTCGTGCATCTACTTTTCTCATATCTAATTTGTGTAAGATTTGCATTCTACAGTGTGGAGCGGGCAATCACAAGATTACGTGAGCAAGAGAATAGAAAGTCTGCTAATTTTGTGGACTACAAGGTTTGTCTTATTTTGTGGAAGCTTAGCAACTTGGTATGGCTTGAGGCTTGTGTTTCTGTGGACTTAGTTAGTGACCAGGAAACTGCATTAGAATGCTGAAAAGGACTCGATGTAGTGCAGGCACTGGCAGAGGATGAATATGAAAAGGCTCTTCTGTCAGCCGTCATCCCTCCAGAGGAAGTGGGGGTAAAATTTAATGACGTTGGAGCGTTAGAGAATGTAAAGGATGCTTTGAGAGAGCTTGTGATGCTTCCCTTGCAGCGCCCTGAGCTCTTCGTGAAAGGCAACCTGACAAAGGTAATGGCATCCGATCTTTATGCATTTAGAGCTTTCTCATCTGTTCTGATAGTTCTACGTGTAGCATGAAGTTGTGCATGATCTCCTGAAATATTATCAGTATTCTGACTTAGCTCGTGCTTTTGTTTACGATTTGATTTTAATTAATGTATCCTAGTGCGAAAGTCATGTGCATAGTGAAATAGTGGCTTACAATTTATTTTGTATCTTTGAACAGCCTTGCAAAGGAGTGTTGCTGTTCGGACCTCCAGGCACAGGTAACTATATCTTGGCTCTATCTACACTGTTATGTTTTTCCACAATATGTAAGTGTTTGTACTAGATGTCAAGCAACAAAGGTATTCAAGTATTTGCATTAGTACAATTTTCCTCCTGATGGAAATTTAAGAGGTCACTAGCAGAAGATGGAAATATTTTAGGAAGAGAAGATTGAGACATTCGTTCATTTTTTAAATTTAAATATTGACACACCCTCAAAATGTGGCCTTGCGTTTCTGATCTAACAGTTGTTGCTTATGTAGTATTAGCATCATGAGCACTGTATAATGAACTCGTGTAGTTTTTTACTCATTATATTCTAATTTGCAACCAAGTTCTAGCGTAAGGATGATAACTTGAGTCAACAAAAATTGTTTCTGGGAAAGTTGTAAACCTGATCACGTAGTAATTACCTTGCACGTGTATGTGTGTTGCTTTTAGGCAAAACTCTTCTTGCAAAGGCAGTGGCCACTGAGGCAGGCGCAAATTTCATCAACATTACTGGGTCGACAATCACATCAAAGGTATGCTCGTGTTTTACAATTTTTTTTCTTGACGACTTGTTCCCTCTGCATCATCACCTATGTGCTTGGCCAAGCTGACGTCCTTACTTTCTTTTTAACAGTTATGCAATGATTTATCGAGATACCATTTCTCTGTTAATTATTCAGTATTTGTGCACGATTATCAACCTTTGTGAAGGTCCCACTTTATGGCTACATAATAGAAATTCATATTGGCTGAACAACTTGGTGAGTACGCTGCAGCCACTTGTTTAGGAAACAGCTTTTGATCTGTATGTTTCTAAAATTTCGTAATCTGAGTAATTTTACTCTGTTACACAGTGGTTTGGAGACGCGGAGAAGTTGACTAAAGCATTGTTTTCACTAGCAAGGAAACTCTCTCCAGCGGTGATATTTGTGGACGAGGTAGACCTGTCTTCCTTGATGTTGTGTGTCGTACACTTGTTTGGGACGTTGTATTCATGACTTGTGAATAAATTATGTTGCAAAAGCATGATTCTTCCTACAATTCGAGCTGGTTTCTTTGTTCAATTTAAGTTGTCTAATCTTGAATATCTTTATTGATTGTTTATTTATATATATTTTTATAGTAGGTCGTAGACCTTATGTTTATTACATATGACTTGCTCACCGTTTTCAAGGTTTTTCATTGTTGAAAGTGGTTGATAGTTATTTTGTTCATGAAATCTAGACATCTGACATAAATCTCATCCAGGTGGATAGCTTGTTGGGTGCTCGTGGTGGGAGCTCTGAGCATGAAGCCACCCGGAAAACTCGCAATGAGTTTATGGCTGCCTGGGATGGATTGAAGTCCAAAGAGAGTGAGCGAGTACTTGTTCTTGCTGCCACAAACAGACCCTATGACCTTGATGATGCAGTCATTCGCAGGTTGCCGAGGAGGTATATTGAATATTTGGATGTATATGTGCAGGAATTTTGCGAGTAGCCAGATTCCAAATCTAGCGTTGGTTTCATGACACAATGGTTTTGGGTGTCAGAGCAGAGAGTATATTCTTTCTTACATTCTAATATACAATGCTGGTAATTTTTGTTTTCGACAGGATACTCGTGGACTTACCCAACTATGAGAATCGAATAAAGATTCTGCGTGTTATTCTCGCTCAGGAGGAATTAGCAGAGGGATTTAGCTTTGAGGAACTTGCTCGAATAACACATGGCTACTCTGGCAGTGATTTGAAAGTGAGTTTTTTATGAAACTAGTGATTTACCTTGTATAGGCGGTAGATCTTTACTTTCAATATATATATATATATATATATATATATATATATATATATTGTTTTCTTTAAATTTGGGAAGCTCATGTAAGACAATATTTTCGTTATGGTTGCAGAACCTCTCGGTTGCTGCAGCTTACAGACCCATTCGTGAGTATTTGGAGAGTAATAAACAACAGGTTCGTCCTCTAAGTCACTGGTTTGAGCTTTGGACGTCTTTTTAGATCTCTAACCCTTGGCAGGTCTTTTGTTTATTCCATTTGACCGTATAATAAGTTCGGACATGAATTGGGACGGTCTCTCCCTGATTTTTGGATCCTTCCAATGTATGCGTGAGCAAAAATTTCAACTCTATTTATTAACAATATTGTGTTGTTTGGAGTTTGGGCATCACATGTCCGAGGATCCTCTTGCATTTTTTTGTTCTACATTCTTAGCATCCGCTACTAGTAGTGTTGTGCGGCAAAATAGTTCATTGGATTTTTTCTGCTTAGTCAATCGCATATGTTTGATATCTTATTCAGCTCTTCAACTGGAATGACTGCTTGGCAGATGCTGGAATCCAGTGAAAGTGGAGGCACACTGTATCCAGAGGGGGTTAATCCATCCTTACGTGCACTGCGGTTAGACGACTTCCAGCAGTCATTAAAGCAGGTACATACCGAAAAGTGTTTGCCTATGAGATTACTCATGATTTATGATTAAAAATGATAGAACACATTTGGTTAGTGATGCTTTTCTTGATATGGACGTTTTTTTTCACTCGATACAGAAGCGTACTGAAATTTTGTTAGGTTTTGTACAAGGAATCTCGTTACGCATTACAATGGCATGGATGTTGTTTAGGGGAATGCATTGATGTTAAATTTCGTCAATCATTATGCAGCTGTTGCTATCTATTACCTTTCATCATACTCTGATGTCTTATGCTTGGGAGCTCTTACAGGTTGGGGCATCAATTGCATTCGATGCATCAAGTATGAATGAGCTGCGTCAATGGAATGACAAGTATGGAGAGGGTGGAAGCCGCAAAAAATCAAATTTTGGATTCTCTTAGTACATGAACTGAAATGTCTAGATTTGATCGGTTCATCCCATCCAAGTTTCAGACTTGCATGGAGAGTTTAGGTAGCTAACGGATGATTCCAGCTACGGCCGAATTTTTTAACTTGGCTGTGAATCAGTTATCCAAGTTCCATGGGAGCTTTTGTGATCACGACGGGGAGGTAACTTGAGGAGCTCTACGTGTGAACCGTGCATTCTTGTCGTGTAAGGGTTGGCCATACTTCAAACTAAGAATGAACCGTCCAGAGGTCAACCATACCCATCTTATGGTAGTACGTATGAGTCGGAACTTGGAAGCTCAAGTAGTTCATAAGGAGATAGTGTATGCCATTCATAGATGTTGACAAAAGAGCTTTAGTATAATAGTGGATTAGAAATATAAGTTGATACTTCCTTAAAAGAATAGAGTGATTGGCCTTTGAGACCATTCATAATTTCTTCATAGATCTACACCCCAATTTGGTCTTAAGCAGTCTTCAACAGACAGGGTATGAGCATCCAGAACGGTGCTGCTCATTGTTATTTTTCATTATGATTTTTGCATACAAATCGATTTAGTTATGCCAATGGTTTATCGTCCAAGTTGGATATTGTGCAAGGGTGGTTCCAGTGTGTTTATGTGCAGTTGCTTACCATACAACCAATTTAATATGTTAAAACCAATTTAATATGTTACTGCAGATAAAAGTGTGATTTCCCATAAAATATTTACAATACTACAACTTTGGTGAATGGTTTTAATGGTTGTGATTCTAGTATTTTAATTTGTTTCTTTTTTCAATCTTTAAAACTTTTGATGGAAGTGAAGATTATATTTATGGAGGATGATGGCTTGGTTCTTGTCACTTTCAAAGAATAACAATATATATATATATATATATATATTTATCTATTTATATTTCAACTTAATAAATCAATACAAAAGGTTCTTACCACTTAGATTTGTCAAAAGTGACTTAAGTTTTTTGATATGTCTATTTATTTATATTTTATACATACTTTATTATATATATTTTATTATAGCTTTTTATCTTCCAATTTAGAAGAATTAGAAGAAAAGATGTGTTTTGATTAACTAGAAGTAGGTGATGAAATCAATTCAAAGATACAATTTATAGCTATCTAAATTAAGGTTACATTTGTTAACAAAGAAGAGATAGAAGGTGCTCCTATAATTAAATGTGTTGTTAAAGTAGTTGATAGGAGACACATGAGAGCAAAAGGTATAGAGATTAAGAAATTGAATGCAATCTCTTAGAAGTGAGGTTGGTTTGTAGATTAATCTAGTAGTAATATTATATTGTGTCAACTTGGAAGTATTATAAGGCTTGAACATATTGCCATAGAGAATCGCACATCTTGCTATCTTTATTCTCAAGTGTTGCTACTATTATAGCTATAAATCTCTAAAATATATTACAAATATATATATATATATATATATATTTATTTATTTATAGATTTTATATTTAAGACAAATAACTTCATGTACTATTTTTTTATGTTATTAGTATATGATGGGGAGTACAATGGTATTCTAATAGCTTAAATTACTAAATTAAAAATATGTATATTTATAATTACTTGTAGCCTTTTAAAGATTCAATGTAGAGATCATCTTCTTTTATTATAGATGATGTAATTCATGAAATATATGCCATTAAATAAATAATATATTTTTTAATTTTGTTTGTACATCATTGAATTTTTTTCAATTTATTTGTGTGATTATTAAAAATAATAATTTAATACATGTATGTAAGTTACTATTTTATAAATAATTATTTTATGTAGGCCTGTTTGGCTTAATATATAAATATGCCTGTGTGATGTCTATGTGATAGGGAATTGGAAATAGATGTGTAATAAAAAAGAATTTGGAAACCAATTTACTGAATGGGAAGTTTACAATGACATGTAAAAAATTATGTATATGAAGATTCAATATGAAGATATGATAGAGGACTTAATTGCATGGGCAAAAAAAACCATAGCTACACTTTCCACACAATATAATATCCCAGCAATAAAAGAATATATTTAAACATACTATTTTTAGATATACGTTATTATATATATATATATATATATATATATATGCTAGTTTTTAATTGATTTGAAATAAAATTATTGGATTTTGATAGATTTGAATATATATTATTAGATTTTAATAGATTTGAGATAAAATCATCAGATTTTGGTAGATTTAAGTAAACATGGATGGATTTTGGTAGATTTAAGTAAACATGGATGGATTTTGGTAGATCTATGTAAAAATCGGTAGATTTGTTTTTTACAAGACATGTGTTTTTGTAATGAATCTTTAGGTGTTGGAATTACAATGTTTGCTTTATATAAATGATGAAATCTCAAAGTTTTGAAGATCCTAAACCTTGCTATGGAATTACTAATCCTTTTACATATTATATATGTTATTTTTGTGAACATTTATATAAAGCAATTTGTACAAGCATTAAGTTATTCTTCTTCTTTTTTTTCTTTGTGATTGTTGTAAAAGTGTTGTAGTAAATTATAGTGGAATATACTATAATATTACACAAAGTAAATTAGAAGCAATGATGATCTCTTCTTGCTTAGACAACAATAGTAATTTTGAATATGATGAGAATGATTTACAAATTAAGGAAACATAAAAGAAAAATTTGACTGAAATATGGATATCTACAAAAGGATTTAATGCAGATTTTTTTATGAGAATTACAAGAAAAAATTTAAACAAAATATTTGAATAAAAAAAGCTTAGAAGTGAAGTTGTGTAGCAATATAATCATGCCCTATTATTGATAGTATTTAATAATACAAATAAAATATTCCTTAATAATGATACTAATTGGATCCATCTAAAAATGGTTTTTCAACCTAGGATAGATAATCAAGCACATCCATCAAACAAAAGAGAATTTTTATCAGAATGTATATCTAAATAAAAACATAGAACTACACTTCAAAATGAAAAAGACTAAAAGTACTATGTCACAATATTATGTGTACTTAGGATTTTTATGATACTTATTATAATTTTTTTATAATTATTGTAAAATTTTTATTTGTATAATTAAACTTATTTGTATAATTAAACTAAATGTATATTTTTTATGTTAGAAGATTTTATAATGTACACATTATTCTATTTGAATGGGGGATTTTTTTTTAATTACAAAATATACATATTAATAATTATATTTATGTTTTTTTCTATATTTAAACATTTTATAGAAAATAATATTTAAGAGCATATAAATAATTATTAGATTTAAAATTTATTTATGTATTTTTATTTTATTTATTAAAATATAAAATTATATAGATATAATTAAGTATATATCAAAATAAAAAATTCTTATTTATATTTATTTTATATTTATATAAATCGTATTTCTATCCTTTAAAATATGATTTATGCATTTTAGCCATAATTTATTTAAAATTATTATAATTTTAGATTATATTTATGATTTATTTGTTATTAAACTAAAATTTTATTCTAATGTCTTTGTTATTATTATTTTTTAAAAATTCAAAAATTATCACATTAATTTATTAAAAAATTTGTATTGATATCTCATGTTGTATATTTATTATTATTTAGAAATATATTAATTGATTACAATAGCTGCCCAGGCGGGACAGCTAGGCTGGGCTGCCCCAGCTGAGTTTAATTGGGGGGGGGGGGGTTTTTCCAGGGAAGCCGAGTGAAGGAAAGGACGGAGAACGGAGAGAGCGAGGTGCTTTTGCAAATCAAGCAGCAAAACGAGGGATGAAAGCGGCGTAGCTGGATGAATATGTATATTCATCCCTCCATGCCTCCCTTCGTCCCTCCCTCCACCCACTACTCTTCCATCGCAGCTTCTACTTTGTCGCCTGCTCCCTTCCTTGCTTCCTCTCGGTCCCGACTTTGCAACTATAAATATTAGCAGACTTCTTGCGGATTAGCGTACTTGTGTTACGATCAAGATGGGGTCATTCAAGGGCCATGTGCTGCCGGGTTCCATGTTTTTGTTAGTAGGGTTGTGGCACATGTTGAACTCCATCACCAACTATGTCGAGAATCCGAAGGCATTTCGCGCCCGCGTGTGGCATCCGGTTCGTTGCTTTAGTGGCAAAAGTCGCTCCTTAGAGCTGTACATTCTTCTGGTGGGTATCTTCACCGATATGTGCATCGAGTTTTTTTATTCTACCCATTTGAAGTTCACAGTCAATGGCGCCATCAACACCAATCATCTGAATGATTTCGAGCATGCCGCCATGCTTCTTATGTTTTTCCTCTTCGTCATCGTTGTCTTGATTAGTGAAAACACTAGGTATGTCACTCCGCCCTTATCCCATCTGCAGCATCATTTTTGCGACGCCGGTTGGAAACTAATAGCTCTGTACACACCCCTAACAGAAGATTTAATTTTATGTCGATTGTGGTCTTGATGAGCTACCTTTTGCAATTGAAGGTGATGCTTGATACTTGAATATGTACAGGTTCCTCGTAGGTTGTGCTGGGTTTTCTCCTTAGCTTACATTCTCCGAAAATAGATCTACAGTTTGATACGAAACTAATTATAGTGCACTGAGTAACTTGCAGGGTTTTATAGAATCTATAAGTTTCCCTTTTGTCTGGATTTTCGTTTTATTGACACTATCTGCTTAGTTGGTTCTCTGAGGAGTAGTATCGCATGTCTCATAAGGTCTGTTTAGTGCATTGTTTTTAAGCGAAAGTGCGGCTTTAAGATTATTTCAGGCTGTATTTCTTGACTTATGCGGTTGGCATATGAATAATTTGACCAACGCATTTCATAGAAGTTATTGAACTAACTTAGCTTGTGAAGCAATTTAATCGTTTTAGGGTGGTTGAAATTCAGAGCAAGACGTACGATACTCTTAGCTAGTATATTTTCATTTTTCTGTGCATGTGTCTTGTTCTGCACTTCTATCTTGAAGAAAATGCATCAGTAATTAATTTAGGCTTGTTCCAAACAGGTGGTTGCCTCTTCCAGAAGGGTCGCTCTTTGTTGTTGCAGCTATGACTTTTACAGCGGAGTTCCTTCTTTTCTATTTTCATTCCACAAACCACCATGGCTTGGAAGGCAGATACCATGAAATTCTGGTTCTGCTTATAGGTTTATGCATTATATGTGCACTCCTATCAGCAGCTTACCCGGAGAATTTCGCCGCTGACATGCTCAGTGGAATTGCGCTTACTTTGCAAGGCGCCTGGTTCTACATGATTGCGTTCACTCTCTATGGTCCACTCATGCCAGATGGGTGTTCGGATGTAAGGGATGAGATTGTCTGTATTGGAGACTCGTTTGAAGTTAGAGGGGAAGCCGTAGCCCATATTCAGCTCGCGGTCCTAGTTCCTTGCCTTTGGGTTCTGATTCTAGTTGCTTATGGCTTGGCTGCCCATTTCTGGGCTCATCCTGATGTATTTCATCCCCCCAGCTCTGAGATAACTGATTTCAGGTCTGGTCCCTTAGATTCTCCTATATCCGCATAGCATTGGCTAACCTCAGGCATTCTCAGTTGCTTTATCTGACTGAATAGCACTAGATCACAAAGGGGGCCTTTCGAGTCAAACCTTCATAGACCTTTTTCTACCTTTTGACTGATACATTCACACCCATTTGCACAAACGGAGTTCCCAATCCCAGAACAAAACTTGTTGAGTGTTGATGACGCAGGACGCAATCATCATTTATGGAAAATTTCCATTTTATAGCTTGTTAGATAGTGAATGGGATGAATCGTCAATGAAGCCCCAGGTGAACCTCCTACGCTAGTAAAGCATTTTGACTGTTTATTCCAACGATTCTTTAGTGGCATTCTTGTATACCAGAAGCATGAGTTCCCAACACCGTTGACAGGAAGAGCTTTCTGCACCGAAGGCAGCATTGTTGAAGTTTCCCAGTTTCCCCAAGCTTCTGCGACCATGCAGGCAAAGTGGACAACTGTGTGGCCACCGAACAGCTAAGTGATCAATCAACTGTTTTGTAGGCGCTGAGATATGCTGAGATTTATATAACTAATAACCCAGTTCAGTTGCATTTCATGGTTTGATCTTTGAGCATTTTTCAAATTTTAGGGTTGCTAGATACACTGTCTGCCATGGTGTTTGCCATCGTCAAAATTCAACAGTTCTGAATGTCCAGTCTGCTGGCATATCCTGGCGTCATTTGTAGGCGATCCCTTGGAATATAGTTTTTTGGACATGGTTTTTGACACAAGTTTGGCCACAAACTTGGATTTGTGCCACATTTTATGGAACATCGAAAAAACATTTGTATATAAATGAATTGTCAGCTGACGTGATAATTTACTGTAAAGACGGAATATAATGAGGCTTCCTAAATGACGTTTTTACATTGTAAATGGTCAAGAAATGAAATCATTTTACAAAAAAATGGGACTACGAACATAAAAATGTTATTGGATTTTACATGCTTAACCATTTTAATATTCATTTGGAGTATGTAATATTGTAATATATGTGACACTTGATTTGTGACTTTTAATCGAATTGCTTGAATGTCTTAAATACAGTTTTACTAAATACGATGTTAAGAAAATTCTAGTTTTATTTAGGTGAAATACATTGGTAATAATGAAGACATTGTAATCTACATCGAATGACCTCTCTTGATTATTTTCAATAATGTGTAATACTAACACTAAGATACATATATTAGATATGAGTAAAGTTACTTATTATACTTTTAATATCATGTCCTTGAACATTTGATGTAGCATGCATTAATTTTCAATTTTTTTGGATTATTACCAGTAAGTTTCTTTTTGATAAAATACCATGTACAAAAATTTATTTTTGATGCTACTCGAATTCCTTGGAAAAAACTAACAAACTTTAATTAATAATACTAAATGGTTGATATTAAATTACATTAACTTATTTAGTCTTTTTTTAAAAAACACTATTTTAACTCATTTCTATGCAACTTTGCCATATTAACAAAAATAAAGAATATACATGTATACATATAGACAAAAGTATAAATCTACTAATTATAAAATATAAAATTCTATATAATAAAAAATATAAATATATTTGTTTTATTTTCTTAAATTCTAGGTTTGTAAATTTTTTGTTTGCCATGTGTAATTAAATTTTTTTATTTTATTAATTTTGATGTTATTTAATAACTAAAAAAAATATTCAATTTTATTATATAAATTTAAACATCTAATAATGCATAAAATAATCAATAAATTTTTTAATTAATTTTTTTTAATATATATATATATTTTAAATTTATCATATGCCTTCTTAGGCTTCACAACATATAAAACACTTCACATAGATGCCACAAATATACAACAAATTATAATTTTAAGGCATTTCCAAAACTTTTTAAAAACTTTGAAAATTTCTTAAATATATTAAATGGCTTTTTGTAAAATTTAAGAAATCTTTGGAACCTTCTAGAACTTTCTGAAGTATTTTAAAAGATATCAAAATCTTCTTAAAGTTTGATTAGGAGCTCTTGTAGCTATACCAAAGATTCTTTAGACTTCTAAAACATTCTATAATCCTTGGAAGCTTCTATAGGACTTATTTAGTATTATATAAAGAAAGGAACAAGATGAGAGGTACTCTAGTTTTGTCAATATAGGTTTTAGAACAATCCAAGGATTATATTGTTTTTAATCTAGTATCTTATTTTACTTGTACTTCTTGATCTCTTTGTATTCTTGTTCTTGCATCTTTGCCAATAAAGCTTCTATATATTTCTAATATAATTTTTATTTTATATTTTCTATATTTAAATATTCATACAAAGCACTTCAATATGATAATGCCCTTCCAAAATCCAATGATTGAATTGGATTATATAAATCAGGTTTAGATCATCTTCTTAATGTGGTATTTCAATTTCCTTTAAAATGCATGGGTGTAGAAGAAAATAAAAGGTTTTTCCTATCCCATCTTATAAAAATTGAAACTTTTTGAATAGGTGTCCAATCTATAATCTTACACTTTGATGAAATATTTTTGCTTGAACAAGGCTTAGAAGACAATGAAAATTAAATAGAAGGTTTTTTGAAAATTGTTAGAGTTGTTTCAAAAACAAAACTAACAAGAAAATGAACTTTTGGTGATTTCTTCCATGGTCCATTGAGTGATTTGACCTTTGATCCTCTATCATATTCCTAGATTACTAGAAAAGAATTCATGACTTACTTTGCCAAACTTATTAGAAAGTTACTTCAAAGCAATAGCTATACTACTAATCTAATAGTACAAAAATGAACTTCTCTCCTTGGTCAAGACTTTTCATTTCATTAGAAAGATACTTGGTCAAATCCATATTTTGATACAAAGGTTATGTTCATTTGGCTTATATGGCACAAAAGTGTAGCAATTAATACTTAGAGGGAAAAAATCAATCCTAATATTAATATTTAATGTGCTATTTATTAATTCCAAATGCCTAAATCCATTTTCCATCAATTTTGGGACTATCATCAAGCCCATTACATTTGAGATTAGGCCACTTTTTTTTTATATAAATTAACATACAATTCTTAGAATTGAGGTCCTTGGAAATCCTTGACAACAAGTTATTTTTGCAAAAACTCTTCTCTCTAGATTCAAATATTTTTATAAGATCTAGACTTGTTAAGAGGACTTTGTTTATGAATTATTTGGATTCAAAGAAATAAGTTTGTCTTTAAAAATGAAGTATAGAATACATTCTATATTAAAAGCATAATTTAGAAGGATCTTATTGAATATGGACAAATTTATTAAAAATTTGTTAAAAAAAAATTATCAAAATATCCACAACATGAGTCTTTTTCACTCAAGAGATGGAATAATTCTTGAATGGTTAAACATACTTGATTCTAAAAATGACAAAATAATTAAATAGAACTATAAAATATCTCAATGTAGTGAGATCATATACAAAAGTACAAATGAACTTATTTTAGTAGTTGCTCCTTATTCTTAGTACTCTTAGCTTTGCCTCTAGGTATAAGAAATTAAGTAGTTAGTTGTACTATTTTTATTCTATTAATGTATTCGATACACCTTATTTTTGTATTTAAAAAAATAAAAAAATAAAAAACATATATATTAATGACTAAAATTAATAATAAACAGAAATCTTAATGGTATAAGAAGTTTTAAAATTAATAAATTTTTTAATTTAATATTAAAATTAAATATTAAATATATTAAAATTTTATATTATTTCTTAAAAATTTAAAATATTTTTTATTTTTAAATTTTTTTATAATATAAATTAGTTTTTAAAATAATAATCTTATCAAATATATTTATAATATTAAAATATATAAAATATAAATTTATATAATAAGTTATATCTTTTTTTAGTTCAAAATCTTGATTTAGAACCTTATATTATTATTATATAATTTTAATTCTAAACTACAATGCCACATATATATATATATATATATATATATATACACACACACACATATAATCTAATAGTGAAAATAGTAATATATATGCCAAAAGTCAATATCCTAAAATCCATATTAAAGCGGCAATATCTTTTAAATTAAAAACTTATAGAATAAATTATTTATAGTATTAAAATCTTAGATCTCAAAAATAGAAGGATATATCAAGTCAAAATTAAAAAATATAGATATAAAAAAATTAAAAACATCCATATAATCTCAAATTCTAAAATTCTAAAATCTTAAATTCTAAACTTAAAGATTGTATTGGAAGAGCTTGCCACTGTATTCAAGTGTATGATGCAACTTGGTGTGACCATGTACAATCCATTCTAGACTTAGAACATAGGCTTTATGGCTTTAGGTCATTTACATCTATAACATAAATATTAATGACTCAAAACAAGTCATTTTGCAACTACATTGTTAATACACTCTTATATAAACTACCTAAATATTTCATTCTCATAGTGTAAATAAATCTAAATATAAAAATAATTTTGATTTGATTTGATTTGATTTTTTTATATAATATATAATTTTTTTTTTTTTTTTTTTTTTTTGAAAGCCTTATATTTTCTAAACTATACACTTACTAAAGGTTTTAAATATATTATTAAAATCACAAGAATTAAAAATAAGAATTATATTGTACTACAATCACTTACATTATGTAAAAATCAAATAAAATATATAATATGTTCATAAATCTAGATGTGTGTTAGAATGGTTTGTAGATTAAATAAAAGGGAGTTGGTATAAGAAACTTTATTTTGGTATTTTTATTTATTTTGATTATGGAATTTAAATCATATAGAATCTAAATGCTTAATATGAAGCCTTGATAGGAGATTGAGGCCTAAAGATAAAAAATTAAATTACTAAGAGACTTATTTGGAAGGATGAAAATAAGATATAGACGAATGAAGGCAAGGAGTGAAGATCTTCATCCCTATTGATCAATAGTCATGTCCAATAGGCTTTTAATAAGCTATTTGTGATGAGAATAAGGATTTTAGTGACTTTAGAGAAGACATTAAAAAATTAGAGACTAAGATTAAAAAGCTTATTTTTTGTACTATAATTTTAGTAAAAAAATCAAGAGATTTGGAATTATATTTTATGAAAGAAGAATAGGCGCTTGAAATTAAAGTATATTAATTGTATCTATTGTCACTCTTTTAATGATAGAAGAAGTTATACAAGAGCTTTTGGAGATCGGAAGATGTAGTTGGAGAGATGATTTTAAGACCTATATCTTATATAGAAGAATTATCATATTTGGAATTTAGAAGAAGGAGATATTAGAAGTTAAAGACAACACATCAAATTCCAAGGCAATAAGTAGACCATTTTGTTGATAGTAATGATTTCTACCATATCTTTAGCTTTTAGATAAATTTTTGCCTTATAATTTCTAAGAAGATAAACTATTATGTTAAAAAACTATGTATCAAAGTTTTATAGAATTTAGGCATTTAACATGTAAGATATGAAGAATTTAATATACAAGTGTTTGTAAACAAGGATTTGAAGCTACTATTAGGATTTTAACAATATCTAAAGATTATTAATAAATTGATAGTTGAAATTTGTTGTGGTAGTTGTTAAGAGTACATCAATACTTCATATAAAATTTGAATACTTGTGGATAGTCCAATTTGAAGATATACATTGCTGAAGTTTGGAAAAAAATCTCTTTTAAGGTTAATGAAAGATTTAATATATTTGATATATTTTGGAAATTTTAGAGTATTTGAGGCTTGTGTACTTGATGTAATTATTCTTTTTAGAAATAATTTTATATGAATTTGGAGATTTTTTAATCTATCTTGATACTTGATTGAGAAATTAGTGACAACTAGAAGCATAATGCTTTTTAGAAGAAAACTCTTTCTACTTGACAATGTCAAGTCAAAATTTAAAAAAGACAAAATAAAATAAGAATAAATATAAAAAATATCTAATTAAAGCTTTTTTATTAAAAAAATATAAAAAAATATAAAAAAATATAATATTCTAAATCCACTATTTATTTTGTATATTTTAAAAATAGAAAGGTAGATTAAATCAAAATTTATAAAAATTTAATTATTTATAAAGTCAATTCAAAAATTAAAATTTATAAAAATATAATTTCTTCTCTAGATTTTCTTAGATAGAAAAGAAAATAAAAATAAGATGCTAAAAATAAAAAGGCCTTATATTCAAAAGTCAAAATCCTAAAATCTAAATTAAAGCAATTATATCTACCAAACTAAAAACTTGTTAAATAAGTATTACAAACATACTACTCAATTAAAACAAGACTTCAAAAGTTCAAAGAATTGAAATAGAAGAAGTTTATTTTATATCACAAGCAAGAAGCTATAACAAGGTATGAGAATAAGACCAAAAGGTCCAAACTAAGCCACAAAGATTGTATTGTCTAGATTGAGGATCTCCTTAGTATTGACTTTTATATATATCTTACGTACAAGGAAGCTCTTTGATGAGTTTCTTTGATTCTTGGATGTGAAGCAAGATTAGGATCCTTCTTTGCTAACTTCGTAAAATATCCAAGTCTCTAAGAATCTTTTGCGACCATCTAAGATCCCCTAAAACCTTCTATGACCTTTCAAATCTTTCTTGGAACCTACTAAGATCTAATAGGGCCTTCTTGAAATTATTAATAATATTTTAGAATCTTTTAGAACCTTCTTTTATTATATATCTATAACATCACCTTCTTCTTTAGTTCCAAATTAAACTTAAATTTTAATATTTTTATTACAAAAATATCCTTTAAAAATTACTTCAAGGTGTTGTCGTATTGCATTTACGTGGAGTATATAAAAATATTAAATATCTTGTATCTATTGTTAATATATGTGTGAGTACTAGAGGTTATTTTAGAAGATATTATAAGAAGAGGATTTATTATAGTCACTTAGTTAGTGAATTAAGATGGCTATTTTTTTTGTTCCTATCTTACTTATATCCTAGAATAGACTCTTTTATAATTAGAGGAAAGGTAAAGATAGTTTTACCTTTCTTGTTGACTTTTGAGATAGAATGGACCTTATGAGAGATAAGAAAGAAGAGCATGGGGTGAATAGGGCCTATCCAATAGGATTTGGCTGCCCATGTGGGCGTCTCATAGTCTAATATGGAAAGAAAGGGAGATATACTCCTCTTCCTAGACCGAGAGAAGGAGAGAGTTTTGAGTGGTGAACTTTGGAGAGACATAGCTCCAAGGAGATAGAAGAATATGTAATAAAAATTGGCGGGTGTATTTTTCGAATTTTGAGGATTCTAGAACCTACTCACTTGCTTGTTTTGGAATTGTGAGCAAAAAATTATGCTTGTTTTAGTAGAGTAGGGTTTACTGCCATCCGACGAAGAAAGGCAGAAACTTTGAGCTACTACTGTAAGTTTTATTTCAACTCTTTCTTAGTGAAATTTATAGAAAGTGTGGAAAATTGTGCTAGCTTTCTATCAAGACATCTCTTGTAGCATTTGGAGTTGGAGAGCAAAAGTTGTGAGCTTGAGAGTGGGAAAGGGTTTGCTGCCACCTGACGAAGAGAGGCAAAGACTTTGTTCAACCACCCAAGTCGGAAAATCTCTTCAATATTTTTGATAATTTAGGTGCTTATAGTAGCTTGTGTAAGATTTCCAAAAAAACAAAAATCAATACATTTGGAGTTTTGATGAAAGTTTTATGAGCCATGAAAAGTCAAAGAGGACAAATTGTTGCTTGGGTTTGAAGAGTAGAATCAACTAGCTACAAAATCTGGAGTTTGAGAGGCATGCATGCGAAATTTTAGAACAAGTTAGATGATGGAGTGAGCTTTCTAAAAAGCTATTGCATGTCCAATTTGGAGAAGGGAAGTGATCACAACAAAGGCTGAAGTGAAGAGGAGCTTTGCTGCCTTTGCATTTGCTTGGAAATTTTAGTGCCTACTTCTTTTAGCCATAACTTTTAAATGGTAAGTCATCTATTCGTGAAATTTTGATATGTTTTACAATGGATTATTGGCTTTCCATAGGTTATAAGCACGCTTGATTCGACCTTTGGATGAATTTTTAGTGATTTATTTAGTTTCAGCTTGTTGTATAACTTGTATTCCTCATATGCGGTTGTATTTTGAGGTATACTTGAATACATACATACTTTGCTTATACCTTTTATACAAGTATATATACTTATATTTATATCAAGTATTTATATAAGTATTTTATAAGTATTATATATAATATTTATATAAGTATTTATACAAGTATTATACCAAGGATTATATATTATTTTATATAAGTATTTATACAAGTATTATACAAATATTTATATAAGTATTATTCAAGTGTGTATACTTTATATTTGTATAAGACTTGTACAAGTATAATAAAAGTATAACTTGAAAGCTTGAACAAATATTGTGCAAGTATAGAAGATACTTGCACGGCTTCCTTTCATGTTCCTTGCTAGTTCTAGTAGCAGCTAGGAATCTGGCGTTTTCCCAAGGCGAATTCTCTCTACCCGACAACGTCTCTTATGGATATATTCTACTTCAATGATAATTGTTATAGAGCAATTGTTGGACATAAAATTCTTGATAGTATTGATAATAGTATTGGCCTAATTGATATAGTATTATTCTCTTAATTATCTATAACTAACTATGTAAGCTAAATCAAAGATGTATCATAATTTTAAGGTAGAATGCGACTACTTTTAGATTTGTTAATATATATATATATATATATATATATATATATATAAATTGACCTCTAAGATTTTTGAGATTGCTTCCACCCTTCCTACAAAAAAGTTACAAAGATTAGAATGCACCATATTTGCATATGCTGAATAAAAATATTATCTAATATGTATTGTTATTTTAGATCTATAAAGATATCATTAATAAAATTCATGTACCTTTTACTATCAAAGATATAAGAATATAGAATAGGAGACTTAAATCAAAAGGAGGTTTTAAGAAGAAACCAATAAAGACTTGATTTATCTAAATAAATACATGAATAATACTAAGAAAGGTGAGCTAGAATTTCAAAAGATACATTGTTAAGGCAGAAGAATTATTCAGCCTCAATTTGAATATATATCTCTATTTAGGAAGCTTCTTGAGAGGCTTTTATCAAATTAAGAAGCTTCTTGAGCAGCTTCTACCAATTTGGAAGCTTCTAGGGCTTTTTTTACCAACTTGGAAGCTTTTTAAGTTCCTTCTACTAACTACAAAGCTTCTTAAGCTACTTCTACCAACTAAAAAGCTTTTCAAGCAACTTCCACTAATTAGGCAATTTTTAAAATATTCTTAAAAGATTTTGCAAACTTTCAAAAAGTATGTCCCAAATATCACTCTTTTTTTTAGCAATGAGTTCCAAGAGGAGCTCATATCTTTGAAAATATTCTTACATATATAAAAAATAAAAAATACATTGCACCAATAAAGCTATATATTCTATTTTCTATTCTTGGACGATAGATTCTATTGGTCTTTGAAAAAATTGCCTATGGCCTTGAATTAATATCTCTGTTGTTGAAATATTCCATCTAAAGATTTGATCTTTTTTATGGCCTTCAAAACATCCTCCAAATAAGATTTCAAGCTTAAGAAGATTCATTTTTTTAAACTCAAGCAATATTTCTAAAACTCAAGCATTGAAATCAAGACTTGCATGATTAGGTATTACTTTTAATGGCTCCAATTAAGGCATAATTTTTCCCACCTTTGTCATGAATCCAACACCTATTTGACTTCATATTCTTCATATTTTTTGATTTCAATATTATATGATGATTGTTATATATTTTTTTGGAATACGTGACTCTCTATAAGATTCCAAAAGAAAAAGATAAAAAATTAGATGTACCATCATAAAAGATAGTAGTTTCAAGCAATATGCCACTAGATTAATATGCTTGTAGATGGAAAATGGTTCTAACCTCCAATAGTCTAAATTATTGCATTATTGCTTGGTTTTAATATTTTGTTGAAGAAGTCATATTTTATCTCTAATATAAAAAGGAAGCAGATGATTCTTGAATTTATCTACAAATATCTTATAAGCATCTTGAGCTACTTACAATTGAAGCTTTAAGATTGTTTGATATTGCAATAGATGCTTTGCAAACCCTTTAGTTGTTGGATTGTTATTCTTTGACGTACTCTATAGATCAAGCTTCACGTTGTAGTGTTGCAGCACGTTTATATAGTGAAAGATATAGATAAGAGTAATTTATATTTAATACTTGATTATCTTAGTTCAATAGGAACTTAAGATATATAAGAAAAGGGTTATGGAAGCCTCTTAGATTATTTTCTTGTTTTAATAGCTAACAGATAAAAGTTAGTTGTTAAAATTTTCTTCTAGGCTATACAAACTCTATTACTGATTTTGAAAAGCCATAAGTTAATTAAAATAGGATAGAAAAGAAAAATAGTTATTATGGTTAATACTAGGAATAAGTTGAAGATAGGATTTAACTTAAAAATCCTTAGAATTAGTTGAATTGATACCTAAGAAAAGACCGGATATGAGACAAGGTTGAAATTAGACCTCTAGGGACAAAAATAACCGCCAAAGGCAAGAAGAGGAGACATTCAAAGATTGGCAATTAGGATTGGATAGCTAGCTTGAAAAGGGTTCCAAGGGCATTTAGCTTGCAACCATAAGGTTTTGGAGGATGTAGCAATCGCTATTCAAAGTCAGGGTTTGTATTGGTGATTTGGGTTTTATATAAGACAATGATGGCTTGCATTGTTGAGTGATTTGTAAAATTTGTGAAGCATCTACAATTCAAAATTTAATATTATTTGGATTGTTAGGTGTGCTAAGTGTATACAAAAATTTGTATTAATCTAGCAATGCAATCAAGAGATATTTGAGTTTTGATACAAAGGATTGTCGGAAGTTGGTAGTTTAGGATTGGATAGGGTTTCTATGATAACTAAAGATCCACCAATTGGATCAACATAATTTTTGGTATGCTGATAGAAGACTTGTAGGTTGAGCTATACACCAAGTTTGAGCTGAAGTTAATGGTGAAAGAAGGAGAAATCACCACTAGAGTTTTTGCATCAATCTTCAAGTTGGCGGCCGAGTGTCATCAATGCGCTTTTTGGGTGTTTTCTTGCAATCTGTAAGTTGGATTGGACTAAATTTTTCTAAGCATGTAAAAGGCTTATACCAGCATTTGTGTGCAAAATTTCACACTAAGTGGATGGTTAGATTAAAAATTATAGCTTATCAAGGCTCATTGATTAGGATTAGGACTTATTAACAAAAATAAAAATTGCTTAATTATAAAGGAAACGAGGTAATTGGAATATATGTATGGTTGATTTTACTAAGAGGAGTGTTTTTAAACACTTTTGAATTAAAGCTCGAATTATATTCCTTATACATGGGTGAAACCTATTAGGATTTCTTGAGTATTTGCAAACAGTACTTTATCTTCTATAGCCAAGTGCTCGGTGTATTTCCAAACAAGACAACACATAATACGACAACGTGATATCCATAGTTGCAATAAAATAGTATTTGTTAAATTGAAATATGAATAATATTATTATATATAAATTTTATTAATAATAGATATGAGATTCAATTGTCTTGTTGATAGTAGATGCTATATTGTGAATATTGCTCTAAAATCTAATTAATTCGTTTTGTTTAGCTGTCACTTTGAGGATGGAAAGCTAAAGAAAGTTTAATGTCTACTTTTAATATTTCAAAAATGCATCTTTAAAACTTAGATGTAAATTGGGATCCTCAATTAGATACAATATCCTTTGATAGGCTATGATATTGATATATATTATCAAAATAGAACCTTGTTCTTTCTTCACTAGAAGCAATCTTTTTACAAGGAATTAAATGAGCCATCTTTGAGAGTTGATCAACCATGGCAAGAATACTATCTAATAAATTAGATGGTGATAGATCCGTTGTCATATGGCGTGAATTTCTATCTAAGAATACACTGGGTACCTTGCTGTGAAGAGTTTATTTGAAACTTATTGGCTAAACTCTAATAAGTAATTTGTCCTTAATAAAAAGGAAAAATAATACAAAAATATTATAAAAGAAAAGTTATATAGATAAATCCTCTTGTATTCAAGTAGATTTGTACAAAAAGAGTTCAAATTTCCACAAAAATCCTTCAAAATTTTATTCACCCGTAAGGACTTATTTCTTCCTAATCTTTAGAGTCCAATAACTCTTGATCCAATTGTTCAATTTCTATAATATTTTCTTCAAAGTATAGAAAATCCTCTTAAGTTTCACTATACAAAGAATCAACTGTAAATTTATTTCCGATTGTCCGATATCTCAAAAACCCTAGCTCAGAGACACCTAAGCACTATTTTCCTTATATCTCACAAATCCAAAATCCTAATGCCACAAAAGTTTTGCCCATAGTCTTGTAACATAAATATATGTACTCTTAAAAATTTATAGCCAAAAATATATCAAATTGCCAAAAATATAGCTCAAAATGTAACTACTAGTTAAGCGGGATTACTTACTGTCCTTAGCTTACAAGCATTGACTTCAACTCCCAATATCTCCTTCACCTCACCTTGGATTTTATCAAGCTGTACATAAAAAGTGTAGTTAAGATAGTGCTCTTGCCAACCCCAGCCGCTGATTGTCTTTCGCTCTCCATACGGGTGCGTTATGCTTAAAAGAGTAACAGTAGATAGAATTTTGACACCCTAACTTTGAGTGCCTATATTTCCTTCATAAAAAGTCCAAATCATGTAAGATTTGCACCAAAATCATATCCAAAAATCCAAACTTATTGACCCTAGCCTTTGATATTCAATTCCTCTCCAAAAATAAATCCTAATATCTAATAAGCCCTCATACAATCTCCTTGAAGTCCATTAGGCATGATGTTTGGCCAATAGGAATAGAAACTTCTATCATCCATCTCTATTCATGCACATGGATGGCCTAACTACCCCCTTTCACACTAAAAATTGTGGAAAATAAATTCTAAAGTCTTATTAAATTCAAAGTGAAGCCTTTATCATAGGTCTTCACAGTTGGATAAGCTCCATATAGATCATCTTACTCATTGTTTGTAGGTCTAATCACCCAACGATGGTTAATATCAATTAGCCACTTGTTCTTCTCATTTATCCGCCTAAACATAATATTGATTTCAGATCCATGATCAACTAAGGCCAATACTAAGTCTTTAGAATCTTCCAACTTTACTTGTATCTTTATAGTAGCCTTAGCCTAATAAAAGATTAAATAGCTATTATTTTCCATTCTATTATCATTTCTTTTTGAAGAACTAATATAATATACTTCTTATATAATCTTCTTTTTTTTGTTAGATTCTATTAATATGCACTCTGTTTGATATCCTTCCGTATCCTTGGTATGATTCATTTCAACTATTTTCTCCATATCAACCTTGCTTCCAAATTCTAATGATGCAGATTGTTCAAATATTTGTCCTATCTCTTTTTTTTCATCTTTAATCATACAAGTATCCAATGCTTCTACCATAATAGTTTTAATTATCATCTGTCTCTTTTTCTTTATTACATTAATGATCAGCTCATAAAAATCCTTTTGGCTATACTAAGAATCTTTTTTAGAATGAATTCTATCTTAGTATCTAAAATCTTTTTTTTTAAAATACTTTTTATATTTATAGATGTCTCAATATCAGATTGAAGCTTATAAATAGGAGTTTTAGCTTTGATTTTGCTTGGTTCATCATTTTCTATAATTTTTTTTTTTTTTTGCCATTCTTTTGGTAATGATTGGTTTACAAGATAGGCATTAATTCCAATCATAATAAACAATCACAAGTCTTGATCTTCTATTGTTTAGTCACAAGTCCTACTATTTTTTTTATTAGCCTCTAGTTATTTATAAATCTACTCTTAGATGTCTTATTTGTTAGATAAAAGAATAGCTTCTCCTCTAGGTATTCATCAACTGCTTACAAGAATAATTTAATCTTCCTAGTTTCCAATAGCTGCCTCTCATGCCTTAATAACTGATCAAATTTTGTTTCAAACTCTCTGATTAATTCATTTGGAGCCATTTGATTCTTTAGCCTCAGCTCAATCTATTCCAAGAATGATCTTTTAATCATTTTTTTTTAATCTTTTTTAAAGAACTCATCTTTTAGTATCTTCTAAATCTCTTCTATAATATAATTTCTATGCAATTTGTGCACCCTCTCTCTAACTTTTGATATTATTGCCAGATCAAAAGTAGTAATCATTTTCATCTAAGAAACTATCATGGATATAAGATTTATTCCAATAATTAACTAGTTAATATAGAAGTAGGTAAAATAAATAAATTTGATAATATCTTATAGAAAATCTTCCTAGAAGCTTCATAGACATAGAATCATCTTTATATATATCTATAGGTGATTGGTAGGTTAAAAACTTGGTCAACAAGCTAGCCATGTGTCACACATATTGGTAGCTTGTAGAACAAGCTAGCCATGTGTCACACATATTGGTAGCTTGTAAAACAAGCTAGCCATGTGTCACACATATTGGTAGCTTGTAGAACAAGCTAGCCATATGTCACACATGTTGGTAGCTTATACAATAAGCTAAGTACATGGTGCATATATAGGAAACTTGTCTTGTAAGTTTGATACATGTCTTACAAATTAGACATGTATAAGAGGTCCTATAGAATACCGCCACATAGTTCTTAGATAGATAGTATTTATAGAGACAAGAGTGAAGCCTTCTTCATTCTTGTCAATTCTTTTCTTACTTCTAGTCTAATTCAAGAGTTTCATGTATTTTCTAATCTTTGGCAATAGCCATTCTAATTTCTTCTTGAATATACATATTTCTTTATTTCTATCTTATTATTTTCTTTTAACATAGTTTTTACTAACTTATGCATCTATTTTAGTTCATGTTCTTGATAGATTGACAAGAGTGAAATTATAATATCAGAGTTTTGTCTCTTCTTGATTAACAGTGGATTACCTATTTTTCTTGATAAGGCATAAGCATATTAAAAGTTGTAGATTATTCACTTCTAAATTGATATTATTTTTAGAATTTTTTCTTTTGTTCTTAAGTGTTTTATATTGTAGTGAGAGTAGACACCTTTTTTCTTTTTTTATTGTGGTATCATAGTAGAGCTTGCTGAAATGAAGAGTATAATGGTACAAAGATAAGAACAAATGAGAGAATTAATCCTTGCAATGCATCAATTCAATGCACCACTACAAAAAACAACAAGATTAGCAGAAAGTGAAGATATAGAGATGATTTGAGTTGCTTGAAGCCACACCACTTCACCTACAATTGAACACCATTCAAGTATCAAAGAACCAAAAATTAGTTTATTATAGAAGTTTGATGGCACTAGATCTAAGTTTCAAGGATTCATCAATCAAGTACAACTAGTGATTGAACTTCAACCCTAAAGTTATCCAATCCAGGGGTCAAAAGTCAGGTTTATTGGAACACTACTGTCAGATTCTACTTTATCATGGTTATTATCCTTTCTTGAACGATGTGATCTAATATTAGATAATTTGGAGGTATTTTTAGCAAATTTTTGATTTATATATAGAAAATATGATATAATTCACGTCACAACCAATAAGATCCAAAATCTTGCGCCAAGACAATCGATCAATGATATCATATGCTTCACAATTTTGACGATTAGTAATTGACACGGTAAGTCATCAAATTGATTCACTAATTGTTTTAGGACAAAAAAATATATTTAAGTGCCAAAATTATAATTATTAGGTGAAGATGTATTTAGAAGATGCTAAATAAAAGAAAATAATAATAATAATAGAGAAGAAATAGAATCTTAATAAGTCTTGGAGGCAATTATCTTAGTTGGTTTAGTATTTTCTCTTAATTGTAAGAATTAGTATTTAGTTATAGAGACCAATGTCTACATTGGCCTTCTATCTTCATGTACCATTTATTAAATATATATAAGTGTTACTTAGTAAGTAGAAGAAGCATGAGAAAGAAATCTCATGTCTTTTTAGTTATTTATATAAAAAATAGGATTTTTAGTAGATTTAAATTGATTTTATTATTATAAAAAATCACCAAGATAGAATAAAATAGTTTAAAGTTGATATTATCATTTTAGAAATATTATAAGAATTTTTAGAATTTATTTAGAATTTATTAGGAATTTTTAGAAGAATTTTTAAGACTTTGGTAAAAATAAGTTTTATCAACTTGGGAGCCATTATGAAGAAATGGAGCAAGATTTGAAGGCCATTCAAGGTCCCTAGGCTAATTGGGTGTTTTTGAATACCATAGTGAAGTAAAAAATATAAAAATATTAGTTCTATTAATAGAAAATAGAAAGACCAACAACTAATATATTCCTTGTAGGAAGGGAGGTGCACAAGTCCCATATGGATTGTGGCACCTTGGATGTAGGTAGGAGGATAAGACTAAGGCCTCATGGCCTCTCTAGGATACCCTTATACACTACTTGTGAGCCTTGGTGAGGTTCAAACTCTTGATCTCTTAAGCAAGTTATCCTTGAGATAAAAATTACTCATTTAGCTTTTCAATTCTTTACCTTTTATCTTTGAACTATCATAACTTATTCATAATAACTTGGATTTACATGTTTTTTATATCAATAGAAAGTTAAAAGAGTTATCTACTTAAAAATATAGTTTTTACTTTTTACTTTTATTCTTTATTAGGTGAAAACACAATGAACAGATTGTGACTAGTTTTGTAGTGTGCAATTACTCAATTGTACATATTTCACTTGTATTGTGTTGTTCTTTTCCTTCATTGTTGTTTATTGCTCCTTATACTTCACACCACAATTTATAAGCAACTCTTAATTGAGGCCACCTTATACTTTGAGTTGAAGAGTGAATTTTATCCTCACATTTTGGTGTATTTGCCGGGAGGTGGTGCTTCTAAATGTGTGGGTGATTGTGAGTGAGTTAATGGTGGTTGATCCCTTTTGTGGATTTCTTGAGTGAGCATTTCAACCCTATCCTTCATCATTGGTAAGTTTTCTACCTTTCTTCATTATTGTTGTAAACAAAGCTTTTATCATCTATAGTCAAAACAAAAAATAAAAATAAAAATAAAAAATTAAGTAGAGGGTGATTTGCTCTCGGGTTTTTATCAATCAGTTTTTTTTGTAATAGTTATTTGAATTTGAAATTTTGTGAGGTTGTGTATCTTGATGTTAGCTTTTGAAAAAGCTATCATACATTTAACTTGGTCCGAATTTGAATTTTTGATGGATTTTTTAGTAGAAGTAGGTCCACTACCTTGAGTGGTTGTTCCCAAGAGTTATTTGCTCTCGGATTTTCAACAATCAGTTTTTTTTATTTATTATTTGATTTTGAATCTTTTTGAAGTTCTATATCTTGTTATTAGCTTTCTTAAGAGTCTTTTTATGTTTGATTTGGACCGAATTTGAATTTTTAGTGAGTTTTTGAATAGAAAGAGGTTCAATACCTTGGTAGTTTCATATACCCCATGTTTGAAAAGAAATTTCTTAGTTCTTGGTGATTAATTAATAGTAGAAATTTGAGAGTACAAGCATCTTGAAGTTGAGTTTGTAGGGGTGAAAAATTCAATACAATTGAAGCAAAATTGAATTTGTGGCGAATTTTGGAGTGGAGAGAGGTTGCTGCCTTAAGCGGCATACAATTGAGGTTAGTGAATTCTATCTCTTTACTCATTTATATATTTGATTTTATATTATATTTTTAATTTTTGTGTTTAAAAGTTTATTCTTACCTATATTAAATTTTATAAACATAAAAGACATATATATATATATATATATACATATTTATTTATATATATAAAATAAATAAGAGATAAATCAAAATAAATAAAATAAAATAAAATATTTAATTAATTAATTTATTAAAACTAAAAGAATAAAAAATAAAAAATAAAATAGAATTAAAAATATATTTTAAAATAAAAATTTATATTTTAATTAATTAATAAAAACTAACTTTAATTAATAATTTTAATTTACTTTTAATCTTTATTTTTATTTTATTTTATTTTTTTAGTTTTATGTTTAATTTTGCTTGTTTTTTTTCTCTTCACTTTTTTGTTCAATTTTTATTCTTATTTTGTTTACTAATATTATTTTATGTTATTTTTTTACATGCATGATAAGTTTTATGTGTTGAAATAAGTTTAGTATGTTTTTATTTATTAATTAATTAAATATTTTATAAGATTTTTATTTCTAACCTTAAGTAATATTTTATTAATTTAGTGGTAGTATTAGCATTATTTGGTGGTTCTCTTTAGGTTGGTTGTTACTTCCAAGATATGAGGAGTGGAGCTCGTCTTCAAGGTTTCATCACTCCCTTCCTTGTAAACTTCTAGTTGAAGACCCATCTCTAGTAGTTGAGGGATTTGATCACCCTTTCCATCCTCGTATCCCATCTTTGTATAAGAGACAAGTGATTGTTTATTCAAATAAGCAATCCTTTACTTATCCTTGAAAATTTTCTTGTGGGCGGCCTTTCTCTAGTGGTAGAAGAATTTAATCACCCTCTCCACCCACCATACCCTTTCTCTTCATAGATATAGGATAGAAATGGTTCTTCAGTAATAGATTAGAGAACTCACTCTACCAACAATACAAGAAGAAGAAGAAGAAGAAGAAGAAGAGAAGAACAATTAGTTTAGACTCCATACTTTCAAGGTAAGTCTTTATTTAATAATTTGATTGAATTTTGATTTTTATTGAATTAACACAGATTGTGGACTGAGGAGTAAGAAGCACAAGATAAGTAGTGGCACAAGATATCTAAATTTCAAGTAAATTCCTTGACTCTTATTGATTTATTTCAATTCTTTCAAGTTTAGTGGATACTTATAAAAGTAAGGAGCGGGATCTAGGAATTAGAGGGTAGAATCTAGGAGGAAGATACGAGAGAGGTAAGTTTTTAATCCATCTTATAGATATTGGTGTGGGAGAATAGATAGAATCTATAAAACCTTACATCCTCAATTTTTAAGACTTCACTTGGACGTTTAGCTCGGGATTGATTAGAAGGAAATTATTCATTTTGGAAGTTTGTTAACAAGTGTCAAATTGGATGGAGATGCAATTAGGTGAGTTCTTCTTCAATGTGGTGTGAATTGGTTGCAAAGAACTTTTTTTGTAACGTAATCTTTATCGTTAACCATTGTAGTGGATAATTCTTTAACTGCTTTAGTCTGAAGAAATAAGAAAAAAAAAGAGCTTGGGCTCCCTGTTATCTCGGAACAAAATTTTTCTTCACATTATTATTGATTAGGGTCGCTCCTATACAGGATTGTACTGTATACTAATTAAAATTGAGAAAAGTCTTACTTGGGATGATACTCAAGCAAACATTCGTTCTTTAGTTGCTTTTGTTTTGTTTCCTTTTATTGTTGGAAGGTATTTTAAATGGGTTGCAGGTCGAAGGCCAAAAAAAAAATATTTTAATTTGATTTTTTAAAAATTAGTATGTTAAAATTATAAGTCTAGGTAAATATTATATCTATAGTTGCATTAGATGCATCGTTCTAATAAATCTAGACAATTTAATTAATTCCACCCATAATACATCCAAAAATTTGAAAGAAAAAAATTATATAGAATAATTAAATTCATATGCTAATTGAGTAGAGAGGTAGAATTAGAATATGGCCTTGTTAGACATTAAAAGTTAGCTCCAAACTTTTTGATGATCTTCTTCTATCTTTGAGTAAATATGCACTTAAGAAGCTAGGGGGTGAAAGATTGAGGCCCTTCCACGCTGAAAAGTAGTGAATCCCCTAGCCAAAGGAGAAGGGCTAAGTGATCGGATATGGGACAAGGTCGGCCCTTCCTTCCCTTTTGAGGTGACCTACCACTTAGGTGAGAAGCAATAAAATTTAATATTTAGAATATTTATTCCTCTTAGGCCATGTTAAACTACATGCACAAAGCTATTAGGTTTCAAAATCCAATTTTAATTCCACCACTAGGTGAACCACGTCAACATCAAAAAAATCCTTTAAGAAGTGGAAAAATCCTACCAAAAGGCAATCAACCTGAATTTAGTGAGATTTTATTTAATCCTCTTAATCCATCAAGTGGCTTTACTGAAATCAATATAGATAGTATCAACCTACCTTTTAATCCAACCACTTCCATTTTTAATAGATTGTCCAATCCGATAAGTACTTCTTTCTCAAACCAACTCGGATTAGAACAACCACTAATTCCAATGTCTTTCGAGGATCCTACTTTAGGTATAAGAGATTCTTTAGAAATACCTATCAATCTCTTGGTTCAACCAAGAGATTTATCTATTGTAATTCCAAAGGATTTACAAGCAGCACCTATGCCACACAACCTTCTTATGTTTAAAGAGACTAGGGATGATGATCCAACAGCATATGTAGAGAGGTTCATGGAACTTCTCACAATGTGTTTGATAACCAATCTTAAATATTATCTTGTGTGGTTTTCAAGCACGTTAAAGGATGGAACTTATGAATGGTATAAAAACCATCTGTCAAGGATGCAAGATAGCAGGTTAGTCAAAAATCAAAGAAAAGAAATCAAAACCAGAATAACTTCAAAAACAAAAAACTGGATGGACAGGAATAAGAGCTAGATCAAGAATAAGAAAGTGGATTAATATCAAGGACAAGGCAACACTCTAGATTGTTCCAAGATTTATGTTGGCAAGACTAAGGTGCTCCTTAGTCTTACTTCTTATTTATATTATGAGGCCTTATATCCTATTAGACCTTGTAAGAATATTTTAGAATATTCTAGAAGCTTGAGAAAGATTTTGGAAGATTTTCAAAGACTAAAGAAGATTCTAAAAGATTCTAAAAGATTCTAAAAGATTTTAAAAAGCTATAGAAGGTTCTAGAAGACTACAAAAAGTTCTAGTAATGGCTTAAAGTATGTCTGTGACATCACCTTCCCTTCTAGCGACGAGTTTCACAAGGAGCTGAAGCAATTTGATGATCAAAGCACATGCGTAAAAATTCTAGAATACGTTGGAGTAGAGAAGCAACATATTCCATCTTTTATTCATTGATTATCGGTTTAATAAGTCCCTTGAGATGGCATCGATGACCTCTAGATATAATCTCTGTTAGACCAACATCCCATCCAAGAATTTTTTCTTTGTTGCGACCTTCAAAACATCATCCGAATATAATTTCTGGTCCACCTAGAGTCATCCTTCCAACTTTGAAGAATATTATCAAAGCTCGGGCATTTGAATCAAGATTTTTGTCATGAGGCCATATCTCCAAAGACTCCAAACGTGGCCTTATTCGATGTTGGGATACTCCTTCTTCATCTTATCTGTGTTCTTCAAATTTAGCAGATTATGAAAGTTATAATGATTTCCTAATTGCTTGTATGATAGAAAAATCTTTTGACTCTTGTTCCTGCAATTCTCTTGAAATGTGAAGATTTGATATGATAACTAATAAGCCTTTTAGCAAAATCTATTATATTCTAAAAAAATACAAATGCAGGTATTGACGTGGCTCTTCCCTTTTTATATTAGTCTTTTGTTATTGATAGGAAGTGTCATTTAGAAGCCAAGAGATGTTATTGTCTATAAAATCTTCAATAACCATTGAATCTAGGTTTTTTAGGATATTATTGATGGAATTGGAAAACCTTCATAAGTGCATTCTTAAGATTATCTGAGGGTTTCCATATTCTTTTGTTAACTCCATAGCCCTTCCAATAGATAAAATATTCTAATCGTCCATGTATTATACATGAATCCAATATTTCATCCACCTTGTATTCAATCTTTTGATTAACTTCAACTGGAGTTGGTGGTGGAATAGTTCTTTCAGCAATATTTGATTTATAATAGGTTTCTAAAAGCAAGACATGAAAGATTGGATGAATGTGCATGCTACTTGGTAGTTTGAGACAAAAACTTATTGGATTTACTTGGTGTAGAATTGTAAAAGGTCCAAGTCTTTGATAGTCTAATTTTTGTGATGATCGATTTATTTGTATATTTCATCAAAGTAATCAGACATGATCTCCTATTTTGAAATTTGGTTGGTTCTTGCGATGAATGTCTGTAGAGTCTTTATATTGATCTTGGACTATTTGTAATTGGAATTTTAATTCTACATGGATGGTTTTTAAAAAGGTAGCTTGACTTTTTGCAGCAGGGCTTTTCACGTCTTCAATTTGGAATGGATCTGCTCTAAGGTGGTATCCATAGTTTGAAAAGAATAGAATTTGCTTTGTTGAAGAATGTTCGGAGTTATTATATGCAACCTCAGCCAATGGTAGAAAGTCTATCCAATCATCTTGTTGATAATTTATACTACAGCAAAGATATTGTTCCAAGATCTGATTCACTCGTTCTGTTTGACCGTCAGTTTGAGAATGATAAGCGGATGAGAAGTTGATCTTGACTTTTAAAAGCCAAAATAATTTTTTCCAAAAGTTTGATACAAATTGCGATCCTTGATTTGAAATAATATCAATTAGAAGGCCATATATTCAGTAAATATTATCAATAAAAAGCTTGGCTGTTTTCTCCTCGGAAATAGTCTTGTTGCATGGGATAAAGTGTGCCATCTTGGTAAGATGGTCTACCACTACAAAAATTAAATCTTTTCCATTTGAAATTGGGAGGTCTATAATGAAGTCTATAGATAACAATTGCCATGGGCCGTTAGATATAACAATCTCTTATATGGAAGGGATTGTAGAAGTCCATATGGTTGATATCTTGGAATCTTTATTTGCGCACAAATTTTGCATGATTAGATGAATTCTTTCACCAATTTCCACATTTGAAGCCATCAATAGTCTCTTGATATCAATTCCAAGGTCTTATTGAAGCCAAAGTATCCAACTGCTGGAAAGTCATGTCGAGCTTGAAGAATTTGAAGTCTCGTAGGTCTTGGAAGAATATATAGGAGATTCTTGAAGTATAATAATCCATCTTCGAATTTGAAATTATTATTTTCTTTTACATATGTATTTTTTAAATATTATTGGATGTTCTTTATAAATGGATCTGTTTTCATTGCTTTTTGGATTTCCATCTTGAGAGTTGTATCTGTATAGGTAAATATCATCAAAGTCTTTAACTGCAAATTGGACGGCTTGAACATAATTGATTTTTGTTAATCCAATACAATATCTTCTATTCTTGGTGCAAGATATGATTGTCGAGAAAGGACATCTGATTTTCCTTGAAGTTTTTCTAGACGATATGTAATTACAAAATCAAATTGAGATAATGACATGCTCCATCGTGCTTATTATTGACAATTTAGAACTCGAGCACTCATAAAATATTTTTGTGGTTGATATATACTATGATTTTCTGTTCAGGCCCTTCCAACAAATAGCACCATTCTTCAGAAGCATCAACAATTGTCAATAATTCTTTGTCATGGATCTTGTAATTAATCTCTGCAGCTGAAAATTTTCGAGAGCGGAATGCTACTAGATATAGTTGACCATCATCACCAGTTTGAGAGAGTATAGATTCCAATGCAAAATCTAAGGCATCTGTTTCTAGAATGAATGGTTTTGTTGGATCTGCGTGGACAAATATAGGAGCAGAAGTGAAAGATTCTTTTAGCTTCTTGAATAGTTCTTCAGCCTTATTATCTCAAATAAGTTTGTCCTTGCTTGTGAGTAGCGTTAATGGAGTCGCAATCTTGGAATAATCTTTGATAAAGATTATGTAGAAACTTGCAAATCTCAAGAAACATTGTACATCTCTAATTGATGACGGTTGTTTCTACTCCACAACAATTTGTATATTCTTTGGATCCATAGAAATTCCATTTTTTGAAGCAATATATTCCAAAAATTCAACTGATGGTTGGTGGAAAGAACATTTCTCCAATTTGGTATACAATCCACTTTCTTGTAGCTTGTTTAATACCTTCCATACATGATATTCATGCTCTTCTTTATTCTTAGAAAAGATCAAGATATCATCCAAGTAGATGATTACAAAGTCATCTAAGTATTCTTGTAAGATATCATTCATCATATGTTGGAAGACTGCAAGAATATTTGTAAGTCCAAAAGGCATAACATTGTACTCGAAATGTCCATACCTTGTACGAAATGCTGTCTTCCATTGATCTCCTTCTTTAATCCTGATTAGGTTGTAGGCGCCTCTCAAATCAATCTTTATAAAAATCTTTGCTTGTCCTAATTGTTCCAATAATCATGAGATTAATGGTAATGGATAGCGATTTTTTATAGTTACTTTGTTCAAACCTCCATAATCAATATACATATGTAAAGAACCATCTTTCTTTTTCACAAATAATATAGAAATTTTAGCATGTGATTTTGAATGTCGAATAAAATTCTTGGCTAGGTTTTCATCAATTTATTCTCATAAGGCTGTGAGCTCCGTTTGTGACAGATTGTAAATTGGACCAAATGGAGATTGAGCTCTATCTTGTAATTCGATTGTACAATCATAAGGACGATGTTCGGGTAATATGTCTATTTTTTTCTTTTCAAATGCGTCTTTCAGGTTGTGATATTAACTAGGAATTTCTTGCTTTAGTTGCTCCGTTGGATCTTTTATTAAAATAGCATACAATGCAAATGCATCTCTTTTTTTTATTGCTTGCATAAATGCTTTAGCTTTAAGGAATAGAGTAGTACCTTGTTTCTTCTTTTGATATGTGGATCATGAGAAAATCTTCCACGTATTCCAATCAATATTAGGATTATATAGCTCAAATCAAAGAAGTCCAATGATAATAGGATTTGTCAGATATCCAATGATGTTGAAAATAATTTGTGATACTTGATCTCATAGCATCACTTCCAACAGTTGGATTTCTTCCACAACATCTCCTGATGCAAGGTTTTGTCCATCAATGACTTCAACGAGTGCAGGATGGATCTTCTTTATAAGTAATAGATTGTACCTAGTTGCAAAATCCTTATCCATAAAGTATGTTGAGGCTCTAGTATCTAAAAGAACTTTAGCAAAAATTTCTTGTTTCAAGGTTCTTATATATATAGGAAATATAAAACAAGATGTTGGATCTAGAGGTAAAAAAAGACCTTTTTCTGGTGCTTAAGATTTGGGGGTGTTCAACTACAAGGTCCCTACTGTAGCTGAACGTCTTTATTTTTTGACCTTTCTAATTCAGATATTATACCTCATGCCTTGAATTTTCTAGACTTATTTGGACAATTTGCTGCCTTGTGATTGGATCTTCTATAATATAGGCATAAATTCTCTTGCCGACGTCTAGTCTTTTCAGTTGGTGTTAATGGCTTGAATTGAGTTGCATCAATCAACATAGGTTTAGGATATATTAATGGCTTTTTTAATACTCTTGAAGATGTAGCAGTCATACTTTGATAGGTATTATTGAAAATTGATCGCCTTTCTTGTCGTAGTTCAAATAGGCGATTGTCACAAGTAATAGCTTGAGCTATGAGTTCCTCTAAGCTTTCAATTCTTGGCATCGTAATCAATAAATTCTTTACATTATCCTTTAGGCCATAATGTAATCGAGTCATAAAAGCCTTATCATTCCAATTAAGGTCACAAGTAAGTTGTTGAAATTTTGTGGTATGAATTACAGCTGAACGTTGCCCTTGTCGTAGATTTTGGATCTTTTTCTCTGCCACCCTCTCTTGATCACTGTCTCCAAATGCAGCAATAAATATTTTCATAAAAACTTCTAAATTGTATAGGATTGGAGAATGCTTTTCAAATAATGGCACAAATTATGATCGAGCACTTCCTGATAAAAAAGTGCTTACATAAGTGACTTGAGTGAATCCATTTAGATAACGAGAAGGATATAGTCGTAAGTAAAGTTGCACTTGTTGTACAAATCCTCAAAAGTTGGATCTTATTCCATCAAACTTATCAAGCATACTAGCTTTTGGCTCTTTTATGACAATCCTTGGAACTTCTAGAGAAGTTTTGTACATAGCTTGTCTACCACTTATTTCTCTTAATCAAATAATCTCTTGTTGGAAGTTATGAATCTCTCCCTTAGTTTCTTCAGATACTTGCTCCATTTGTAATTCTTTTTTTGAGTTGCAAAAAAATGCCATTTCTTCTCGTATTGTATCTAATAGGGCTTGAAGATTTGCAAGTGTTGCCACTCTATTCTTTGTTTGTGATGATGCACCTCCATTAATTTGATTTATTTTTATTTTAAAAATAAATAAATAGATAAGCCGTTAGTATTTTCTACACTAAAAAGAATACTTTTAAACAGTTAATTTAGAAGAGGGTAATCTGCAACCTCTAAAATATAGTAATATAACTTAAAAAAGGAATAATCCACTCTTTCCAAAGAAAAATCAACTATAACAAGTAAGCATATCAATTTAGAGGGGGGTAGTCCGCACTCCTCTAGAACACAATAGTATCTTGAAGAGGGATAATCCACTCTCTATCAAGAGATCTAAGCTCTGATATGATTATGTAAGTCACTCTTGCCAAACTGTCAATGATGTAAAATAGCAGGTTAGCCAAGAACCAAAGAGAAGAAATCAGAACTAGAATAACTTCAAAAACAAAGAACTGGATGGACAGGAACAAGAACTAGATCAAAAATAAGAAATTGGATTAATATCAAAGACAAAGCAACACTCTAGATTACTCCAAGACTTGTGTTGGCAAGACTGAGGTATTCCTTAGTCTTGCTTTTTATTTATACTATGAGGCCTTATGTTCTATTGGACCTTCTAAAAATATCTTAGAATATTTTAGAAGCTTGAGGAAGATTTTGGAAGATTTTAAAAAATCTACAAGAGGTCTTGGAAGGTTGAAGAAGATTCTAAAGGATCCTAAGAATATCTTAGAATATTTTAGAAGCTTGAAGAAGATTTTAGAAGATTTTCAAAGACTAAAGAAGATTCTAGAAGGTTCTAAAAGATTCTAGAAGATTCTAGAAAATTATAGAAGATTCTAAAAGATTCTAAAAGATTCTAAAAAGCTATAGAAGGTTCTAAAAGACTACAAAAAGTTTTAGTAATGGCTTAAAATATGTCCGTGACACCATCTCCTTCAAACCTTTAAAAATTGAAATATGCTCAAGAGAACATTTTTAGAGAAGTTTAGACCAGAAGTGGAACAAAGTAACGCCCTCACAGCCTTTTTTTCCTTGAGACAAGGAAAAGGAGAAGAAATTGCCGAATATATTCAATGATTTGAACTAGTAGTAACCCGGTTTGTAAGAATCATTTTCACAGAAAACACCTTCATTTAGTTTTTTTATTCAAGGATTCAATAATGAGATTACAATTAGAAAAATCCTCAAAGGAAGGCCAAAAAACTTAGAGGATGATAAAAAAGATAGCATGGATGATTGAAGACATTGACAAACAACAAAAAATGATGTGGACAAAGAAAGACCATAGAATCCCAAGTTTTATACCAATCTATGTGTAAAATATGGATAAGTCTCAAAAACACCCTTATACGATTATGAAAAATCAATTTCAATCTACAATCCATTATCTTATATCTTTAGAGGTTAGACTACTACCTAGTCTTCTAAAATTGATATATCCAGAGGATAGAAATAGATTGAAGGATGACTTAAAAAAATAAATTTTTCAAATTCAAAAGGATTTTCAGAATGAATTGGTACAATAGATAAAGACTATGCAAGAACAAATGGTTTTTTTAATTAAGGGCCAAAATCCAAACCAAGCTCCACCTCCCATAGAATCTAATAGGCACACTTCAAGATTGTGGTGTATTCAATGTAATCAACCAGGGCACACTAGCCAATTTTGTTCAAACTTGTGAAATTACCAACATAATCTTAGCTAGTAACAATCCTATATTACACCTCATAGGAACCAAGGAAACTCAAGACTTAACATTCATTAAGAAAACCATGAGAATTCTAATCAAAGCTTTAAAAATCAATCACAACAATGGCAAGAGGTGCATCACCTTTTTGGTAAAAGGTACCTACTTGGTAATTGTTGGATAGAAAATAAATTAATATGTGAAAATTGTGGGAGAATCCATCCTACGGAGGTATGTAGGCAAATCGATAAGGTGGTCCCTTTGAAGTTCCTACAAGGGAATTATCATCAACAAGCCCAAAATCAATTGAAAGAAACAAGAAATCCTAGTTCAGATAATACTTTAAAACCTCCAAATCTATTCTATGACTACAATAATAATCGTCAAAATCAACATTATCCTTCAGATTTAAATACTAAGCAAGAATTCATCCTTCTAAATATTGGTCAATCTCAATATAGCCATCAATATGATAGCTAAGGTTCACAAGATGCGAGATATTTAGAAATACCAAATGAAAAATAAGGCTTTCAATCTATTAAGGATCAACCTTCATTTTCTCAAACCAATTATATTTTATATGAAGAGGTTCCTAAGAGGGCTAAAGAACTCTCTAATATACCAGCTTTGGCAATTATGACAAGGTCTCAATACACTCGTTCTCCTCCTCTTACTTCAATTGATAGTGAAAATAGTTCAGAAGATTCTCTTCACTTTTCAAATTTAAATGAAGCCACAAGGAAGGCAATGGCTAGTATAAGAGATTCTAAAGAAGTATCTCAAGTCTTTGAATCCAAATCAAGTAGATTGCCAAGAAACTTGAAGAAAAATATCCAAATACAGGAATTTCTTTCTAAAGAAGAATGGGAAGGATTTAGATTTTTTAATTTTGAATTTAATCCTTCAACTTGACTTAAAAGCAAGGATTAGGTCAAGCCATATGATTTATGGGAAGATTTAAAGAAAATTAAGACAGATATCACAATTGCTCAGTTATTGGAGATTTCTCTTCTAATAAGAAGGAGTTTTAAAATAAGCCTTTCTATTAAAAGATAAAAATGATTTAAATTAAAAATCCCAGCTCATATTAGAACAATTCAAGTAGCACAAGAGATGAAGGCAATTAAATTAGAAGTGTCTATAGTGGATAAAATCATATCCTATACTATTGTAGATGAGGATAGTGATTTGAATATTATGCCAATGAGAACAATGGAAAAATTAGGACTTAGTATCATTGGTCCCTCCCCATTTGTCATTAACATAACTAATTAAAGCTAAGATACACCTCTGAAATAAATTAGTGGTTGTAAGATGATGATATGAGATGAAGAATATTCTTTTATTTTTCATGATATTCACATGCATCCTAGCAAAAATTCATATCCATTATTTTTAGATAGATCTTGATTAAGGACAACTAATGTACAAATTAATTAGGGAGGTAAAAAGCCCCATATTATCTATAGGCCACCAAAAAACCTGACTAAAATCCTAATTCAATCTCAAAGATTGTCTTCAGCCCAAACTTCATCTCACTCTTCAGAAGATGAAATTTTGAATCTCCAATTACAGAAAGAATTCAGAAAGAAGGTTAGATTTGCTGATTTTATAGCAAACAAGGGAATTCATTCAAGTATGGTCCAATCAACTCCATTAGGATGTATGGGCCCTAGACTATGATTGAGAAGATGATGGAGAGTTCACTCAATGGTTGGAAAAACATCCGACTTCAAGTGGCAATGAGATTGTAAGTGTTAATTTCATAGATGGTTTTGCCACTTGGCAAAATCATAAAGACGAAGTGGATTTAGCAACCCTGGTAGATGATATTAAATATGAAGATGCCTGTGGAGTGAATTTTGATGGCACTCAAGTTCATGAATTAGAATTATTAGAGGAAGACAACCTTACTCTACTTTTACAATTTAAACAAACTTTCAATGGTCTTATAGCCGGAATTGATGTGATTAACTATCTACAAATATCAAATGATTGGTATAGAGGATCCATAGAGCAATCTCATATATATGACCCTGATTATAAGTTGATGGATGTTTCTTTAGAAAAAGAAGATCCAAAACTAATCAAAATTGGAATTCAATTGACAGAGGATAAATTGTTAAGTTATAAGTCATTAATTATGGAATATAGGGATGTATTTGCTTGGTCTTACAAAGACCTCAAGGGCATACCTCCAAAAGTAGCACAACATTGTATTCTACTTCTTTCTAATTCAATTCATGTGAGACAAAAAGAAAGAAGAATGAATCCCAACTTACAATTACTTGTCAAAGCTGAATTAAAAAAACTCCTCCAAGCTGGATTTATTCAACCTATAGAGATTACGGATTGGATTTCATCAATAGTGTTAGATAAGAAGAAAAATGAAAAACTTCAAGTGTGCATAGATTATAGAAAATTTAATAAGTGCACCCAAAAGGATTATTTTTCCCTCTCCTTTATAAATACCATCTTGGAAGAAGTGGCTAGGCATGAATTATATACATTTATGGATGGATATTTAGGTTACAATCAAATTTCCATAGTCCGAGAGGATCACCACAAAACAGCCTTTACTATACCTTGGAGCACCTTCATCTATGTGGTTATGCCTTTCGGACTTTGCAATGCTCCTTCTGCATTTCAAAGAGCAATGTCATATGCCTTTTTAGACTTGCTATACATATCAATGACAATATTCATTGATGATTTTAGCACCCAGTCTTCTAAGACAACACATCATGATTGTGTAAAGTCTTATCTTCAAAGATGTAGAAGAGCTAGGATTACTTTAAACCTTGACAAAATATTCTTAGTAGTTCAAAGATGAGTCTTATTTGGATATGTAATCTCAAAAAATGGTAGGGAACCAGATCCAGAGAAGATTAAGGTCATTATGGAATTAAAACCTCTTTCAACAGTCAAAGATGTATAAAGAACCTTGGGGCATATTAGATGGTATCGGAAAGTAATACATGACTATGCTACCATTTCCATGTCTATTACTAGACTTCAAAAAAAAGATGTGAAGTTTGAGTGGAGTGAAAAATGCCAAAAAGCCTTTGATATTCTTAAAGCAAAGCTTAGCACATATCCTATTTTATGACCACCGAATTTGTTATTACCTTTCTATGTACTTTGTAATGCTTCATCCATGGCAATACGAAGTACCTTGTATCAAACAACTAGAGAAGGAAGCAAGGACTATCCCATAGCCTTTACAAGTAGGCAATTAAATCTTACAAAGAAGAATTACACTACCACGGAACGAAAATATCTTGCCATGGTTTTTTCTGTCAAAAAATTTTGACACTACTTCCTTTTGAATCTAATAGTATTTTTTGTAGACAACATGGCAATCAAATACCTTGTCAATAAGACAAAATTGAGTAATAGACTAGGAAGATGGATACTTTTATTAAAAGAATTTGATTATACGATAGAATATAAGCCAGGAAGGATGCACATGCAAGCCGATCACTTATCCAAGTTGTCAAAATATATGGGCAAAGATTCAATTGATGATACCTTGATAGATGAAAGTCTATTTATTGTTTCAACTATCCCCACTTGATATAAATTTATTACCAAATTTTTAACCATCCAAATCTTACCTTCTCATTTATCTAAAATAAAACATCGGAAGGTCCGAATTAATAATAGATATTTTGCTATAGTTGGGGGCAAATTATATCGACATGGAATAGATGGGATATTAAGACAGTGTGTGATGGAAAAAGAAATTCCTACCATTTTATCGGCATGCCATGATAGTGCATGTGGGGGTCATTTTCCGAGAGCATTGATAGGATAGAAGATCCTTAGAGCTGACTACTATTGGCCTACTTTATTTCCGGATGCCTACAAGTATACTAAAATATGTGATGCATGTCAAAGATATGCTAGAAATGACCTCGAAATGAGCTTACCTCTCTATATGTTGTTACTTTTAGTCTCATTTGAAAAATGGGAAATAGATTATATTGAAGAAATTCATCCTAATTCTACTAGTAGAATGAAGGACATAGTTATAGCAATTGAGTACCTTATCAAGTGGGCTGAGGCAAAGGCAATAAAGGCCAACGATGCTAAGGAGAAACCAAGTTCTTTTATGAGCAGATTTTCACTAGGTTTGGATGTCCAAAAATCCTAATTAGTGATAGGGGCAAGCATTTTTTGAACAAAGTGATAGAAGACTTGACCTCATGATTTAAAATTGACCATAGGAAGACTACTCCTTATCACCCTCAAACCAATGGACATACGGAGAGGATAAATCAAATCTTAGTTAATATCTTTCAAAAATCCATAATGACTTCTAAACGAGATTGGGATACAAAGCTTTTTGCAGCCTTGTGGGCTTATAGGACCACGTTTAAGGTGACTACTTAAGCTACTCTATTTTCCTTGGTTTATGGCATAGAAGCCATTTTACTAATTGAATTTGAAATCTCTTCTCTTCAAATTACCTTGATAGAAAGGTTGTCAATTAAAAAATCTTTGATGGATAGATTGGAATGTTTAAAAGGTCTAAATGAGGCTAGGAGATAGAGTGTTCAATATACAAAGGCAATATAAAGAAGATGGAAAATTGCCTTTGACAAACGACATAAGGTGAGAATACTTAAGACTGACATGTTAGTCTTTTTACAAGATACTAGAAGATTAGATTTTCCAGGAAAGTTTGATACTTTATAATTGGGCCCTTATTCAGTTAAAGAAGTCTTTTCAAACAATTCAGTTTGATTATAAATATTAAACGGAGAAGATTTTCCTACTAAAACTTCTGGGAATAGATGTAAGGAATATAGAGTGTGATTTTTATTACACACTAAAAGAAAGCACCTCATCTTTAAGTTCATTTTTATTCAAGGCCTAAGAAAAAATTAGAGTCATCAAAACTTAATAAAGTCAAGAAGATAAACATTGGAATTTAAGAGAAGCAATAGATTTATTTATTAGTCTTTTTTTCTTTCAAAATTTAGTCTCCTTCATGATACAATCAAGTATATTTTAAGTAAGTGAAGAAGGTATTTTAATTAGACCCTCATATTTTTTAAGTGTAAAAAAAAAATAAAAAATAAAAAATAGAGTATTAGAATTTGTAACTTGTACTTGATAAACATTGAAGGGAAGTAGAAGTGTTGGTCACAAGAGAGGTTGTTAATGGAACATCCCGAGTTCAAATCTAGTTCGAAAAATGAGCTATTCCAATGAACTAGTGTTAGTGTAGGAAAAGACCAACCTTGACATCCAAAGAATATAGGCCTTAGAGGATCGATACTAAAATCCTCTTAAATTCAGAAGGAATCTAAAAATATTACCTTTTATTTTCTATTTTTTATCTTTTAGCTCTGATATCTTTTTCTATAATCATTAGTTCTTAGGTTAGATTTATTTTTTTCTATCTTCTTTATTTAATTCTATAGAATAAAATCTATTTTAATTCCTTTAGTTTAATAATAACTTCTTTTTTTTATTATTTTTAGATAGTTCTTAAAAACTTCTTTAGAAAAATCTTTTTTTTTTATTCAATAGCATTTTTGAGAAGACAGTTCTAGATTCTTCTCCTTTGCAAGTCGTCCCAGATGGTCGCCATGTGTGAGTCATCAAATTGACTTACTAATTGTTTTAGGACAAAAAAATATATTTAAGTGCCAAAATTATAATTATTAGGTGAAGATGTATTTAGAAGATGCTAAATAAAAGAAAATAATAATAATAATAGAGAAGAAATAGAATCTTAATAAGTCTTGGAGGCAATTATCTTAGTTGGTTTAGTATTTTCTCTTAATTGTAAGAATTAGTATTTAGTTATAGAGACCAATGTCTACATTGGCCTTCTATCTTCATGTACCATTTATTAAATATATATAAGTGTTACTTAGTAAGTAGAAGAAGCATGAGAAAGAAATCTCATGTCTTTTTAGTTATTTATATAAAAAATAGGATTTTTAGTAGATTTAAATTGATTTTATTATTATAAAAAATCACCAAGATAGAATAAAATAGTTTAAAGTTGATATTATCATTTTAGAAATATTATAAGAATTTTTAGAATTTATTTAGAATTTATTAGGAATTTTTAGAAGAATTTTTAAGACTTTGGTAAAAATAAGTTTTATCAACTTGGGAGCCATTATGAAGAAATGGAGCAAGATTTGAAGGCCATTCAAGGTCCCTAGGCTAATTGGGTGTTTTTGAATACCATAGTGAAGTAAAAAATATAAAAATATTAGTTCTATTAATAGAAAATAGAAAGACCAACAACTAATATATTCCTTGTAGGAAGGGAGGTGCACAAGTCCCATATGGATTGTGGCACCTTGGATGTAGGTAGGAGGATAAGACTAAGGCCTCATGGCCTCTCTAGGATACCCTTATACACTACTTGTGAGCCTTGGTGAGGTTCAAACTCTTGATCTCTTAAGCAAGTTATCCTTGAGATAAAAATTACTCATTTAGCTTTTCAATTCTTTACCTTTTATCTTTGAACTATCATAACTTATTCATAATAACTTGGATTTACATGTTTTTTATATCAATAGAAAGTTAAAAGAGTTATCTACTTAAAAATATAGTTTTTACTTTTTACTTTTATTCTTTATTAGGTGAAAACACAATGAACAGATTGTGACTAGTTTTGTAGTGTGCAATTACTCAATTGTACATATTTCACTTGTATTGTGTTGTTCTTTTCCTTCATTGTTGTTTATTGCTCCTTATACTTCACACCACAATTTATAAGTAACTCTTAATTGAGGCCACCTTATACTTTGGATTGAGGAGTGAATTTTACCCTCACACCATGTCCAAAGCAAAATCTAATGTGTCTGTTTCCATAAAAAAATGCCATGAAAAAGTCGACATGATACAAGATTAGTGTAGAAATAAAAGTTGTCTTCAAAGCTTCAACAATGCTTCTATTTCTTTACTCTACTTGAGTTTGTTCTTACAAGTTAAGCGTGTAAGTAGAGTTATAACTTGAGAAAAGTTCTTGATGAAGATTCGATAGTAGTTGACAAATCTTAAAAATATTGTACATCTTTTATTATTTTTAGAATCTTCTAATCCATGATTATCTAGACTTTCTTAGGATCCTTCTTGAAACCATCATTCAAAATTATGTATCCTAAAAATCAACTTAAATATTATGAAATACACATATTTCCATTTTGGCATATAATCCACATCTCTAAGTTTTTGTAACACATGACGAATATGAAGTTTATATTCTTTTATATTCTTAGAATAGATCAAGATATTATTTAAATAATAGACAACTAAATCATTAAGAAATTCATAAAAAAATATTATTTATTAGATGTTGGAAAGCAGCTAGTGCATTTGTAAGTCCAAAAGGTATGATATTATATTTGAAATATCCATACCTTGTTTGAAATGAAATCTTCTATTCATCTCCTTTTTTGATGTACACCATATTGTATGCTCCTTATAGATCTATTTTTATATAAATCTTAGCTTCATTCAATTAATTAAAAAGTCCATATATCAAAGATAGAGGATATCTATATTTGATGGTAATCTTGTTGAGCCCTCAATAATCTATATACATTTGTAATGATCCATTTTTTTTCTTTACAAACAAGATAGGAGCTCTTGCTAGGAATTTTGAATGGTGTATAAAATTCTTGGCCAAATTCTCATCAATGTATTTCTAAAGTTCAACCAATTTATTTTGCGATAAACTATAGATTGGTCCAAATGGAGGTTGAGTTCTTTCTTTAAGATCGATTGAGCAATCATATACACAATGCTTTAGAAGAATATTTACATTCTTCTTCTCAAAAACATCTTCATAATCTTGAGATTGGCTTGGAATGCCACTTAAAGTCTTTCCACTATTAGAAATGGATGTAGCATAAATAGCAAAAGGTGATTTTTTTTTATTATTATATTTATAAAAGCTTTTGTGCCTACAAGTATAAGTTTATAATATACTAGACTTATGGCTTTTTATTTGATTAATAAGACTCTTATTAATGCTTTGAAGAAAGTCAAATCTACAAAAAATCTAATCTATTGAAGGATTATATTTTTTTAGCCATGATAAATCTAAAATGGCTAGATTAGAGGGAGATTTAATTATATTAAAGATTATATAGCTATTATGACCATCTATTATTATATATATAGGAAGAATTTTATAAATAATATCTCTAGAAGACAACAGACAATCAACTATGACTTCTACATATATGGTTTTAGTTTTTTATATTAAAGGTATATTATGATTTTTAATAAAAAATTTATTCAAAAAACACATTGAGGCTCCTGAATCTAGTAAAGAAGAGGCTTTGTGATTTTTAGATTCCAAACATATATCTATTACAAAATAAAAAAAAGATTTTGATAAAAAAAATAAAACCTTTACTAGAAATTATACGAGATTCCAATTACACGGTTCCTATTGTAGCTAGACAAACTCATTTTTTAACATATTATTTTCTTTGACAACCATACTTTTGATTTTGTAGTTGCATCATTTCTTTGGATAATGTTGAGTACTGTGCTTAGATTCTCTATAATATAAACACAATCTTTCTTGACAACAATAAGTCTTTTCTTGTTTAATTAAAGATTTAAAATATACTATGTCAATTTTCATGTCTTCTACTTTGGAATATATGTATTAAAAAGACATTGGTGTTGCCATTGTATTATAATAATGTTAGAACTTCTTTGTGCAACTCTCAGATCAAAAATTAAAAAGCTGATTGTTATACTTCATAGCAAAATCAATTACTTGATTCAATATTTGAAGATCAAATAAGTTAAACATTAATTTTTTTATCTCATATTATAATCTATGAAAAAATTAGATAATAAATACAATATCATTCCACTTGATATCAGTTGCTAATTATTGAAATTATAAAGCATGTGATGTCATTTATCAATTGCTTTATTGTAAGATACAAATCTTATTAGTTACAACATGAATTATATCATGTTTTCCACTAAAAATATATAAATCAAATTTCTACTAAAAATACCTCCAAATTATTCAATATTAGATCATATCATTCAAAAAAAGATAAAAACCATAATAAAGTAGAATCTAAAAATAATATTCTAATGAATCTAACTTATGAATCTTGAGTTGAATAACTTTGAGATTGAAGTTCAATCACCACTTATACTTGATTGATAAATCCTCAAAATTTAGATCTTATACCATCAAACTTCTCCAACAAACTAATTTTTGGTTCTTTGATGCTTAAATGGTGTTCTATCATAGGTGAAGGGATATGGCTTGAAGTAGCTCTAATCATCTCTATATCTTCACTTCCTGCTGATCTTGTTGCTTCTTGTGGTGGTACATTGAATTGATGCATTGTGAACATTAGCTCTCTCATTTGTTCTTACATTTGTACCATTATATTCTTCATTTTAGCAAGCTTTGCCATAATAATACAATAGAAAAAAAAGAGTATGTATTTTTACTACAAAATAAAATTATTTAAGAATTAAAAAAAAAAAATCTAGAAACAATATCAATTTTAGAAGTAGATAATCTATAACTTCTAATATGCTTATATCTTATCAAGAGAAAGGAATAATCCACTCTTAATTAAAAAAAAGACAAAGCTCCAATATTATATCTTCACTCTTGTCAATCTGTCAAGGATACAAACTGAAAAAAGATGCATAAACTAGTGAAATCTATATTGAAAAAAAATGACAAAATAGAAATGAGGAAGTATATATATTCAAAAAGAAACTAGAATGATTATTGCCAAAGATTAGAAAATACAAAAGATACTTAAATTAGACTAGAGGTAAAAAAAGAGTTAACAAGAGTGAAGAGCACTTCATTCTTGTCTCTATATATACTATCTACCTAAGAGCTACGTGGTGGTATTCTATAAGACCTCCAACACATGTCCAATTTATAAAACACATGTCAAACTTGCAAGGCAAGTTTCCTATATGTGTGCCATATTTTTAGCTTATTCTATAAGCTACCAACATGTGCAACACATGGCTAGCTTGTTGGCTAAGCTCTTAACCTACCAATCACCTATAGACATATATAAAGATGAATCCGTGTCTATGAAGCTTTTAAAAAGCTTCTCTATAAGATATTATCAAATTAATTTATTTTTACTTACTTCCATCTATCCATACTAATTAAATAATTATTGAAATAAACCTTATATTTGTGACATCTTTTCTTATATGAATTCAAACCTCTCTTAATCTTTTATTAAAAATAAACTTAAGATAAAAATAAAAAATATGGCTTTAAAAAAAATACTAGGACTAGATAGTATAGGTAATGAGTTTTTAAAATAATATTAGGAATTTATTAGTAAAAACAATACAAGTATGATAAATCTTACACTAACATAAGGACACTTTTTTCAAAGCTTAATTAGAAAAACTATTATTTTATTTCTTAAAAGAGGCAATCAAAAGCTCTTAAATAATTGAAGACCTATTACCTTTTTTTAACTCTTCTTAGAAAATATACTAAAATATTTTTAAAAGATTCTAAATGATCTTTGTAGAGATTATAAATCTAGATCAAATAGCCTTTTTTTCTCTTAAATATATTCTTGACTATATCTTGGAAACCAAAGAAATAATTTATTAAGCCAAAATATGTAATCAATCCCTTTCACTTCTAAAACTTTACTTTCTTAAGGCCTTTGATAAGGTTTCTAGGTCTTTTTTGTTCTTAGCTATGGAAAAACTTGGCTTCTAATAAGATTTTATAAAAATGAGTTACCTATTATTTGAAGGTGCTAAAGTGATAATATACATAAATAGAAGTTTAACAAATTTATTTCCACTCTTTAGAAGAGTGAAGCAAGGTTGCTCCTTGTTTCTCATCTTTTTCTTATAGTTGGCAAAATCCTTAATATAATCTTATAAGAAGAAATTCAAAAAGATAAAATTTATAATATATATTTTTTTTGGTAGTGAAGCATAGTAGATCCTTAGTCAATATGTAGATGATTCTATTCTTACATTAAAAGATGATAAAGCCTCTATATTGCAAGTGATAAATATTCTTTATCAATTTAATTATGCCTTTAGATCTAGTCCAAATCCTCTACATATTGGTAACACCATGCTATTTCCAAATCTTTGTAAGCTAATAGATTTGATTAGACATGGACAAGAGAGAACAACATATAAAAAATATTGGACACATTCTTTGGATTTTTTATGACTACCAAAGATGCACACCAATTTTTACTTGACAAAATTAAAAAAAAAACTAAACTATTAGTATGCAATAAAAATTAATATGGTTGGGACGGCCACCATGGTAAATATCATCCTATTTTTTATATATTTTTTTACTTCAATATAAAGTGGCTCCATAAAAAGCAATTGGAAAAATAAAATCTATTACTATGAATTTTTTTGAAGAAACACCTAAGGCCTTATCTATGTAAAGGTGGCTTAGAAAAAATTTGTTACAACTCTCTAAAAAAAAGGTGGTTTAGGAATAGTGAGCCCAAAAGAAGCTCTAACAATTCATCTAGCTAAATAGATAACTATAATACTTAATTTAGAGGACTCAAGCCTTCAAACTTTCTAAAGGCATAGATTAATGCTAGCCTCTCTCAAAGCCCTTGGCAAATGATATTTAGATTTTACTTGGGCCATGTTTTTTAACCACAAATAAAGAAAAGGCTCAAAGACATGGTTGCATATATATAGAGCTTGGTTAAAAATAATCTCTCATCTTCATATCAATTCTTTAGAATCTTTTTTAGAAGTAAGAAACAAATTTTTATAATAGGACAAGTATTTTCTTTTAATTGACTTACATATCACTTTAATAAGAGCAATAAAAATATATAAAAAAAGTATGTAAAAAATCAAAGATACATGCCACCATATAAAAAATTATTTCATGATATTTAGAAAGATTAGTTTAAGATTTGACTTAGCTCACAACAAAACATGTCTTTGGCAATATTTATCAAATTAATAGCTTAATTCTTAGAGGTGCATTCTTGGCTCCAAATTACAACCTCTACAACTCAATAATTGGATTAGACTTTATGGTTCAAATGAAGCCTTATTACGTGAATATGTCTTTTAGATAAGTTTTTTTTAACTTCAATATTAATTCTAACAATTGGTTCATCATGCCTAAACCTTTAAAAATTAAAATTTATACTATTGAGAAGCAAATAAGATTCTTCAACTTAAACAACGACCTAGAATATATTTAAAATTTAAATCTTTTTAACTTATATATTTCAAATATAAAAAAAAACAAAAGATTATGCAAAAGTGATAAGAATGGTTATTAAAATAAAAGTTGCAAATAAATTTAATGAAGACTTTAGACTTTTTTATAGCATGATTGCTAACAAAAACTTTGACTTTTAATTATAATATTACCAACTAAGAATTAATATTATGGCCTATATAGTCAAATTTGGTTGACAATTCTTTCAAAAATGTTACAAACCTTGGAATCTTGCTACATCAAAATAAAATGATAAACTAGATAAAAACTACAAATTCAAGTAAAAAAATATTTAATTTAGGTCAACGCTAATTTGGCTCATCTATCACAAAAGACTTGTTATCAATATTTGAAAAATACAAGCCAATAAGCTTCATCTTTTTGTCAACTTTGTAACTTAGTATTATGAATATATGATTTATTCTAATAATTATTTAGTTAATATGAATAAATAGAAGTAAATAAAAATAGGTTAATTTGATAATATCTTATAGAAAAGCTTTCTAGAAGTTCCATAAATGCAGATTCACCTTTATACATATCTATAAATAATTGATAGGTTAGAAACTTGGCCAACAAGCTAGCCATGTGTTGCACATGTTAGTAGCTTGTGGAACAAGCTAAATACATGGCGCACATGTAAAACACTTGTTTTATAAGTTTGACATGTGTCTTATAAATTGGATATATGTTGAAGGTCCTATAGAACACCATCACGTAGCTCTTAGATAGATAATATATATAGAGATAAGAGTGAAGCCTTCTTCACTCTTATCAACTAATCTAGTTCAAGAGTCATTATATTTTTTAGTCTTTGGCAACAGCCATTCTAGTTTCTTCTTTAATACATATATTTTTTTGTTTCTATTTTATCATTTTTCTTTAATATAGATTTTATTGGTTTATGCATCTTTTTTCAATTTGTGTCTTTGACAGTTAGACCTCCTTAAAATAATGTTGCACAAATTTTTAGAGTAACCTCAAGCCAAAAAGATCTAGAATTAGATTACCTCAATTATATACAAATTAGTCACAAGCCCTAAAAGAATTGGTCCTTGGCAGCCTTTATATAGAAGCAAATAATTTTTGCAAAAGACATATCTCAAATTTAGAAGATTTAAAGCAATTTGATTACTACTATATGGAACATGCTTACACATAATATAGAAGCAATACAATGACCTATTTTTTAATAAAGAAGTGTGGAAGGACAACAAAGTACATTTCAAAATTTAATCAAGTTTATTAGATTATGATTGAATATTATAAAAATTCATAACAATCAAACTAAATAAATAAGATGATAATAATAAAGCCCTGCTCCGTAGTTGGGATTGAACTTGGATGATTAAAAAAATGTTAGGCACTAGACATATAAAAATAATAGTATAGAATTCATAATTTTTTCATTATAGAATTGTAGTATATGCTTGACACAATAATAATTCTTAGAACCATATAGTGGACTTTTAGAAGTAGTCATTTATTCATTGCCCAATTCTTTAGGTCCTAGGTTTTTAAATGCTATATATTTAATCTACACTAATCAATATATTGGATATACCTCAATTGTATCAAAGATAGAATTATATATATTTAATTCTAAGGATATCATTAATTACATTACAACTATTTTATATAATGATGATAACTATTATGTTATCAAGATTGATTATATTTTTAAAAATAATTAAATTAAAGTATTAAATAAAATAATTTTAGATATATTATATATTTTAAAATATTAAAAATAATTAAAAAGATGACCTTAATATAAAATAATTTTTATTTCATAATTTTATAAAATTAATATATAAATTTTATTATTATTAAGAAGATATTATTTTTGTAATATATCTTTAAAATAATATAAAAAACCTTTTTAATAAAATTTTTTTTTTTTTTTTCCTTTAAATTTTGTGAGTAATTTTTTAAATTTTATTTTAAGGTCTAAAAATATTTTTAAATAGTTTGAAATATTTTTTATTTATAATTAATATAAATTTATTTTTTGAAATATTTTAATTATAAACCATAAGTTCTACAAAGATATAGTTGGATTTTTTTATGCTAATTATTGTATTCTTAAGTTTATTCTACAAGTTTTTAATAAGATTTTTATAAAAATTAAATTAATTAGTATTAATATAATTATTTTATTCTTGTAGTTAATTCTAAAATATTCTAAGAATATTTGATGCACTTTTAAGGCATTAGAAGCTTTAGATATACAATCTAAGTTATTTTTGTTTTTATTTTTTTAGATTATTATTATTATGATACAATAAACTTTAAAAATGACTTGAATATTATTTTTTTATAAGTTAGAAGATAAAAATGTTCTAAAATTATAGATTTTTAACAAAATTTTTATCTTTTTTCACTAATTAATTTTAAGATCTATAACTTCTTATTTATAGTTTCAAATAATATGCTCTTTGGTATTTAAGAATAAAAAATTTAATCTAAAATTCTATATCTTAATTTATTTTTAGAAAAAAACTCTTAATTTCTTAAATAATTTTTTATAATTATGGATGATTGTTTTTTAAATTAATTAATTTCATCTTTTTTGTTTTGTATCAAAGCATTTTTATTTTTTGAAAAATATCCAATTTTTATTTTTATTATATGTAAGACATAGTTTTATTCTTTTTATTGGTTTTTAGTCTAATAAATATTAGATCTTTTAAAATTATTTAATTTTAAGTACAACAATATTATCTTTTTACAAGAAAAATCTGTATAATATAAACTTAACTAAATTTATTAATATTTTAACCTTTAATAATATATTAGTTATCTAGATTTCTAATATTAAAAGATGGCTTATATAATTTTATTTATTTTATAATTTAAGATATATCACTTTGTATATTTTAAATTAAATTACTACTTATCTATCTTATAATTAAAAATTAAATTAATTCTTATCATTGTAATATAATTTCTTGTTCAAAATCCAAAATTATTATTTAGAATCTTAAAATGACATAAGCACCTAAAAATAATGCCAATGTTTCTTATACTTAAATTATACTTTATTCTTTTAAAGCATAGTGTTGTGATTTAAAATGCTCTAATTTACATTAGCTTTTATATTGAAAGTTTTTTTTTAAAAAATTATTTCTTTACTTATATCCAAGAAATCCTAATTAAATTTTTTTTTTATTATATATACTCTACTTTAAAATCTTAATTTTTTATTTATTATTTTAAAAAAAATTCTATATTTTTTTCTTACCAAAAAAAAAAATCTAATATTTTGTGGTTTTGTGACATATTTAAAGGTAATTTTTTTTTTTTTTTTTTTTTTTTTTTTAGTGCCCCATTGGGATGGCCTTTTGTCTTTATTAGCAATTAGATCCAACATGGTGGAGATTATTTTTCACACCAAGGTCCAACACATGTACCTTCACTACAACTTATTGGACAAGGGGTCTTAAGAGAGCACATATTTTTCTTCCAAAACGCTCAAGTAAAGCTGCTACTAAAATACAATAGGTCACAAAACCACAACAACAACAACAATAGTGTGGTTGATGCAATATGATATTGGATAGAAATAGTAAAACTTTAGATGGATATATCAATTTTTTTAATTAATTCTATATTATTTAGTAGAATATCAATTTTATTTATCAATATTTCTTTTATTTTGTGTTAAAATCATAAATATTTAATAATACTTGAAAGAAATAATTTTCTTGTATTTGTTGTAATAGTAAAGCTAATTTTATTTATGGTGGTTTTGTTGCTATACCAAGTATTGTGTGGGTGTATATATATATGCATATTTTTTGATAGTTTGAAAATATTCTTAAAGATTAAAATAATGTACAAGTTAATATATTTATATAAATAAAAGATGATTTATAAATTATAATATTATATAAATATTAGGAGGTGAATAAAAATATATAATTATATTTAAATTAATAATTATAATTTATATATCACTTTTTTTTAAAATTTTAATACATAGTAATAAACAAAAAAATCAATAATATTTTAAATATAAAGATAATAGAAATAAGAAAAAAATAATTAATTAAATAATTTTAATTATATGCTTATATATATGTGTGTATGTATATAGATAATACTTTGTAGTTAGAAAATATAAAATATAGAAAAAGTGGTAGATAAGCTATATTTCAAATCCTAAATATAAAAATTATAATAAGATGGAAATTTTTTATGTTTATATTATTCCAATCTCTAGTTTTTAGTAATTAATTTAATAATTGTTATACATTCATAAGATTTGTATAAAATATATGCTAGGAAATTTAGATTTAAGACTTTGGATTAATTTACAAAGTGACTATCTTAAGAATAAATTTTTTTATTGCCAAAATAATAAAAAGGAGAATATTATATAAATTATTTTATATATATTTTTATATTACAATACTAGATTAGAATATATTAAAAAAAAATTATGAAAGTGTCTAATTTCTTTAATCTATAATTGTATATTATAATTTTTTAAAATAAAATACTTATTAATTAATTAATTAATTAATGTTATATACTTAAAAAATATGTAGTTTTTATTAAGAAACTAATTCTGTTGCTTTTGCATTATGAAAATGAGGAGATGGACAGGTTGCAATTTGTAAGAACATTCAGTTCCTCTTCATTTCTGCAACATAAAGAGACTAAGTTTTAAAATAGAATGTTCACCTCCCCATTCTAAAACATGATACGACGTTGCACACATCTAGTAATCCCAAGATCTGAATGGATCAATAATAGGTTCTCAATCTGAACTCTGGTATCCACTTGACGTGCAAAAGAATTAGCTCAGATTTGCAACCAGCATAAGCACGTAGCAAAGAAATTTTATTTAAATATTATAAAACCGAGGAAAAAGAGCTTCTGAGAGAAGGAACATGCTGTCCTCTTGCTACTCCCTTAGTTACTTGATTAAGGAATTACACTTACATTTGCAGATAGGAATCAACTTGACGCACTTTTCATCTACTGAGGTCGTCATTGATTTTTGGAATCGTTGAACCACTAAAACAAAAAATGTAGCCAAATAACATAAGCCTCAACAAATATGTGGGCTACTGGCTTCAATACTTAGAATAAAGTACTTTCGATGGGATTACTATTACCATGCACACGGAGATTGCTGATCAGGACTAGTTGAATAGTGTTGAAAAAAACACTGAACACGAGTGCCTGTCTCGTCATAGTCTCCGTAGGAATAGTTACTCGCAGTTAGATGTGTAGGAATAGATTTCTAACACTATGTTGCATTGGGAAAAGCGTTACAGCTACATGTGAATCCCCTGTCGTCGAGATACAGATGGCCACCATGTCAAGGTCACATATGCCCTCTGCAGGTCTTTTATGCTCGTGTCATGAAAACCGATTTTCATCTGAAATTGTACAACTCATTGAACCAGACCATGTGTTCCGATTCGATTCGCAGCATAATCAATGCTTTCTTCATGTCCAAATGAAGTTGAGTGCTCATCTGCAGTTGCTTGAAATTTATGCAGCTTAATGCCGCATTTTTTTCCAAGTAAGGTTGGTGCCACGTCATTCTCGCCTACTAATGATGTAGTATTAATGCAGATGCATGACCAACTTTTGCAGGAAAGATTTTCTGGCCTTCCGCGTCGGGTGATAAATCTCCGCATCCAATCTGCATCTAACATTGAATCACAAATACAGTGAGAAGTGCTGTCACAATAATTTTGCCACCACGTGAAGAACCATGGCACAATCATTTCAGTCAACCAACAATGCGACTTGTTTTTGTAGCAGACGGAGCCAGTCATTCCTGAACAGATACATGGCTAAATAGACAGAATATCATTGATCTCAAAAGCGAAGGTTTTAGAGATGGTACTTTTGCTGCACTTTTGGAAACAAATGGTAACGTTATCGCCATTGCGAAACAGAGTACAAAACAGAGTAACCGAGCAGAGCTTGTGCATAGAGATGGTACTTTGAAGATCTATGTTTCGGTTCTCTTCCAAATGTGCGCCTACTTTTGTGCTCCTCCATAGTGATGGCCATAGAATGCACCTGCAATTAGCATAGCATTGTGCCACCAGTTTAGATAGTCGGAGATCAAGGCAGCCTTCCAGAATAAACGCGACCTTGAAAATGTTTTCCAATTTTTTTCAAGTAGTCATCTGCCTACTACATCCTGTCCAGCACCTTCACCAATTCTAGAAAGGTTTGTTGGCAGAAGTGTAACATTCTGTCGAACATAACCCAAAAATTGTTGCGGGATATTCACATTTATGAAATCGATGGCACTACAAGGAAAACACTAGTCAAGATCAAGAGAAAGTCGTGCTTGAGTGGCTCACTTGAGCTAGTTGTTTAGCAAAAATGGAGGGAACTGGCTCCATGGTGATCGTAGTCAATCTGCCATGTAATGCTGTCTGCACCTGAAGCAGGTGAGCTTGAACATTATCCATCAACTGGTGTGTCGGAAACAATGACGAACCAGAAGAACTGCACTTCAGAAGTTTGTTTCGAATTGCTACAAGCTTTTCGCTTACTATCTCTGCCCTCCGCTGGAGGATGGTTAAGTTATTGATTAGGGGATTTTCGGATGGTTGAGGACTCGTTCTTGAATCCTGTTTTGATTCCGCGGTACCTTGTGTGCAAATTCGATTCACATCTTCGTATGGATTGATTACAGCAATTGGCACTGGGCTTGTAAAGCCCTGCACATTTATAAAAACACATCACTAGAATGTCACGACAAGGCTGAAAGCGAATCTCAACAGCATGTGCAAGATTCATCAACTCCTGTGAGGATTTTTTACATGAAGATTATCAAGCACAACTTCAAATAAGCTTACAGTGTGGCAGCCAGGCATGGTATCGGTTTCGATTTTACTATAAGGATTCACGAACCACCACCCAGCATTCCAAGGTAGACTTAAAATTTACATTAATAAATGCGATTTTCATCTCATCTGCTCATGAGCATGTCAAACAGTTTCTTACCATATGCTTCGCGAGTCGGCTAACCCTCCCTGCCAATCCTGGGGATCGCCTAGATTGCTTGCTGAGACTCGAGTCCACCATAGTTGTTGGAATTCTAAACTGAATGATCTCCGACGATTCAACACCTCCAGCTTTCTTCATCTCTGCAAGCTGCTGATCTATCCTCCGTATTTCCAGTGCCAGGCCCAAAATTTCGATGTCCTCTCTGGTACGTATATCAGTTCTGTAAGAACAAGCTTAAAGCTCAATCGGATTATAATGGTATGGAAAGTTCTTAGCATCCACGTTTTTTCTTTCATGAAAGCATTGAGCCGATTTACTCCGAACAGGACAACCAATGATCAGAGACAAATATCTTGTGCAGAAACATCCTGTCTTGAGAGTATATGCAATGTTTGAATACGTGATTTCATTTTTGTATTTTAAATTATTGTTATTTTTATTATTATTATCCTAAGAAAAAAACGAGAAAAAAAGAATGAAAATGAAAAAGAAGTATTAACATTGTACTTTAGGTTCCTAGAAATCCTTCATGGAAAACAAATTTTCTAAAATTGGGGTGTAAAACAGCAACAGAAACCACCACAACTGCATTGCTAACCTTTCCATTCTCCCTCCTGCGAAGACTGGACATGTAGGATCATGTGATCCTGCTTTAAGAGTTGATAAAGAATCTCGAGAATGATGCTCCAAAGCATTGAATAGGTCTTCATCTGGCGGTTGTGTACCGCCCGTAGGAATCTGCATCACACACGTCACGTTTTTTAATTTATCTTGATCACTTCACAACTAGATGAAATCTGCATCATAAGTTTTGGAGTCCCTGGTACTTCAACAAAACGCTTGCTGTTTCTGTGTAGTATCACATAAGAGACAGGAGCTAATTATACTCAAATCAATCCACCTAGCATTCTTCCGTTGCTCTTACCAGAATCACAGCATCATCAATATCCTCATATGGAACTGCGCTATCCGATTCTTCTTCAGAGCTATCATTTGTTCTGTGTATAGTTTCTCGTTTTCTTTTGACAGAGCTGCGAGACCTTGAGAGGTTTTGAGACAATGCTGGATTATCCTCGACTTTCAAAACTTGGACTGTTGTAGCGAAAGTAAAGCCCATTTCAAACTCAGTTGTTTTGAGCGGTTTTTCGACAATATCGTCCTTAATAGGCGATGAGCAAGGATCTAATATGTATGAGAAGCTGCAAACTCTTTCCAGTCTTGAAGAGTTGTGACATAGAACCACATCAGCGCTATTATTCTCTTGCGTATTTGAGGCTCTCTCCAGCTCTAAATTCCCCTGGTGAAGCAGCACTTCGAAAGAAAGTTCCCCCTCATCTTCCTGATCAATTTGCATTGAATCTTCAATTGTCTTGCTTGCAGGTATATTTTTTTCAGACTCTTTCTTGGTGCTTACAGGCAGTGATTCCTGATCATCTTCACTGATGTATTGCAAAAAAATCTACAAAAAAATAAAGAAAATAAATTTGCTATTGCACAATATTCAGATCATTTTTCGATTTTTCGTTACTTCGAAGGTACATAATTGCAATGGCAACATTCCATCCTCACATTGGTTGATATCGTAGATGCAGAATTTAGAGCCGACTTACCACAGAAGTTCCTAAAAAACATTTGCAGAGACTGAAGAGAATGAATGAATACCTTTTCTTCGCTTTGTTCAGAAGAAATTTGAACTTCATTTCGCTTCATTTTGTCCAATTGTAACAAGACTTGGCATAATTTCGCCTCCACGGTAGCAAGTTGTAGGTCCTTTTGTTGTAGCTCGGTCTCTTCTTTTTCAGTGAGTTTTAAAAGCATGGCTTTGTGTTCAAGATCCTGATACCTTAGCTTCTCCCTTCAATAACAACAACGGGGACATTCTTACATTAAAATCGTGAAATTGATATAAAACAGAAGAGCCGACGGAGCTGCTCTTTACATACTAGGTACACCTTATAAACTAAAACGAAATAATGAGCTAATTCAATCAAGAGAACCGTGTCCCGTCCAAAAGAGGGTTCACAAATACGAGGTAACCTACTCTGAATCTTGTGTTCATTCACTTCGATTAAATGACTTTCTATCAATTTCCATTCAGCGACAGCATTACAGAACAGTCCGTTATTGATTGAGCAATGTGGTACACATCGACTCTTCATCAGAAATTACACCAGAGATGAGCAAACGTTTGCCTTACTTAGCTTCATCGAGCTCCAGCTGCAATTCCTTCAATATTTGTTGATGCGTAGTGTGATCGAACCTTTCAAAGTCGAACATGGGGATTTGTACAGTTTTTATTTCGTCGTACAAAGCCAGAGTGTTACAGTTCAGATTGTTAGCTGATGCTTCAAACTCCATCTGTTGAGATAGGGACTTCGAGTTAGTAAATCCCGATTTCATCGCTAATGGTTTTGACCTCAGGGCTGACAATCTTTCATCGGTGGCCCGAAGTTGCATTTCATAAGATTTCATTTCATGCCAATGAGTATCCTCCTTGTGCGTGATGGGTCGCAGCTTCGCACCTGTGTCATCTGCAAGCCTTCTCCAATAATCTACTTCTATTTCAGCAATCTCTTTCTCTTTCAAGATCTGCTCAAACTTTTTAGCAAGATCCTCCATCTCTTCTGATGTAATCCGTGCCAATTCCATCATTCTATTGATTTCGGCATCTTTTGACTGATTCTCCTGCCTTAGGACATCCATCTCGCTCCGAAGCCTTTCTGCTTCAGAATTAGAAGTACTTAAATACTTTCTTGTGGTGTTGAAATCCTCAAGTAAACATGCGAACCGCCCTTCAACTTCTTCCTTCTTTTTTTCCACCAAAGATAGGAGAAGCTGACGCTTAGCGGAGGCTTCAACCTCCATCTCCAGTTCCTCACTCAACTGAACTTCAACTCCCTCCGCAAAAGCAAGTCTGTCTATGAAGTCCTTATGTTTCTGATCTGCTGAACGAGCTTCCTCCACGGCAGTCACGAGAAGAGACTGCTTTTCACTAAGTGCTACTTCAAGCTCCTTCAAATGTTTGCCCATCTGATCGCACATCTCGCAACGGTTACCTCTCGTAGTGGATTTAAATCCACAAAGTTCACCGACTTCAGCCTTTAACAGGTCCTTCCGTAGGAGATCAATTTCATGACGGAGCTTCTTTCTCTCACTCTTCCAGGTCTGCTCTTGGCCAGCATAAATGCGCACAACCTTCTCATTCGCTTTCGAGTCCTCTTCCCGTCTCTTCTTCAATTCGATAACCTCTAATTCAGCACTTTCTAATTTTTTCACAAGAACGGCCTTTTCCTCCTTCCAAGCAATACTGTCTCTGTCTCTAGCTATTTCGGATGCTGTCAATCTATCTTGTAAATGCAGAGCATCCTGTGCTATTTTGTGCAACCAGCCCATGGTTTTTGCCAACATGGACTCGAGAGCCACCCTCTGAGAGTGAGGATCGATGGTATTCATTTCATTATCCATCTTATTTGTGTTGTGGATTAGCGCTCCAAGTGCTGCAAAAGCCAATGCAACACCAAAGTATTCCTCCAAGAACGGCCAAGGTTCTTCTCCCTTTAGATCCAAGAACTTGTACATAAGATGCATCCGCCGTGGTGTAAGGCCCATGTAGGAATCAGAATAGTTGGGACAGGCTTGCAATTCCACAATCAAGTCGTCAGTGTCCATGTGTTCCATGCTTGGTATACACCAGAAAATGCTTTTGCCTCGAGAATTGTAGCAAGAATGCCTTACGCCCTATTTGATGACAAAAACTTGTCGCACCCAATACTGAACCACGCTGCAAAATCAGTTGAAAACCATATTCTCTTCCATATTGTCGTGTTCACTGACGCAGCAGAATAGTCATTGAAATCGAGTAGACGGGTAGAAATACCCATTGATCAATGCTACTCTTGAAGCGCTTGTGAGTTACTTAGACAATAAGTTCAAGCGCTTATACGGACCACAAGTCATGCTACTCTTTCGACAGAAAAAATATGCTCGAGTACTATACATGGCCAACTACTGTCTGCAACGATACCCGAATTTGAGTTTATACTCAGCAACCATATAAAAAATTTCCATCTCATGTGCCAGGCTCTACTGCCTAAAGTCGGTCACAGAAAATTTTCAAAGAGACCACAACTCGTTTCGCTGTGTTTTATTTTTTTTTAATTTCTTTTTGTCCACTTCCCAGCCAACCTTCGTATCACCTTTCGTGTATGTTCTGAACTGTCACTAATACCTGTGCAATTTCTGAGATGATAGATTTCGGGTGTCGAAATTCTTCAGCGGGAAACTTATCAAAAGAAACATCTACAGATATCAATCAACAAGCATCCAAGTATTCAGAATTAACGACAAACCCCGGTGTCGTGATATTGCTAGATAAGCAATTAGTACACCGCCTGGAGAAACTGTAACAATTCAAGTAATCTGTTTCATAATTCATGTTGCAATAACAATTATCGTCTCAACATGTGGAACTAGAACAACTACACTGCCAACTAAACAAATTAAACCAGTCAAATTGAAGCGGAAGGAAAATACCTTTTCCAGCGTTGCAAATGTGAGCGGGTCTTCCCACACCATAAGATTCAAGAACACGCCGCACGTGGTACATATCTGTCAATCGCGAGACAGATCGGTATCCACGAGAATGTGGTTGAACAACAACGTGAAAACAAAATTGGAAAGTTGTAAAAATTCCGAAGAATGCTGACTCTCGATCTGAGCAGACTTCACAGCTTCTACGAAGAGGCTGATCACAACTCTAGGGAAGAATCGCTCGCTGTAATCATGAGACCATGCTAACCTCATGCCTGCGTTCATCTCAAAGCAAATTGTGATAAACTTGCCGAGATTACCACAAATTAGCATGAAACCTGTGCAATTCTCAACCGTCTCATCCAAGTCCACAACGCCACCTAACCAGTCAAGAAAGGATCCATCCACCGTGATCATCCCGAAACCAGACCCGACAACGACTTTGAACAGCCCTCTGGACTCGCACGGTCGTCGCCTTCCAGCTCACTGCAGACCAGACTTTCTGCAGAAGGTTGAAGCTCTAGAAGCGGCCGTCACGAGGGGCAGAAGCTTCCACCCCCGTGGCATGTGCGATGCATTCTACTTCCCATCGCTCCACACGACAGTGTGGCGCCATCGCCCGTGCCACTTCCACCATCGGCGACCACGAACAGACAGTCCATTGTAGGGGAAAAACTAGAAGCACAGAAGCCAATCATCCCTCCCCACAGACAAACAACCAATCAAGCAATGAAGCTACAAACTACAGCAAAGGATTCTGAATGTCAGCCGTGAACGAGTTCTTCCTTCACAGGGACAGCGCCTGGGCCCTACTCCTGATGCGTTCCGTCATTACCACCGCACCGACGGCACGGATCCCCAGTCCAGCCTGTCCTGAAGACCCATCCAACGCCTCACAATTGGCCGTATCCCGCCCATTCTCCATTTCTGTAGACGTGGAATGGTTTTCAATTTCGGCCCGATAGAATTGGACGGCCACGATGTGGCCACAAGGCGATGCACGGCTCTCGCGGCTCGGCAAGAGGCGGGCTGGTAGGAGCGGTGTGGGACCAAGCGCTTGGGTCGGCCCCAGCCGGAGGCGTACCGGGTCCTGGATCGGGTATTATTAGCCCCTTGCCTCCATACCCCTGACTAATGAGGCTCGGCACCTTGGACCGGGTCTTTCTCCCTAGTCTTGCTTCTTGACCGGCGGCGAGGGACGACTTCCCTGAGATGCTGCTCCCCAGGCTTGTGTGCTTCTGGGGCGACTGTTGGCGTGAAGTACTCAGCGCAAATGTGGATGGATGTGGGATTAAAAAAAAACATATTTCGTTCGAAAAAAACCGTTTTCGAAGTTTCTCCATCGACTGACAGAAAATTTGTAAGTTTATGTAATTGGTGCATTGGTGTAAGGTGCAATCGAAATAATAATTATGAAAGAAATTATTATAAAGAAGGAAATGAATATGCACATGGAGGGAGAACATCTCCTACCAAACAAACCAAAACTATAATGCTTTTTAAAATGTAGATATCTATACAATCAAATATACAGTCAAAAACATAATTTATCTTGTACAAGATTTTCTATTCATGTTAAATATGATCAAAGTGTAAGTATATATGTGTGAATATATTTTTATACATTGAATGATATCAATAATAATAATCTGTTGATATTTAAATTTGTAATTCATTTTTCACATACTATTCAAAATCTTTATAAAGTGATCATAAACCAATATTTGTCTTGTATGTATGTATATAATTTCAAAACTCATCTTATTTTGATTAACAAGGAGATCAATAAAAATCATAATTTTATTTCATCTTCTAACAGAGTTTCAACAGCTGTGCGAATACTCTCTTGTTGCATATTAGTTGCACTTTCAAATATGTATGTATGTATGTATGTATGTATATATATATATATATATATATATATTCCAAATATTATATTGAAGTGTTTAAATTGTAAAAAGACATCCTAGTAACAAACTTGATTATAATTTCCAACAGTATCACTCATATTTAAAACACAATTTATTTAAACCAATGTGTGAAGTAAGTTAGTGGTTCTCTAACAGAGTCAAGAAAAAAAATAAACAACATGCAAAATTCATATTGATGACACTTGTTTTATACCAGATATCTATGGTGTACAAACCTTTCTTCTTCTTTTTTTTTCTTTTTTTTTTTCCTTTTTCTTGTTGTGAAGAAATGCCTGAAATTGTTAATATGAGTTTAATAACATATAAGAAATCCAATTATGCTCAGTTGTCGTTTCTTTAAGCTTTGAATTTTGTTTATACAATGTTTGAAGTAACTATTTTTTATGTTTGTTTTAAGCTACAAACAATTGAATGTTCCAATAGTTGATATTTTTTTCATTTATTTATTTGTCTAAAAGGAGAAAATTGTGTGTATATATATATATATATATATGTAAATTTGGAACTACAACACAGACAGTTGTTTGTAAATTTCACACTTTTACCCAGTTTTTCAAATTACTTTTATTGTTTGGTAGTTATTATTTTTTACATTCTTTTGTTTGTAACATACATTGTACTGATATTAAAAAATCATCCATTAAAAAAAAGTCATGGTATCAAAGTAAAAATGTATTTCATAAATATATTTTTATATTTTAAAATCCATAGTCTACATTAGAGTATTTCATTGTGTAAGTTTCATCATATATTATACAAATATTAAAAAAATATGCTAAGTTTATACTATCTTTATTAAATGCAACATATTTTATGTTCTTACTTCAATGTATATTCAATTGCATAATTCAATATCATAAATAGTTTTTTAAATTTATCAAACTCTTTATTTTCATTCTTATTATTGCTATTAATAATGAAGTCTATCTGTCTCTTTGACAGATCATGCAGATTCTCATGCTAGGCAAACCACCATTAAATTAGAGTTTTCAAAGTCAAGGATTAGCATCAAATATTGAATGTGGGGAGAAGGGGTGGGGGCAGGGGGGTCACAAGTATTTCCCAGGATTTGGACCATCTATCCAACCCTCTTTTCTAAGGACATTCATGTTGTTTGAAAGTGTGCAATATGTGACCCAATAGTGCCACACGCAATTCCCATAGAATCTGCCAGAAGATTACCATTTTTAAAGAAATACAAATGTGGGAACCATAGCAAATAATAACACACCTTTAACTAGGGTCTCTATCTATCTCTCTCTCTCTCTCTCTCTCTATATATATATATATATTTTTTACATATATTTGTTTTCTTGAAGACCAAGTGGGTGCTTCATGAATGGAGTGGACAATGATCTCTCTTTTGAAGACCCCCCACCTTACAGAGTTGACAGAATTTGCCAAAGGATAGATTCAAACCTTGCTCCAGCAACATTCATATGCCATCAAGTCTTCAATCTTTTATAAATGGTGACAATCACATCAAATTGCAGAGAAGACAGAGTGCACATTCTAAACCACAAGGATATGTATCATATTTAATCAAATAATAATAAAGGACTATTTTTAGTCAAGCAAATGATTTTGAGGTGATGTACTTCTACACAAGTGAAGGTCAAACACATTGTAGGATTTTGTTTATTACAAAGCTTTGTGTGAGCTTATGCTATTATGTTATATTTATCTGACTTGTTTGACAAAATTTTGAAAACATAGTGTAGGTTGTGGTTTTTTACTTTATTAAAGCTGTATGAAAAAGGTGAAAATTATAGTTTAGTTATACATTGAGGGGATGTTTAAATAGCTGCCACAATTGGATGCTTGAAATCATAACAGTACTGATTATAGTATAATCAAGAAATATATTGTTATACTGTTAGGCCCATAGATTGTATCTTGATGATGTAACAAAAAATAAGTTTAAAATAAATGCAAAACATTAATTGCAAATATCTTCAAACTTGTCTTCTAGTTAAAATAAAACATGAGCATGTGAAAATACATATTATAGATGTTGAATAAGTAATATAAATATGTAGTGTAATATTTGTAATAGTATATAAAGATTATTTTAACACTTTTTAAAACTGATTGATATTTTTTAATCCAATAATAAATTTGTTTCATATTTTTTGTAATTCTTAATTATTTAAGTTTCTTTAGAATAATATTGATGAAATTATAGAGTTTTATTTTTTAAGAAAAATCCACACAAAGATTTAATAACATACTTTTTCTAATTAAAAATCTCCAAATGTTGCATTTTGGTAGATGTATATAGTTTACACCGATTTCTTTAAACTTTAATGAAAAAAAAAGTATCTATATGTATATATATACATACATACTAAAGCTTATTGGAAACAACTAAATTTTTTTGACCAAATAGTTGATAATCCATAAGTAACAAAAATATGTAAAATTCATGATCTAAAACACACATGTAATTTGAATATTAAAAACATAAATCAAAATCATTCTTTAAAATGAATTATTAAACATAACATATTCAAATTCCAATGTTTGATTTTTGAAATGGTTGTATGTTAACAGCAAATTCATGACACCCATCTGTTTATCTGTAATTCTTCAAAAGGTTTTGAATGCTTTTAGGGATTCAAAAAACATTGTTCTTGAAAATGTCCTTGCCAATATAGTATTAAATAATCATAGTTAGTTTTTTCAATTCATAAAATTCTCCATTATTATTATTATTATTTTGTGTGAATTGAAGAAAGTTTTCAAGTAGAATGTTTTTAATTTAATAATAATAATAATAATAATAATAATACAATCAAAGTGGCTTTCCTTAAGAAAGAAGAACAAAAGCATTCACAAAATTGAGACGTTTGTAACAAAACAAATACAACAACAGTCAATCAATCCTGTTCAGTTTTTGAAAAATACCAAAGAATTCCAAGTATATACATACGTATATTAGTGATTTTGATATATAAAGTTCATATATTTCTAATTACAGAATATTTGGAAAAACACACCATTTGTACTCAATATTATACAAGATTTAATTGCACAAATCTGATTTTCCAGTTTTAGTTTATTTTATGGGTTTTTGTGATAACATTTGCAAATAAACAAAGAAACTAAGTAAATTAAACCATTAAGGTTGGTAAGGAAAGAAATAGAAGAAAAATAGCCTGGAAAAGACCTTTGCTTATGTCAAATTTCACAAACCCACCTTCCAAAAGGAAACTGACCACAAAAATCCTTAAGTTATGCTTCGCACGGCGGTGAGGGAAATTACAGTTCGCTTGCTCCCACAAAAGAAAAAAAGAAAAAAAGAAAAGAAAAGAAGGGACAAAAAGAGGAGGAGAATAAAAGGAAGAGTGAACAAGTAAACTAAGAAAAAAGACAACTCAATAATGTGAGAGTTGGTGTGTGAAAGAAGGGCTCTCCCATCTAGAAACTTCTGTCTTTGCCATATACAGACTTTCTTGCAGCTAGCAATGCAAATACAGCTTCCGTTAATTATCCCAACTGGCGGATGAAAAGATTCTAAACGACGAACCCTGTTGATGCTCTCCGTGAGCAAACGCATCCGTGTATGTCCTGTTGAGTCAACTCCAGGTTGATACCTTAGGGGCACATTGGTATCAACATTAATACCCGGTATCTCAGGATGATACATCGGTCTCTCTGATGGTGGAGGTGTTGCCTGTAAGGCACTAAACCCATCGTCGCCTTCGTTTTTCCCGAAGCGTGGCAGCTCAGACGGCATCTTCGGCGATGGGCTGGCTGGTTTGAGTCTAATGATTCGCCTCTTTTACGAACGTCAAGATCTCTGCTCGCAATACCGTTTCCTGGTTTTGCGCTGCCTTTATCGGCAAAGCCCTGATCCAGTTCAGTAGCATCAGCGCAAGCCAGCAAGCGACGGGACTCTTCTTCTGAATCAATGAGCTTGTCTGCTTGGTATGCCTGGAGACTCACTGGCGTTGCTAGCGATGTTAACGGTTGGGCCTGTGCCGTACGACCGTTACTTCTTTCAATCCCCTGACATAGCCTTTGTGTCCAGGGCTTCGGAATCGAGTGTCAGGGTGGGAGGATTGTGCGGGACGAGGTTCAGTCGTGTAATGTGGGTATGAAGGGCATCGTTGACCTTGGGTGGGCTTGGTTTGGAGCCAGTGATGGGTTAGGATTGGTGGTGTGCGATTCGCAGGTTGTTTATGTGCTTAGTGAATGCTTGGTGTGCATGGGTGGCGATACCTTTGTTTCGATCGAAAGTCTGAGCTCGAATTAATTCCCACTTGAAGCTCAGGTGTTGAGCCATGCTGTGCTGCGCCATCGCTGTGGTACAACAAGTGTGCCCTTGAGCTCTATTCTGACGATATGGTCGGGAGATTCGCTTACAAGCGAGATCTTGTTAGGTTCAGTGTGCGCGATAGATGGCTCAGGTGTAAGTTGTGGAAGAAGACGAAACAATGGTGGCTGCGCTATTAAATAGGTTCTTCTATGCCAATTCAAGTTTCGGCAGTATTACTGGTCTCGCGGCGTATCTAGGAATAAAATCCTCACATGGGCAGTTAGAGCAATAATTCAGGTCTTTTTTTGGAAACAGTGGTGGCAGAATTACTTCCTCGGGGTGATTGTTAGGATACGTTCTCTCACCACTACATCTAGTTGTGTAATTCATGAAAATGGTTGTGTGGGTGTTTGCATTCAGTGTGTTCAGCATTTACTCTTGTTCTTGTCTCGGGAGACAGAATTTAGTCATGGCAGGATGAGACTTCAGTCATTTAGAGAATGTACTCAGAATGCGCATGTTGCAGGGAAAGATACCGAGCCTGTGTTCGGTTTCATACTATTTCGGAAGTCGCGGTTTGTTACAGTCTGCTGTGGATATCACTGCTTGAAATTTCGATTTTGAGTTTGGTTTAGGCTATTTTTCGAACCGTATTCACTTACATTGTCGTAGAATCTTGAATTCAGTTCACTGAAAATGTCTTACTGTAAGACCGGACTCCGTAGCCAATACTAAATGCTCCTTCGAACTCGAAATAGCGTTGCATTGTCGGGAACGTCTGTTTGCACCATGACCAGAATAATGCGTTCATCTTTCTGGAGATGGTCCTAGTGTCTGTTTTATGTGGTAAGGAAACCTCTTCAGGATTAATCCACAACACAATGCTCATAAATTCCGCATTGTGCCTGTTGCAGATCAGCTATTTCTTTCCTGGGAAGTTCCTTCACGATATGTTGCTCTATTAATGCGCCAACAAGCTGATTCGAGGAAATTCCATAGAAATCTCTGCTGCTGTTCCAAGATTAAGATCTTTTCACCATGTTCAATAAGCAGTATCGCCGTCCAGGCTCCATGGAGTTGTCCAGAAAGTACTGGGGGAGCTCTCTGGGGACCTCCATAGACTTCGACTACGATGAGCCAAGTGTCCAGTCATTATCCGACTTAGAAAGGACCAGGAGTTTAGAGGAAGCTGCACCAAGGCCTATGCTGGATGAGACGCAACAGAGCTGGCTGCTTGAGCCCAAGGTCGAGAAGAAGGAGCCCATGGTAGATTTAGGATGCGTAACGGTGACCCGCAGGTTCTTCTGGTGGATGAATTGCATCTTCTGGGGCATTGTCGTCATTATTGCCCTTGCCCTTATCATTTGGAAATTCGGTCCCAAGCACGGCCACTCCCCCCCGAAGCCAGACAACTATACCATCGCACTGAGCAAGGCTCTTTCATTCTATGATATCCAAAAGTGTAAGAATTCCTCACTCTACATTGATGTTTCACTCAACGGTGCAATGTCGATGCATCATGATTCGCAAGCTGACATTTTCGCTGACACTGGTTGTACATTTCGATTTGCAGCTGGCGCTCTCCCCGTTGATGATGATGAGCGTAGATTTAAGTGGCGCAGATCCTCGGCCTTATTAGACGGCCAAGCAGCGCAACCTGGTAGCCCAGCAGTGAACCTCGCCGGAGGATTTTACGATGGAGGGAACACGATCAAATTTGGATTCCCAGGAGCCTATGCTATGACTATGCTGAGTTGGAGTGTGATAGAGTACAAGGCGAAGTTTGAAGCCGCGGGAGAGTTTGATCATGCTAGGGAGTTAATCAAATGGGGGACGGATTACATACTGAAAACTTTCAACAACACTGAGGTGGATAAGATTATCTGTCAGGTATGCACGCTTCTATATAACGTACTCGTGCATCAAAGTGGATTTGCGTTCATCTGAGAACAGCATTGAATTTTGGGGGTTTTTTGTATATTGCTGAAGGTGGGCGTAGGTGGAGGTCCAAGACCAAATGACCACTATTGCTGGGAGAGGCCAGAGGATCTAGACTTCTTCAAAGACACACGCAGGACTGCCATTTCGGTGAACTCGGGCTCCGACTTGGCAGCGGAGATGGCAGCAGCTCTGTCAGCTGCCTCCATTGTGTTCAGAGACGATCCCAAGTACTCGCATGGATTGGTGAATGCTGCGAAAGCCCTTTACGTCTTCGCCAAGCTGAAGCCTGGCAGCTTTGTGCAGAACCTCCCTGGTCCTGAGAGGGCCATCTATAACGCTACCTCTTTCAATGATGAGTTGATATGGGGAAGCACCTGGTTATATTTCGCCACTGGCAATATATCTTACCTCGGCGATGCGACTATTCGGGCTACTGAAAACAGTAATCGAAAGAGGGGCTACACGTTTGGTGTCTTCGATTGGGATAACAAGCTTGTTGGTGCTCAGGTACGGCGCAACTTCTTTTTTCAATCAGATTTATGGTTGTGAGTGTGTGGCTTCAGTTGGTACTAACCAGATGCACTCTCTTGATTGCAGTTGCTTCTGACCAGGCTGAGGATCATGCAAGGGCCCGGTTATCCATATGAACAAACGCTGAAGCAGTACAATAATGAGACGAATCTGGTCATGTGTGCTTATCTGCCTCAGTTTCGGACATGGAACCGCACAAATGGTATGTGCACGTGAGGACTCTTCATGGGTTTTGGTTTGCGCTCTTAAGCCTTCCGTAGGAGCTTATCAGCTATGGGCTATACCTTTTGCTCATGCAATTCGATGATGTAGTTTGGTGTGGTCTGATTGATAGTCTTATGGCGTCCATGCAGGAGGAATGATTTTATTTAATCCGAACGCAACCCAGCATCTTCCAACTGCAGTTAACGCTGCATTTTTAGCTACGCTGTATGCCGACTATTTGAAAGCTGCTGATGTACCAGTTTTGGAATGTGGCCCCAATTGGTATTCTCCAGAGGTTTTGCGCAATTTTTCTCGATCACAGGTTCATTTTCCTAAATCTTATCCTTGTCGTGCTCTTCTAGGATTCATTCTATTACTCGGTGGAGCTCTGGATTTGATGATTGTCGTAAGTCTGCTGTGGTCTTAACATTAATTTTGGGATCTCATGTAGGTCGATTATGCCCTAGGGAAGAATCCCCTGAAGACGAGCTATGTTGTGGGATACAGCGACAAATATCCTTTACAGCCACGTCACCGAGCAGCCTCCATCCCCGATGATGGGAAGAAATATGGTTGCGAACAAGGGTGGCAGTGGAGGGACCGCAATTTTCCCAATCCACATGTCCTTCAAGGGGCCATGGTTGGAGGTCCGGACATTCTGGATCGCTTCACTGATTTGCGCAAGAATTACATCCAGAATGAGCCCACTATTGCTAACAACGCGGGCCTCGTTGGGGCTCTTGTTGCACTGTCCACGATGCCGACAGGAACCCAAGAGTACATCGACCCCCACTCCATCTTCTCTGCGATTCCTGTGTATGTCCCTTCTCCTCCACCTCCAGTTGTGCCATGGGAACCCTGATTTTTCTCATACCCCTAATTAGAACTTATAGCGCTACTTGATTTGTACAAACACAGAAGATATTCGTAGTTACAACTGTCGTGATCCGCAGGGAATAATGTGGGCTTGAATCTAAATGCATAGTTGTGATCGAATTGAGTCAGAAAGTGTCGAAGTCTATAAAGTATCTTCTGTGCATGGATTGTAGATGGCTGTCCTATTCAATTACCTTCTTCCTGTGCCGCACAAAATGATCAACTCGTAGAATAGCTTCTAATATTGCAAGCACGTAGCTGCAATTTCTGGATCTGTTCCCGAAGACAGACCTCTCGCAACTGCCTACTAGGTAAATCTGAATATTATGGTCAAGTCGGGATCGCCGGTGTAAGCTTTCGCTGAGGGATTGGTGGTAGCGTTAACCATACAATTCTAGACCACATCAGGAAACTGATCGTCGTTGTCAACCCCATCCTCGTCGCGCTCATGATCTCGCCGACCGTCAGATTCCAAAAGGGCGATCTTGTAGTGCACCCCTTCGTTCTGGTGTATGTCTAGTCCTCGAGGTTTAGGGTGTCACCCCCTATCGAATAGGTACTCTTAGCGATCTACGTGACAGACTGCGGCATTCAGCAGGGACTAATCACTTCGCCGGTTGCCGAGATCACGTTGTTGGGCACATCCGTTCAGGAATGCACACAATGGGAAGATCCTTTTCAGCTCATCCCTTCACTTCGTCGAACTTCGGCGGAGCAACTTCAGTACCCCTGGATGCGGTGCTACGACGCAGACCATCACTGGTTCACGAATCCTGCAAAGAATGAGGGCAAATACATGACGTTGTTAGCAATCAGAAGTCCGCAACATGGCTGAATAGCCAAACAAATTTCCACGTAAGAGTGAACACAAAACGAATATGATGCGGACATAAACCAGTGCTTTGTCTTGCTGGAGAGTATCATGAGAACTTCCGAACGGCCTTCTGAAAGCATTCCCTCAAAGCAACATGTGTCTCAATTGCATAATAGTAAATTGATGAAGGGCTGTAATATCACATAATTTTGTTTGGATTTGGGAAAGAATAATGGTTGTGGTGCATGGATGTTGATCTTGTGGTCAGTGGTGGCTCACCTTTGTGACATTGGTTGGGACTAAAGCACATTACAAAATAGAATGAAAGCCATGGCCTTGTAGTTATTTGTTGGTTCAATGCAGGTTAGGGATTGCATAGGAAACACAATGCCTCAATCTCTTAGTGCTTATGTAATTTGTTTTTATCTTGTGAAAATTTACAAATATTTTGAGTGGTCTATTATCATTGTTTATTATCCTTTATTGAATCATATTTCTTGTGGTTAAATTAGTTATTATTTTGTTTAGCATAAGTGATTTTTGTCAATAAAAGGTTTAGGACTCATTAGCTTGATGGAAATCAACCTACTTTGTACATGCTATTGAAGACGTTCTTTTTAGAAAAATCAAGATGTTTAGACATTATTTAGGTGATGAAACCAATTGAATTTTGGAATTTTAAAATAGCTCAATAATTTACATTTTTATAATAGTACTTGGGTAAGCTTTTCATTTGTCAATTGAGATGTTGCTTAAATTATTGGATTATTTATCTCAATTTCTATAATTGCTTATATGTGATTAATTCTATTAATTAAGCAAAGAAGAAGGTATATACCACATATAAAACTATCATAATAATTTTTAAAATGAAATTTCAATTGGCAAGGGTACAATATTTAGATTTTTCGACAAAATTAAGATACTATAAATTCTTATAAAATATGGCATCAACATTTTAGTAATTTGGTGGTAATCATTAAAAAAAATCAATTTTTTATATTTTATGTTTATTCAATATTATCAATGATTTCTGCCTTGGGTTAACCTGCTAGATACCAAACAATCATATTTTCCATCAGTTTAAATTTTTCTTTGCCATCATATTTTTACATCCAAAGTTTTGCAAATGTTCAAATGACAGCCTTCCTAACTGCTCTTCAAATCCAAAAATACGAAAAGATCATTTTCATATCTCAAATCAATTTAAATTCTTACAATTCTTTTTCCTAAACTCATTGTCTCAATAGAATAACGATATTTTAAAACTTACGAAATTCTAACGGATTTTTACTTTCAGAAATTATTCAATTGAATTATGAGGAAAATTAGTGTGTCACAAAAAAAGAGTCAGAACATTGTTCCCGTTGAAACCGCTGTAAGGTGCAAGCGCAATCTACAAAGTCAGACGCTACCGACGCAATGGGCGTACTTAACAGAGGGAATCACACCGCCGCAATCAGCACTAAGAAAGAATTCTACAGGTAAGTCGTTCCAGATTGCGAGGACCTTGCAGGGAAGTTCTGAGACGAATCACGGTTTTGTCAGTTATAATGCTTAAAATGTTGTCAGTTTGTGAATCACGCATTCAAAAACGCGTCAGATAAAATTGTACTGGATCGCTATTAGAATGTGTCCCAAAATGTTACAAATAACTCCTTTGCTTAGTATAAGAGGATATTTAATGTTATTGGGTGCTTTGGATGAACATTCTCCAAACTCGACAAAAGAATAGTAATAATGATGTAGACACTATCAACTAGTCCAAATAAAGAACAGGGTATTGAGTGTTATTGGGGTGTTTTAGTAAAATATCCTCCAAACTTGTATTAAGTAGATCAATATCACTTGTATTGAGTATTATATTTGAATACAAGATTTTGCACTTTTTTACAATGTCTTTATTTGGACTCATCATTTTGCATTACTATTAAGGAACCAAATAAGCAAACACCAGGTTTGCAATGACCCTAAACTATTGGATGATGGCAAGTAGTTGGACCCAAAAGTTTTGTAATTTGTTCCAAAGAGATTGGCAGTTCAGAACTTGATTGTAAAATCTTAACCATGCCTAACAAAAAAGTGCATCAAGAATATCCCATCATAGTGTCAAAAATAAAATAAAATAAAAAAGAAAATTCCTCAAAGAACTTTAAACATGCCCAAATTCTTAAATTGGATGAACATCTATTATAAGTATTTATCTTCTCTAGATATATGTCTAAGGGTGATTTTACCTTGGTTGTTAGAGCATCATATGTTGCAAGATCAACTTTTATAGATTATTCAAAATGATTGAATTTTCCTTCAAAAAAAAATTATAATATTTATTAATTTATTAATTAAAAAATTAAAAAATATTTATTTATATTTAAAACTTATAAGAAATTTAATATATACATATATATATATATATATATATATATATACATATTATTGTCACAAGTTTAAATTTCTAAATTAATTCTAAACTAATAATATAATGATGTATTTTGAGTAATCTTAATAGTATCATATAAGTTTGGTAATATTTGTAAAAACTATAAACTTATCAATCTTTTTTAATTTATTTTTCTAATCATATTTATAAATTGATTAAGAAAAATTATGAGATTATTATAGATAGTAAGTATTCAAATATTATTAGCCTTAAGACATGTTAAGTTTATTAAGATATTAATTATATACTATAGCATAATATACAAGAATAGATTTTTTAAAAATAATATCTTCTATATATATATATATATATATATATTACTTTTCTATTAAAATTATATATATATATATATATATATATATATTTAAGAAAAAATTAAATTTTTAAAGAGATATTTATATTATTTTTTTGAATTTATATTTTATAATTCTTATAATTAATATACATATATGTTTATATATTTATATATAAATTTAATAAATTTATATATAAATATTCTTTAGCTTGTAGTTTATAGAATAAATCAATTCATTAATAAAACTATCTAAACAAAAGAAATAAACTAGTTAATCAATAAAAATATATATGTAAAGAGCTCTAATCAAAAATAAAATCTCAATCTATATACAAATAAAGCTAATATTTTAGTAAATCTAAACATTAAGTTTTGTATAATTTGGTCCAATAATTTCATCTATAACTTAGAAGGTTGTAGTTGTATAAACATCCAAGGATATAAAGATGCAATTTAGAAATATTGACATCACCAACTTATATTATAATAGATATAAATTGGTAGTACCAACTTGTAATAATTCAACAACTCATGCAATAGTTTACCATAATTTGACAATAAATAAAATTCTAAATATAAATATGTTAATAAAATATTATAATTTTTTAAAAATAATTTTAACTTAGTTGAAATTTTCTTAAATTCTAATGCTACTTCTCAAAACAGATGCAACCTTAAACCTTGATTGAAAAAAAAAAAAAAAAAAACAAATAAAAAAGTGAAACAAGAAAAAAAAAATATATTGAGTTTTTTCACAAATAAATCTAATAAAAATTTAATAGATAAGATTGAATCACATAGTATTAAGTTATGAATACATTATAGAGAAATAATGTTAAAATTCTTTATTATTTATTTTTAATTCATATTACTATTAAAGTGAATAAAATATTAATTTAAATTATCCACATAACTTGCCAATTATATGTTGTTGCACCACAATTTTCTAGATGGATGAGATGCAATTGGTGGCATTTTTATAGTTAATAACATAGATCTATGGACTTGCAAGTGTTAATGGAGCAATCCTTATTGTTCATAGGGACTGACTAATTTCTTTATTGCTTATATATGGTGTTTTTTTAATTTTAGCTCAAAATATTATATCTGTCAAAATTGTTGCAAGGTGGATAACTTAAAACACTAATGTATTTATATCACCACTTTGAGCGTGATAAGTACTAAAATCTATGTCTCACACCTTGTAAAGATTATTTGTCACATCATTAAAAAACTATATTGACTCTTCAAATACTCAAGCTTAGAAAACGTGCTAAAATGACTCTAATTATAGTACTTGATATATTAAAGATTATAATGAGGGCACCACAAAATTCAAGAAAAGATTGTCTAATGGCTTCTTTTTATATAGTAGAAAAATAAAGGCATAGTGTCTAATATGAGCCACTGGCTACAATAATATTTTTGGCTTTTGATCCAATATTTGTTTCAAGTAATTTTATTTCATCTATTGTTATTTATAAACCCTTCAATTTAATTTTCTTGTTTTTCAACTTAAATACCTATGAAATTCTAAAATTCTAAAATTTTCATATAAAAATCCTAAATTTATATGTATATATAATAAGTTAATCTTTAATTTTAAATATAAGTAAAAAAATAGTGATTTGTATTATTATAATAATATTTAGAAACTTTAAATAAAAATATCTAATATAAAATTTTAAAAATTAAAAATTAAAAAATCTTGTAGTTATTAAAAAATAAAAGGTAATTTAATATTTATATAAAAGGTAATTTAATATTTATATAAAAATTTAATTTTATTAAAAAATTTTTAATTATATAATAAATAATATTAAATACCACCATAAATATTATTTATATTACATCCTTATATTACAAATAATTATATTACTTAAAAATATAGAAATAAGTAGTAATAAATTAAACTCATAATACTTCTTTTTAAAATATTGTAAAAACTTTGTAGATTTAGTGCAAACCTAATCTACAATTGTGATGTATTCTATAAATTAAACATTTTTCTTGTAATCCTTGTGGTACTCAAGAAACTTCTATGAATTTTTTATTAGTCAATATATATAGAAGCAAAGCTAAGACCATCTTCACCACTCAATGTCTTCTTTGTATTCTAAGTTTGATTAAAGATTCTTTGGTTTCTTTGTATTTAAAAATAGCACAATCACAAAAATAAATACGAGAATTAATACTTAAAATACATCAACTTTGTTTACTATTACAACTAATATTAAGATTGATTATTCAAAAAATACAATAATGGTAGGAGTTTCTTTAACAATTGTATCACATCAAGTCATTTTTTTTATTAATAATTATTATATAAGTATAGTCATATCAATTAAAGAACTTGGAGTTGTTTCTTTTAGAAATTTTATGGTACAAGGTTCAAGTTTGAAATATTGATTAATTATGCATAACTTCTTATTGAGCTCCAATTTCAAAATTATATAATTATAGTATTATAAATTAATTTTTATAAATAGAAAATCTATTCTATCTTAATTTTATCATTATTAAAAATAGATTATTAAATATTAAATAATTTAATATAATTTTAATAAATTTTTATATATAAATAAAAAATACTTTATAATTTATGCAACAACCAATAAGATTTGGATCTTTTAATTAAAAAAACCTTTTGTATTTGGATATACTTTATGAATCCAATTAATAGCAATCATTATCAAGTAAGATGATGGATTTATCAACCAATTCTTTTATAAACTAAAATAAAAAAATAAAAAATTTGTTACTCACTTTTCTTGACTTTTAAAAATTGAGCCAAAAAAAATATTTTATTGTAAAATACAACAATCAATATGTTGAACTTTGTTTATAAAATTCTACAATTGTACTAAAATATTTTTATAATTTTGTAACAAGAGCTATTGCTTTTATAAATATACAATCAAACAAAGAAGTTGATAGAATATGATATGAACATCTTAAAATATAAAAAAAACTTAGCTTCAACAAAAACATTTATGATTATATTGTATAGCTAAGCTTTTATATAATATAATCTTGTAAAGTTTCTACCTTCTTGTATAATGCTTTAGAATTTTATGTATCTCATATTATTAAAGTATAAATTATCATATAAAATTGATGTATTAATTGAGGCTTTTTGACCATATAAATAATTTTATGTCAAAAACCAAAACAAAACTCTTTAACATAATTTTGTTTTAAAAAAAAAAAAAAAAAAAAAAAAAACAACAACAACAACAACAAAGTATTTTTTATTTTTTATTTTTTTTCAAAAATTATATAAAAAATTTAAGAACAAAAATTAAATTTAAAATATTTAATATATTAGTAAAAATTAAAAATAAATTTATTAATATTTTGTTACAAATTCAAATTCTAGTCTATTTTTGATCTAGTGATACAATATTTTTGTTCTAATCCATGAGCAATTGTAAGCCTATTAATTAGGTTTAATAGTATTTGTAAGCTCAATAATTTTTTTTAGTGATCTCTAAAGAATCTCACCTATTCAAAAGCTCATTCATCTCGCGATTGCCCAATTGATCTAAGCATTACTTTTTCTCTATCAGAAACTTGTAACAATGGCTAGTACAAGCCTCGCAATTGCAGACACGGTCATCGAGCAGGTCGAAGCAGCGAAAAGAGCATCAGATAAATTTAGAACGATATATTCATTGCAAGAACATCAAAAGATGAAGTATTCAGAGACATTAAGGCATATAAGAGAAGTAGTCAAATCGCAGCATTCGTGTCTATCTATTACTCTTCTGACAAAGAGATTCACATACAGACAACTAGAGCCCCTTCTACTGTTAAGAGCATGTTCTGTACTCTAACTCGCGACCAATTGCGTACTCTAAACTAAACTATGAGTCATCTAACCCTAAAGACTTTGTAATGGGTGCTGTACCTGTCGCTCCAAATTTGTATTAGACTATCATCAGGACCTGATGACAGTTTATCGAGACTCTACAACTCTATTCTAAGAAACGATTGAGATTGTTTGAGCTTTAAACGTGTGCATACTCCAGCAGATATCGTCTAAAATATTTAGCAAAGAGAATTAACAACATCGATGGCCAAAAGATAAAAGGTAGTATCTGCAGGCAGAAAACATATATGGTTGTTGCAATAAACAGGATCTCAAAGGACATTCGAAGTAACTTTAATACAGGAATATGGGACGGATACTTGCAATCTAAAGACAAAAGAACAATATCTCAGGCAAAGTCTACTCTTGATTCTTTATCTCATATAAGAAGAATTGAGGTTAGTTCTAAAGAGAGAGAATTATTTAATTATCAACTTAATTGGTCTTTTTCAATTTTTTTTACAAAATGATCAAGAAGAATTTAGAGATTATAAGAAATAAATATTATAATAATATTAGAGCCCAGACAAATTAGGTTTGTAAGAACTTTAATTACATATAAAAGCATGATATATGTTAATATGTTTTTAAAAACAAATGCTTCTATAAAAATTATTATTTCAATTCTAATGGTTATTTAATTGCTATAAGATAAAAATAGATAAACAAACCCATACACAAGTTAAGTAAAATCAGATATATATTTCTTTAGCTTATAATGTATGTAATAAAATTATTTATGAATAATGTTACTATAAATAAAAATAAAAGATTAGTCAAGTAATATTTACATATAAACATGTTGATTAACACACAACACATCTTATGCTTATAGTAAATCTAAACAATAATTTGTTTATAATTTGAATATTTTACAGGGTTTAAGGCTTTCATCCAAATTTGGAACCTGACATATTACTTATTTGCATATGTTGTGTTACAATTAAATACCCCAAATTATTTTATATCTCTTTTTCTATACAGTTTTTTTCTGTCTTGTTTTATGTAACAATTCTCAACATCCTTTGCACATATACTTCACCATATTTGGTATATTTTCATACATATTCAAGAATAATACCAAAAATCTCCAATTTATTAAACTTCATGTGACAAATTGAAGTTTCTATCTTCTGAAATGCTTGTTGAAAACAAAACTCATGGACATACATGGAATTCATCAAATTTAGAACACTAAAAAACTAGTAAAAAGAAAAGGAATGGAAAATAAATCCATTTTTTCATTTTTAAATATATAATTATTATCACATATTCATTTTTAAAACATCATCCATAACTATATATTATAGCTCTTTTAAACAATGATTTTTAGATTTTTATAATGCAAAACATTCAAATTTTCATCTATATATTTTGCAGTTATGATTAATTATTTTACTTCTCATTGATGCTTTTCTAGTGTATTTTGAGTAATAAAAAACATTATTTTAATGTTTCTAACATCTTAAAATAAATATTTTACAAGATAAATTTAATAATAAAAAGTGAAACACCAAACTATAAAACTGCAATGTTTGTCATACATTATTAAAACATCAAAGTCAAATGCCTTAATCGTCCAAAGACACTATTAACAGAAACAAAAATGTTGAAAATTTGAATTTAAACAAAATTATGAATGTAAAAATTAATGGAGATCACTGTCCCAACACAACAGATTTACTATAAAATTTGATTAGACCTAGTTGATTGAAGCACCATTGCTGTGAACCAAGTAGTATTCAAAATAAGATTACAACCAAATAAAAACAAAAAATGACAAGAATAAATATCATGAAACTTTATTGGTGTGAAGCAGAAGACCAACAATGAAATTTAGCGCAATAAACTACTTGGTTCAATGCGTCTGTAATTTTTACAATCTGAAACACCTGGTCCAAATCTTTGTCAAAAATGAAACAAATTCTTCAGACCACAATGCCAAAAGAATGTTCCTCCATCATTGGAATGATGAAACAATGTGAGTTTATTTGATTTCATGCCAAAGAAAAAAACTATTTTTCCATGATGACAATCTTGCTGCACTACAGCTCAGATGCCAACGTCATCCAAGAAATCAGCTAATGTAGAACTTTCAGTAGTCCCAACAACAGACTACCAACTGGGATGATTCACTACACCTATTGTCACCCATTAAACTTATATAGTAAAACTCCTGCCAGATTCTAGCATGCTATAAAACCATGCTTAAACCTAGTTGCATGATATACACTAAAGTTCTAACAGATGAATCCTGTCGCAATGCTGGTGTATTTACATTATTTAAATCTGTGAAACAAACCGAAAATGAGAGAAGAAAAGATGAGTGGAGAGTTCGCCAAAAGGTGCAGAACCCTCTGGTATACCACGTTTTTGAAACAAGGAATTCTATTTTCCAGACTACACCAAGAGGTAGGTAAAAATGAAAGCTTATGGCTGATCATCACCTCCCAATATGAACATGCCTTCACTCTCGTGTCAGATGTTGATGGCAGGTACGCATGTCGTTCAAACAAATCAATTGTGAAGAACAGCATGAGACCTGTCGGAATCCTGGGGTTGAAATTTACTCATAACAGCTGGCATAATTGAAACAAAGCCAATAACAAAGAGAGCACCTACAGTCTTGACGTCATACAGCTCATTGAAACTCCTGAGGGTATTCAGTGCAACACCAGCCTGTTTCGTCCCCAGCAACAACAAAAGCAAAACCAAATACCCCATTAGAACATTTTCTCAAAACAAAAATTATTCGATCTGTTATTTCGCAAAAGTCCTGATAATTGGTGGAAGTTGAGAACACAGAAGAGGTTTACCAAATCTTTCAGATCGAGCACAAATGGCTTACCCGAACAGTAATAAATGTAGCAGGCAGCAATCCGAGCATTGTAGCCACGAGGAAAGTGAAGTAGGGAACACCTACGATTGGAGAGGAAACATTGATAAAAGTGTTTGGTAAGGTTGGCGTAACTCTCAAAAACAGCATGTAGTTGAATAAGTAGTCCCTTCGTTTGGCAACCTGCACGCAAACCCTTGTCAACAATACATCCATGGGGAGGGCCTTAGAAATTCAAAACGAGTTTACATCCCAGCCAGCCAACCGAAAACGAACAAACAAACAAATAAATAAAACTCAAAGCAATGCTCGCATGAGGTCTGCATCGGTTTGGAATAGAGACGCCAAGACCTACCTCTCGAGTGAAGAAACGAAGATTGTCAGGCCACAGCCACATTGCAAGTGGGCGACCAATTAGTTTAGACAAAAAATAGCAAGAAGAAGCTCCAGCTGTAGCCGTAAAAATCACCAACGCCGCACCCTCAGCTATGCCAAATAGAGAACCCGCCAGAAGTGACATTACGATTGTTCCAGGGATCATAAACGTCTGCATAAATATGTAGGTGACGCAGAAGCCCGCCAAGACTTGCGGCTTGTAGCTATCTGTATACTTTGAGACGTATTCCCTGCAGAAATAAACACAAGCAAATAAAACAATTCGTAAAGATGTAATTCGAGTTGAATTGAGAACAATTTGAAAGTTTCCAATCGTGCTCAACAACTCAATCAATACCAAGATCCAACATGTTCAGTCAGACTTGAAATCAAGAGCAAGTACTCTACAGCAGAAATAATCAAGTAAATGAAAATGAAGGTATGCGCACCCTATGCTTATAAAATAACTCGTGAAGTCGACTTACGTCAACGTGCGCAACTCTTCCACAGTGCGAGGGATCTTCAGGAATTTCGGATCTACACTAGGCATGGTGATATATATGCACAACAACGTAATCGAGAACATCCCAAAAATGACCAACACGAAAAATAATTCTAACGTCGTCAAAGGCAACCTAGACCGTATACCCTCGCGTCCTCTCTCTTCATTGGACGGCAACTGCTCATCCCCGCTGGAACCAGGCTTCGCCATCTTATCGGTGGAAATCGAGGCCCTTCTGCACAATGACGAGTGCCACAAGAGGAAAGGAACTGGTGACCTCTAGTATCATTCTGTAACGGATTCATGAGAGAAAACAAGCCACAAATAAAGCTCTGGATTTCACGAGCTCTTTTGAAAAAGAACAACAAATGCGAGCATTCGGCTAACAGCCCCAACCTACACTTTGCACAACAAAATTTACTGGCTCCATCGCAATTTTCTTAAGAAATGCATAGAATTCCTTCAGCTCAAAGACAAGAAAGGGCGCGCAACTTACGCCTCTTTAAGCGCGTGCGGCTCCCTCCTCGTGAGCTATGTCCCGGGCGCAATGCAGCACGATACGTCCAAAGTTCAGCTGGTCGCAAGCTCAATTCGACATAGCTATTGAGTTCGCAAACGTGACGAAAGAGAGGGAGAGGCAGACAGACAAGCTAAGCGACAGAGACAAAAACACGTAAAGCGAGAAGAAGAGCGTTGGGGAAATGCAGTCGTAGAGCGAGAACACGAGGAATTGACACCGCGAGAGCGAGATGGAGAAAAAGGGGGCAACAAACACCGACAATGCAACTATGTAGAAACACAGTGACAACAAGCACGGCGACAGCGCCAGCGAAAAGGGAGAAAGAGAGAGTATAGAGAACACTGACAACGAGGGCGACGACGCAGACATGCGTTACTCTCTTTATCCTCTCGCTCTCTCTCTCTCTCTCTCTCTCTCTCGCAATCTATACACCCCTCTCCTCTTCTAAATCCACCGCATCAAACCAATCCCCACGAAATCTCTTCACTCCGCAACAATCCTCCCACCCTAACCATCCACCAATCTACCGCACAACCAACTCTCAACCCTCCTCGTTCGCCACCCTCACTGAACGCCGCGGAATTCCACCGGAACCCAATTCGCATTACGATCCGTGGGAAGGCTCCGCAGGCTTGCGCGCACGATTGGACACGAGAAACGGCGTGGAGCGGGGGCTGATGCTGCGGGGCGGAGGGGCAAAGGCGGAGCGTCGTCGCCAAGCGCTCCGCCCAAAAAGCTAAAAGGCGCCTCCAGGTTTGCATGCTCCCGGTTCGGCCCCTTCAACCACCGTGGACTCGCCTCGAGGCTTCCTCCCTTTAAAGTGATTCCATAAAAGTAAAAGGCGGGCGGAGCTCCCCTGGTCCCGGTCCAGCGACGTGGGAGTAAGGTTCGCGGCTTCCTTGCGCTGGTGACGTCATCTGTTCCTTTTGCTTTTTGACACGTCGGATGTCCCTTTGTTTTTGTGGTAATAGTGTGGACATGCTCATGATTTACATCTATAAAATCACAAATTTGCTCATGATTTACATCTCTAAGAAATCACGCATGGTGGATACAATTTTCTTATGAAGTTTACATTTGAATACATATTAATCAAGTGCTTTACATTCTCAGAATCCCAAGTTTTCAACAATAATACCTCAGAACTATACAATAAAGGAATTCACTATAATTACAAAAGATTTTATCACTTGCTCTATTTAGTATATTTATAAATTTCAGTGACTCTTTTGAAATACCAGTAGCAGTAAGTAAAATTTTGTCTGTTAGCATCCATTTTGTGCATCATCTCAAAGTACTATCTACAATCAAAGAAGATAAATTCCACCACTTAATAATTCCCTTACCATTAAATGGTTGTAAAAATCATCCATGATTTGTGTCTTTATGACATGCTAATATTTTTACAGTATAGAGTTGTGGATTTTGTGCTTCATGCAACATGATACAATACTCAAATTGTTTATATATTTTCTACACAGCTGGATTATTTATCTTTGTCTCTTTTTTTTGCTTTCACATAAATCTCAGGTATTTCTATCAATTAAGTTAAGATGTGTATACCAAAAATCTACCTACGACCATACAATTTTCTTTTTTGAAATTTGAAATTTTTATTAAAACAAAATAAAATATCTAATATATTTTGACCGAACTAGCATATTATGAGTTGTTCAAAATAATGTCTTTAAAAATTATGAATATTAAAATTGCAATAACTTGTAGATCATATATATACTATTTTTATAAACTTTAATCTTGTTTCAATGTAAGAAATTAGTAAAAAAATTAGTTCTTTTAAAAAATAAAATAAAAATAAAAATTATGGACATTTTGATGTTGTAATTTTAAGAATAAAATCAATCATTTTTAATTAGTGAATGTAAAATATTTAAATTTCAAATGTAATATTAAAATAGAATAAAAAAACATAAAACACAATCATGGTCAAGAATAATTTTTTGTGTCATTTTACTTAAAACAATAAGATTTGAAAATCACAAGATCAAAAAATATTAAAAATACATTAATAAACTCATTGGCAACTTGGATTCTCCTTAATTAGTACAAATTACAAAGAAGTTTGGTAAAAATAAAAATAAGAAACCAAAAATAGTTTGAAAAGAGATATTTTTATAAGTATTTGGAATTTTAAAGATGATTTTGAATCCAATAATTAGAAAGACATTTTAATTCTATCACAAAGAAGTTTCTAAATATTATGCAACAACATGAATTTTTTCAAATCCTACCTATATATATACATATATACACATTACAAAACTTAACTGTTTAACCATTTAAAATATGCAACAATCTTAAAATAAAAACATCTAATATTAATGCTTTGATGTCTCTTGTTAACAGCAAGAACAGGACATTAAGCCTTCAATTCTACTGGTATTTTACATTTCTAAATATGTGAAATTGCGGTTCTGGAGGATTGTTTGTCAGGAAGCCACATGCACATTTTTTATTTTAATTTTAAATGTTTGTTTAGCTTGACTTCTATTCTTCTATTGGGAACATCTTCTTTTTGAAAAAAATTACATATATCTTTTTATTATCCCTCAAATTAAAGAATTATCGTGCAATAATAATATCTTAAAAATTATCATATTTTTAATACTATAAGATATGAAAGGCACAAAAAATATTTTAGTGTTTTGGTAATAGCAATATTGGATTTTCCACCATATTTATAAATTGGTAGAGGTAACTAACCATTCCATGTAAATTGACCTCCTTCTTTATTTTTTTTTGGTAGAGATAATTTTTATTTTTTATTTTTTATTTTGGAAATACATGTATGTAAAATATATCTAGTATATTATTGCTTCATATGCACACCAGTTATTTGTAAAATTTATTCAAAAAAGAATTTTCATGTGTTTGGTGTATCACATGGTCTACCTCTTAATTAAGTTGTTTTACTAGTCCTTTAAACCAATAAGAGTTTTTTTTCTTTTTTTCTTTTTTTCTTTTTTTTGGTCAAATAATGAAATGTATTTAACTTGTATTCTTCACTTTTACAAAAATATTTTTAAATAATACCAATACACACACACACGAAAACATATATTTATATACACACATTTTATTAAATAGTTTCACTGTTGAAGACAAATGGGGCTCAGCATCACTGGTTTAATTTAATTTTTTAAAATTATATTACATGTGAAAGGGTATGAACAAAATGATAATCTAGAAGATAAAACTTCTGAAAGAAAACTTATGGCTTAGACCTAAATATGCAATAAAAACCTAACTATTCCCCCCCAGAATAGAAGCCAGTAACTATGTTTATCACAAATTGGAATCCGATCAACATACAGGAGAACATGCGGGAGGAGAGCGAACGCGGTGCCAAGTCAGCAGAGCCAGATGACGGGAGTGCCACCGTGGGTGCCATGTGTGCAGACGGGGATAGGGGAGGGGGAGATAAGCGTAGTACGTGGAAGGGGAGTCGCATCTGAGTTGGCCCGAGGGGTCCCGCCCTTTCTCGTTCCTTATGGATAACTGGCTTCATCGCTTCATCTCCCTTTTCTTCTTCTTCAGCAGCATCTATTGCTTCCTTTTGCTCGAGTTAGCAGCTTCGTGCTGCGCTGCACGGCTCTGCTTTGAGCTTGAGCTTCTTCCCAATCCGATCCAGCTGCTGGTTTCTCGCATTACGCTGGCTGGGGATGCCAGGTATGTCCTCACAGCATGAATGGTGCGACCTGTCTTTTGTATGTCCAGGAATGTGTGTGTGTGTGCGCGCGTCAAGGGGCTTTGGGGTTTAGCTAGAAATCGCGTAGGAGATGCATTAGAAGAGGAGAATGCGTTTGTGAGGAGCAGGACGGGGGCTTTCCTTCATGTCCAGCAGTTTTTGCAGATTCGTGCACAGCTCACTGGCATTTGGTGAAGCTGCAAGGTTTTTCGGGAGAGAAATTCTTTTGGGGAGGGCTCTTCTTCTTTGCGTGCTTTGAGGGATTGAATTTGGTACAGATGCCCATCAGTATTTTCTGTGGGAGATGTGCATTCCCGCACCCGTAGTCTTGTACAAGTGGTGGATTCTGCAATTTGTGAGGTCTAGGCTGTATTCAGGATATCGAAAAAGAGCCACATTCAGTTGGCTCTTACAATTTGAATAAGGCAATGTAATCGCGTCCGGGATGCCATTGGATGCTTCAAGTCTTGAACTCAAAATTGCTATTTAGTTCGCTTCCTGCCGGTTACCGGACTTTGTGGTTGCAGTTTGTGTTTTCGCGTATGGCTTGGAAGGCATTTATTCGGGGATGGAATCCATGTTTTTTTCAACCCTCAGTTTCGATTCCGGATTCCAGTGGAATTGGAACCACAGATTGAAATAGGATTATCTTGTTGGTCGATGCTGCAGAAGTACTCCTTAGTCGACTGTCGAAGCTTGGGTTTTATAGTGCACTCTATGCTCTTGACCTTCATAATCGCTCACAAATCCCTAGTTTTCAATGGTTGGATTGTAGGGTAGAGATATCCGAGGCCAGCCTAGCGTGGGTGTGGTCTTAGAGCCGGCTGCCGGATTGTCTTCACAACCGCGTCTGCTGTCCGCGTGCAAGGATGTGTTGTGTAGGGTTGAAGAATTCTCAAAACATTTTACATAGATTTGGATTATCTCATCAGTATTGTCTATCTGCTCGATGAGATTATTTGTTGTCTATCTCTCGAGTGTTATGGTAACTGCCACTAAGCTCCCACAAGCTAACACAGGGATCTCACCAATCATTGTGGCATGGGTTAATGCCGAAGGTGGTGGTCGCTTCAAGCACATTAGGTGCATGAAGTGAGGAAATGACTATTGCCGTAAAGTCTGGTGGAATTGGATTAGTCAATTGGCATAAAGAACAGACATGGGTGCCTGCCGAACGACCTGGGTGCTCTAAACCACCTTCAATGGCTGCACACAATACCAAGCATCTTTCACGTTCAGGGTGGGATAGAGGGGGTAAAAGAATGGAGCTCTACTCTGCCCCGACGTCGTACTATGGAAACCACCAGCAATCAAATCTGGTGCCCCAAGCCACTCCAAAATTCTCCCTTTGCATGCGTTTTATGGGACCCTTTCAAAAGAAAAAACTTTCCGGGCTGAGGCTTTCTCTGCAACTTTGCTGTCAAGCTATTCTCGAAGATGAAGTTTCGAACATGCGCGTGGCTGCCTCCTCTGTTGATGAACAGCCTGTGAAGGTGAAGAAGGTAAAGGTAAAAGTAGTGAAGAAGTTAAAGGCCGAACAAGAGCATGTGGGAAGGAGTCTTCAAGCCATCGGGGTTCGAAATGCAACCCTGGCTAAGTGTGTAATTGAAGCAGACGGAATGACTGAGGAGGAGATGCTAGAGTGGATGAGTATGTTGCAACGTTTAGGGGTTAAACACTCCGAGATTGTATCCATGGTGGGGAAGGATGCGAGTGTCCTCCGTGCACACATTCCAGATGTGGAGCGTCTTTGGGTGCATCTCAAAGATGAGCTAGGTTTTGATAGAAGTACAGTTGTATCCATGTGTATGCAGTGGCCGGGCCTACTTCTCTGCTCAGTACAGCACGTGAATGATGTTACCAATTACCTTTTATCCGTAGGGTTAGAACTTGATGACGTGCAAGGGGTGTTTCAAAGGCGGCCTCATGTTTTGAGCCATTCCATGGAACGCATTCAGTATAGTGTCCAATGCTTACTACAAGCAGGAGTTCTTGTTCAGGATCTCGCTCCCATCCTGAGAAAGGTGCCAGAGCTTTTTTCTGACTTAACTCAGAGGAATCTGGACTCAAAATTAGAATTTCTGTTAAAGGTAGGTCTTGGAGCCAGGTCCTTGGGCAAGGCAATTGCGAGGCGTCCAAACATTTTGAACTACAATCTAGAAAGCATGAGAGTCGCTTTCAAGTACCTAGAAACATTAATGCGTAGTCGCGATGTTCCCAGGTTGGTCAAACGGTATGCTGAGGTATTGGTTCTGGATCCGGAACGCAAAATGGCCCCCATGGTTAATTATTTAATCTCTCTTGGTGTTCAAAGGGAAAAAATTGGCAAGGTGATACTGAAGCGACCTCAGCTCCTTGGCTACACAATTCCAGGCCTTCAGCCAACTGTACAGTATCTTATTGAACTTGGTGTCAAGCCGGAGTTCTTGGGCAAAGTTGTCTCCACTTCTCCTCAGGTCTTTACCTCTGTCGCCCTTCTAGTTTGAACCCGTGCCATGTCCGTACATGGATTTCTTAGTCTTGTAGAAAAGGCCGATTTTTTGTCACATACAATGTTGTATTCGTGGGGTCTTGTGTGGTAGTGTATTTTGTTAAGGGCAAGTCTGAAGAATGTGACGACCTATGGCAGGTACTCACGCTGAACGTGGAGGAGAAACTAAAGCCAGTCGTGGAGTTTTTTCGCAGTATGGGCTTAAACAAGGAACGTGACATCGAAATGCTGCTTGTTCGGAATGCCCAGATACTATGTTGCAGCATTGAGAAGAACCTACGACCAAAATTTCTTTTCTTTAAGGGTCTTGGATTGACAGAGAACTCCATTGCAGATATGATAGTTCTCTTCCCATCCATGCTCGGTCAGAGCATTGAAGGATCTCTTGCTCCCAAATTCAACTACCTGATTCATGAGATGAATCGGCCCATAGAAGAGCTTGTGGAGTTTCCTCAGGTATATGAACATATCTCCCTCAATCATCGCTTCCATTCTAAATGTAGCTTTTCTCTGTTGTTGTATTCATATTATTACTTTGAGAAATTCCTCAAATTCTGCAATTAATCGATAGTTGTGCATGTACAGTACTTTGGCTACAGCCTGGAAAGAAGGATAAAGCCCCGGCATGAGTTGTTGAAGGGGAAGGCTATAACGACCAGCCTCGCATCGATGTTGGCATGTGTTGAGGACGACTTCAAAGCTCGTTACCTGTCTGGACAGCCGCCCAGCCGTGCTCCATATAACAGGAGGGTTAAAGCTGACAGATCTGATCCAACTCGGACTGAGTGAGACATGCTTTGCTCTCTTTAGGCTTTGTCACTTCATGAACAATAGCATTGCAGATACTATAGAAAGCCCAGCTTATGTCTGTGACGCGCACTGTTGTAGCCCAGTCCTTATTGTAACCTTGACAGATGCTACTGCTGCTGCTTCTTCGAGACTTGATGTGCAAGCTTTGCATGCTACTTAGAAAGGAATTCATTGGAAACCACGCATTGATAAAGAAAGGCAGGATTGATTGCCTGTGCAAATTGCCCTCTTCCATTTAAGTGACTATTCTGTAGAGAGAATTGACTCCCAGATCACTCAGGTCTACTGGAAAATATGGGTCCTTTATGAGTTGTAGATGCTTAGCCTTTTACCACATTCCCTCAGCCGAATTCGGACATCCTTGTGAATGTTGGCTGTAGCAATTTATTTTTTATTTTTTTGTTTTTATTTTTTTGACACAAAGACGGGTATACCCGATACATTGATGGAGTAGAGCACTGGCTGTAACAATCTAAACCTAAAGTAGAATGGAATTTTGCAAGTTGTGAAATGAATGACTAAAAATATATGATTAATAGTAATTTGTGGTTAGGCTTAAAATATACTTTGTGAAGCTTAACAGTTTGCAAAGCATAGTGACTTTTTTAACAAAACTGAAACTGGTTAATTTTTATTTTGTATGATGAAAAAGATTTCAAGTGTTACTGAAGCAGGTGTGAGCTAGAAAGAGGTTTTTGTATACAGACTAAAAATAAAATAGAAATATAAACTTTCTAGTGGTTTTAAAAACAATGTGCTTGAAAGCTTTCCTTTAAGTCAACCTAAAATGAAAAATGCATTTTTTTTTCTTAGAAACTTGTTTATTACATGTTTGAAATTTGAAACAATCAATAAGTATAAAAAGCTTCTGTAAAGACGACATAAATTAATTTTAATAGATTTTTAAATTTAAAAGTTTTATTATTTTAAATTCAAGTAATTGAAGTATTTTTTAATCTCCAATTTTTTTTTAAAAAGCTTTTATGTTATCTACAATATGTAGAAATAAATTCTAAGATATCTTCAATTTACTAACTTTTTTTCAAATGTGGTTAAATTTATAATTTCCAAGTTTTGTATAATTTGGCATAGCAATTTTAACAACTTTCCTTATGATAACAAGCCATATTAGGTACAAACCTTCCTTTGACTCAAGCATTTCTATGTAATTTGGACTCTTATTAGAGAAATTTGTATGTGGGCACAAACCAATGCTTTCATCTTCAAATTAGAAAGTTAGAATGATTCTAAAAGAAGGCAAGTAAGATGGTTGAGTAGACTATGGATATCAAGTAAGTTTTTTTAATAGTTGCATTGTTATCCATCCTCAAATTAGATCATAGAAAGATAGGAGGTTAATCTTATTGGAACATATTCCTTATTCTTAGATTTGTTTTTCTTGTTTTCTTGTTTATCTATCAATGTAACATGTATATTTCTATTATTGTTGTTATTTTTATTTTTTATTTTTTATTATTATTTTTAAAATCTTATTAAATTATCTTATTTAATTACTTCCTATTTTTTTTATTACTTCAATATAATTTTTGGTTTAAAATGATGTAATTTAAATAATTAATTTTAATAAGATAAAATCTAAATTTTTTACCTTTTTTTTACTTTTTTTTATTTTTTTTATTTTTTTAAAATGTATTAATGCTTCAATAAAATATTAATATGTTATAAAATAAAAATCTTTAAATTTAACTTTACGATTTAATTTTTTTATAATAGAATGGCAAAAATATATTTGTTTATTTTTTTAGAATATAAACTAAAAATAAAAGAATAAAAGAGCTGATGCTTAATTTATATATATTTTTTACAATTTTATAATAAAAAACAAAATTTAAATGTTGTGGTGGTATAAAGTTGGTTAATGTGATTGTCACAAAAACACCTTAATAAAAGCTTCAAACACTACTAATAATCATACTATTGTAACCATTAAAAAATCAAAATAGAATATTTCCAATGATTTTGATGCTCTTATATCTAATATTTAAAATTCATGAATAAAATATAACTTATTAATATTTCTTAATCTTATTATATTTCACTTTGAAATTACAAGAATGATTAATTAAAATTTTTTTCTTTTTATAATCTAATTATATATATATATATATATATATATATATATATAGTACTAATACTTTAAGGTAGTATTAGAAAAAAAATATTTCAAATATATTAAACATAATGCAATTTAAGGTGCAATCAATAAGATACATGTTGTTTTTTTATTAAATGTTACTTGTTATAGTGATATTTATATATCTTTGTTTTTAAATTGACCTTTACTTCAATTAAAATAACCATTAAATTATAGATTATTTTTTTGATGAATTTAAAAAAATATAAAAAAATGCTAATTTTTATAAATAATTTCCAAATATTCAACAATGTAATTAATAATTATGAAAAATATACTTAGTAGCTATCTTGAATTTATTTTTTAAATCTAATAATCTTAAATTTTAGAATTTTTTTAGAATTCTTATTGTATTTTAAAATTTAAAGAAAGATAAAAAATAAATAAATAAAAAAATAAAAATTAATCTATTTTAGGCTTTTTTTACATATTATTTCAAAAAAAATATGAAAATGAAATAATGTACATGTATGCATAGTTAGCCCTCATTGTAATTAATCTTAAAGTCAACTTTGGATTATTGTCAATCTATTTTGTTGGTCCCAATCTGTACCACATATACTATACTATACTATATAGTCAACTATATTATATAATCAATAATTTCTTTGGTCCTAAGAGGTTGATTATAATAAAGATTGGCTGTATGCATTACAGATATACCACTTAAGTAGAACAAGACTCCATTAGTTCAAAGAATTGAAACAAAAGAAGTTCAATTTATATTAGAAGTAAAGAACTATGATACGACATAAGAACAAGACCAAAAGATCCAAGTTGAGCCACAAGAATTCCATTGTCAAGGTTGAGGATTCCCTCAACTTTGACTCTTATATATATTAGATGCAAGGAAGCTCCTTGAGAAGTTTTCTTGATGCTTAGAGGTAAAGCAAGCTTAAGATTATTCTATGACTATCTAAGATTATCTAGAATCTTCTAGGACCTTCCAAAATCTTCTTGGAACCTATTAGGACCTGTTAGGGTCTTCTCAAAATCATTGATAATTTTCTAAAATCTTTTAGAATCAAGTAAAATCTTCTAGAACCTTATAGGATTAAATAAAATCTTTTACAAACTTCTAAGACTAAATAGAATCTTCTAAGATCAAATAGAATATTCTAAAATCTTCTAAAATTAAATAAAATCTTCTAAAAACTTTTAAAATCTTCTTCCATTATATATTTGTGACATCACCTCTCCTTTTTAGCTTTAAGTTTCATGAGGAGGAATAGAGTCGAAGTTAATCAAAAGCAAAAGAAGTCAAAGATGTATTATATAGTATTTTCCACATACTCAAGCTGTCTTTCATGAGTCAAAAGATTCATTGGTCTTTATAACTAATAATAATGACTAATATCTTTTATTATAGACCTAATTTAAACTTCCATATCTTTGTTGCAAAAACATCCTTTAAAAATTATTTCAAGGCATCTTTCATAGGTGAATTCTACTTTGATGATGATTGTCACAAAGTGGCTATTGAATATTCTTTGGTATCTTTTTGATTCAATCACTTCTTCATCTTAAGGTTAATAATACAAAAATCTTAGTTGAAATGGCTTAATTGGTATGGTACTATCTTCTTGAACATCCATATCTTATTATATAAGCTAAATCAAAGACATGTTACAATCTTAAGGTGGAATAAAATTACTTTTGGATTTTTTAATTATATGTATATGAAGATTGAATTCTAAAACTTTTGAGACTACTTCTATTTTTTTTACAAAAAATTATAAAGTTTAAACTGTATCACATTTGAAAATATCAGATGGAAGTATTATCTAATATATATTGCTATTTTAGATCTAAAAGGATATTATTGATAAAATTCTTATATCTTTTGCGGCACATTGATTAAACTCAAGGTTTGCTTCCATATATATTCACTAATATTGTAACCATGCCAATATACAAAGTATTTTAATTGTCCTCAATTTAGCTTTGAATCAAATATTTTTTCTACCTCAAATTTTTCATGGCTATCTACTTCAATACAAGACACTAGTAATTGTATTCATCTTGATATATTTGATTTTTTATAATATTTTAAAAGAAATGTATAAAAAATATGATGTACCTTCATAGATATTGATAATTCCAATTAATAAGAAACATAGTTAATTTGTTTTTAAATAGGAAATGATCCCATCCTTCAATAGTCTAACTTGTCAAATAGTTGAGTAGTCTTTATATTGCATTGAAGCAAGCATACTTTATTGCCAACTTAAAATGGAGATTGTTCCTTCTTTTAGATATCAGCTGCCTCTTTGGTGTGTACTTGAGCTTTTTCTAATTAAAGTTTCAAAGTAACTTGGATATTAGCAATTTGGCTTACAAAATCATTTTCTATTGGATTTTTGAATCTATCAATAGATAACATATTTAATTTTGAATAGCGTCCATGATTGAAATAAAATAGAGTCTGTTGAGTAGATGCATGAATTGTATTGTTATAGGCAAATTTGACTAGATATAAATAAGATGTTCATTTGTCTTGTTAGTAATTGATAGTACACCTTAAGTACTGCTCCAAAATTTGATTGACTTATTCTATATAGCCATCAATTTGTAGATGAAATATTAAAAAAAATTTGATGTCTATTCAATGAATCTCAAAAAGTGACTTCCAAAACTAAAACACAAACTATAATCCTTGATTTGATATAATATCATTTAAGAATCTATAATATTAATAAAAATTATCAATGAAGAGGTTGGCTATTTTTTCACAAGTAATAATTGTCTTATAAAAGATAAAATATGCCATCTTGGTAAATTAGTCAATAATTACATATGTGATATTAAATGAAGTTGATGGTGGAAGATCTATAATAAATTCCATAGAAATAAAAGACTAAGATTGTTTTAAATTTGGTAGGAGTTGAAGAAGTCTATATAGGCAATGTGAAGGATTTTTTGATCTAAAATATGTATTGTAGGAGAGGACAAATTCTTTGATAGCTTTCTATATTTGAATCTACAAAAAATCTCTAAAAATGAATTTCAATGTCTTATTGAACTCAAAATATCTTGCAAGTGAAAAGTCATGATGTGTTTAGAGAATACAAAGGCACAATGGCCCTTCTAAGATATATAGATAGATAGATAAATGTCTTCAAACTTAAATTCATTCAAATTATTATGGATATTGTTGAAACAATGTTTAACATAAAAAATAAGAGGATTCATAATCAAGATTTTATAAACTTGATGAAGAAACAAAAAAAGCCATTGAAATTGTTTAAACACAAAATTTTGTGTAAAAAATTCCATAATCTCTTTTTAAAATCTCATTTTCATATCAAAATTTTATTATAGCTCCATATATCTATTTTTCCACCTCTATACAAGTCTTGGCTCCTAAAAAACTTCTTTAGTTTGTTCAAAATGCTCAAATTGCAACAAAATCCTTCAATAGCTTATTCACTTGTATTGATTGATTTGTTTTCAAATTTTATATTTTGATAACTATTGATTCAACTATTCAAATTTTATCAAATTTTTTAAAATTATGAGTGATATCTTTAAGCTTTACCACAAGAAAATTCAACTATAGATTCACTTCCGATTGTTTGATATCTTAAAAATCCTAATAGCTGCTTAAAATCCTAGTTTATAATCACCCAAGCACTATTTCCTTCATATTTCAAAAATCCAAAATTATAATACTATAAAATTTTGTATATAGTTTTATAACATAAAAGTATATACTTTTAAAAAATTTGAACTAAAAATTTATCAAATTACTTAAGATATAGCTCAAAACACAACCACTAATTAAGTAGGGCTACTTACTACCCTTAGATTGCAAGCATTGACTTCAACCCTTAATATCTCTTTCATTCTAGCTTGGATTTTATCAAGCCATATATCAAAAGTGTAGTTAAAAAAGTTTTCTTTTCAATTCCAATTGATGATCTTTTATTTCTTTTTGTATACGTAAGTTATATCCAAAAGAGTGATAATAGATACAATTTCAACACCTTAACTTTAAATGCCTATATCTCCTTCATCATAAGTCCAAATCATACAAATTTTATACCAAAATCATAGCTAAAAATCCAAACTTGGTGATTCTAGCTTATAATATTGAAATATTCTTAAAAGACAAATCCTAATATCTAATAAGGCCTCAAATAGCCTCCTTGAAGCCCATTGGATATAACTTTTAGCTAATAGGAATAGAGACTTCTATCATCTATCTCTATTCATCCACATGGATGGCCTAACTATTTTTTTTTACACTAAAAACTCCTTTCTAATCTTTTTTTTTAATAATAAGATTCACATTATATGTATTCTAAATACCAAATAAAAAAAGTAAATAAGATCTCAAAGATCACCAATGTCTAACAAAGGTGATTCAAAATATATAAAAGTTATTATCAATATAAAATCAACCTCAAAATCACTATTAAAAAAAATTTATATAAACCTCAATAATAGTCTTTTTAAATAGATCTTTTCTAAAATAATAATCTAATTATATTTTATAGTTAATAAAAATCCATTAATATAGCTTTCATTTAGCTGTATAATAAATTATATATTAAATATATATGTACAATATTTTCACATGGTCGCCAAATTACAATACAACACTAGATCAATATGTGATATTGAAGTCAAAATAAGATAGAGACATGCTCCAATGGACTTAACAACAATTTAAAACATGAGTCAACATTGAAATATTCAAGATTCTTATGATTTTTTATATGCAATCATTGAATGTGAAGCACCTTTAAGTAAATAGTGCCATTTTTGAAAAGAATTTATAATAGTGAAAAGTTTTTTTATTGTAGATTTCATAATTAATCTATATGACTAAGAATTTTTTGAAGTAGAATACAACTAAATGTAATCTCCTTTCTCTTCCAACTTAAAATAAGACTACTTCCAATGCAAAATCTAAAACATTGGTTTCCATAAAAAAAATGGTTTAAAAAATCTAGGCAAATCAAAACAAGGACTTTGGTGAATGCCATCTTCAAGTATTCAAAGGCTTTTTTAGCTTTTGATTCTCATTCAAGCTTATTCTTACATGTCAATTGTATAAGATAAATAACTATCTAAGAATAATTATTGATATAGATTCTATAGAAGTTTACAAATCCAAGGAAGTATTAGACATCAAATATTAATTTTGAAGTTGTTCAATTGCTAATGGTCTTAATCTTCTTTGGATTTATTATTAAACCTTTATTGGAGATGATATAGCCAAAAGTTCTACTTATGGCTCATGAAATATATATTTCTTCAATTTGGCATATAGTCTAGTATCTCGTAATCTTTATAAGATAAGATAGACATATCATTCATGCTTTTTTAGACTCTTAGAATAAATCAAGATGTTGTTCAAATAATATATAAAAAAGTCATCAAAAAATTCATAAAATATGTCATTCATCAAATTTTGGAAAATGATTGGCATATTTATAAGGCCAAAAGATATGACAATAAAATACTTTTTAAATTTTTTGTAATAAGTTATAAATTGGACCAAATGGTGGTTGTAGGATATCTTGAAGATCAATATATAATTATATGAATAATATTCTAGGAAGATATTTATATGTATATTTTTAAATATATCTTTAAAATCTTTATATTATTTTAGAAGGGTTATTGGAATGCTTGCCATTTCAAATGTTAGAGTTGTATAAACAACAAAAAAAAGTGTCCTTCTTCATTGCTCTCATAAAATCTCTAACTCTAATAAATAAAAGCTTTATGGTTTTAGATCTACAAGGTGTATGGTATTTTTTGTTAAATTTAATAATAATAAGTTTTTATATTTCAAAAAAATTTATTTTATAAGATATCTAATCTATAAAAGAATTATATTTTTTAAGCCAAGAAAATCTTAAAATAATAGAATTAAATAGAGACTTAATAATATTAAATACAACCTAATTACTATAATTTTTTGATATCACTTATAATAGACCAATATTGTATGGTATGATTTTTAATTTGAAAATATATTAGATATTTAATTATAGAGAATTTATCTATAATTTATTTATCAAACTTTGATAAGTGATTTGTCTTTAATAAGAAAGATAAATAAATAAAATAATATTTTTTAAAAATATTATATTAATAAGAATATTTTATATTTAAATAAGTATATCCAAAAGATTTTTTTATGGCATCAAAAAAATCCTTAATATCCTTTTTTATATCAAATCATAATCAATCAATTGTTGGTAACTTAAATTCTTAATAACTTTAAAGAAAATCTATAATCTCCTTTCAAAACCTCATCTTTATAAAAAAAAATTATTATAGCTCTATATATCCATCTTTTCATCTCCATAAAGTCTTGGCTCCTAAAAAATCCCTTTAATTTGCAAAAAATGATACAAAATTGATACTTTGATTTTGAGTGCCTATATCTCCTTCACAAAAACTCCATATCATTGAATTTTTGCACCAAAATCATAATCAAAAATCTAAACTTGTTGATCCTAACTTATGATATTCAAATGATGTCAAAAGAAAAACCTTGATTTCTAATAAGGCCTTAAACAACCTCCTTGAAGTCTATTGGGCATGACTTTTAACCAATAGGAATGGAGATTTTTATCATCTATCTCTTTTCATCTACATAAATGACCTAACTATTCTTTTTGATACTAAAAATTTTTTTCTAAATTTTTTTTTAATAAGATTTATATAATATATGCTCAAAATATCAAATAAAAAGATAAAATAAGATTTCAAAGGTCACCAATGTCTAACAAAGGTGACTCAAAATATATAAAAGTTATTATCAGCATAGAATCAACCTCAAAAGTCACTATTTAAAAAATTGAAGTTATATAAACCTTAATAGTAGCCTTTTTAAACAAGCTCCTTTCAAAATAATAATCTAATCATATTTTATAATCAACTAAAATCTATTGATATAGCTTTTCTTTAATTATATAATAAATTATATATATATATATATATATATATATATATATGGTAGCCAAATCACAACACAATATTGATTTTATGAATAACACCTCTAAAGAATAAAAGTCAACCATCTATGACTTCTATATGAACAGCCTTGGATTCTTAACTATAGAAATTTTATGGATTTTTGAAAATTCTAAGTTAATAAAACAAGAAGAGGTTCTTGAATCTACTAAAGTAAGGATTTTGAGTTTTTGGACACCTAAACATGTTGATATAATAAAGCAATAAGAAAGATTAGATAATAATATAAGATCTTTTTTTGATTTTTGGAATAGAAGAATCTAATTGTATGGTCTCTATTTTCATTGGACATCCTTGTTTTTTTTACAAAGTATCTAGTGATGGCCGCACTCATCATTTGATATGTATGTTAATATTTTTTGTGGAAATTATTAGCCTTATAGTTAGATTTTTTATAATATAAACATAAGTTGTGTTCTTTTCAATGCTTCTTTTCTTTCTCAAAAAGGGATTTGAAGCAAACCACATCAATTTGCACATCTTCTATTCCCAAATATTTGTTAAAGTTGGAAGATGTAAAAGATGCCAAATAATTAGTGCAAAGTCATGGCATAAATAATGGATATTTTTATTCTGAATATTAAAATAGTCAATTATCACATTTCATCACTTGATTAATGGCTTTATTAAGAATTTAAAAATTAGATATAAATAATAATAAATCCCTTACATCATCTCATAATTTTCAATAAAATTGACTTATCAATGCATCTTCATCCAATTGATATCACATGTTAATTGCTAAAATTCCAAAGTATAAATAGATTCAAAAGATGTTTCTTGTCAAAAGGCTTATATTTTAGTTGTAGCAGAACAAATCTTATCATATTCTCCAAAAGCTCTTATAAATATCACCAAAAATATTTTAAAGTTATGCAATATGGAAGAATTCTTTTCAAATAATATAACAAACCAAGACATAGCTTGATTTGAGAGCAAGGTTCCAACTAGACCAATATGAGATGCTTCCATAGAATACCATTGAAGTTGAAATAAAATAATAAGTTATACTTGATTTATGAAGCCACAAAACTTTGAATGAATTCCATCAAACTTTTCTAAGAGACTAATTCTTGGTTCTTTTGTTGTTGATATTTTTTTGATGTCTTGAACATATACATCATTTAGTAAAATAGACCTTTGTGATAGAGTTCTTAAGAGGATTTGTAATAATAGCTAAAATACTTCTATTCTTTGACCATTATGTATGGTTATACAAAGTTCTTCATTTTGTTTAAACAAGGTCTCAATCTTGACTTTCAATGCTTCAAGAGTATTTATAATTGAATCTAATTTGGCTTCTTTGAAATCCTCCATATTAAAACCTTTATTTTTTTGTCATAGAATTGAAACAAGAAAAAATAGATACAAAAAAATTGAAAATAATATTGGTCTAGAAGAAGGTAATTTGCAATCTCTAGAGTACTCTTATTCTTCTAAGAAGAGTGATAATCTATTTTCTATCCAGAAAGACCAAGCTCTGATATTGCGCTATGTTAGTCTTCATAAAATATTACAAATATACCACTTCAATAGAACAAAGTTCTCAAAGTTCAAAGAACTGAAACAAAAGAGATTCACTTCATATCACAAGCAAAGAGCTATGACAAGGTACAAGAACAAGATCAGAAGGCTTAAGCTAAGCCATAAAAATTGCATTGTCAAGATTGAAGATCCCCTCAGCCTTGACTCTTATATGTACTAGATGCAAAGAATTAAATATCATTTTCTATCACTCAATTTAAATAAGATATCTTAATTCAATTCTAATAAGATATTTTTACATAAAATATTTAAGAATCAATTATCACTTTTAATTTTTTTATTATATAATCTAATTATATATTTTTTATATTTAGATTAAATTATATATATATATATATATATATATATATATATATAATTCATATCTTTTTAATAATATTTTTATATTTTTATTAAAATATCAAGATCATAATTCTAAAAAAGAATGATTTGAACAAATTTTTTTAAAAAATCGTCATATTTTAGCATCTCTAAATTAATGCATTTATAAAAATTAATTTTTTTTACTATTATAAATTATATATAGGATATTTAGTCTATTTATAAAAAAATAAAAATATTCTTCTTTATATATATTAATTATTAAAGATTATATATAATATATATATAAATCATTGCTAATAAATCTAACCTTGAATAAAAATTTATATAAAAATTAGGATAATTAATTGATTAATTACTCTTATATTTTTAAAATTAACTTAGTTATTTTTAGATTTAAAATTTGATTTTTAAATATTTTAATATATACCAATGATATTTGTGCAAATATTTTGAAGATTTTATAATTACATATTTAAATAATCTTTGATATATTCAAACATTATAAAATATTGGGATCTATATATGCTTCATCTTCAAATAGTTACTACATTAAACATAACATGTTAAGTTGGCAAATTGTTATTTAAGTTCTTGAAGCATATTCTTTTCAAGACTCTCCTATTTATTGTTGTACACCTCCTCTTAAGGAATGTTGTGATACCAAGTAGAGAAGAATGATCCTAGAGTAGTATGAAGCACAATATAAGATAGCTTTTTCATTTTGATATGCAAGAATATTTCACTTTTGAGATAAGAGCAAGAAATAATGAGTCATCAAAAAAACAGTGACTAGGAGATATCAAGGTTCAGTGAGTTCTAAATATTTAAAAAGACTTTACTTCCTTATAATAGGAAAAATGGTATATGTGAAGAATTTATTGATATCTATGCACCATGTAAATGACTACAAAATCCTCACTTGCTCCAATCAAATTTTAATAAAAATGATACAGCTGAAGTAAAGGTCTGAAAGGTCTTTAAAGATAGGTTGGATGATTTCAAAAATAAAAGATAAGAAATAATCAATGCAGCCAAATGCTTACAATTGCACAATAACTCCATATATTCTCAAATATTTAAATCTGTAAAAAAAATGTATATACACTTTAGACTAATTTTAACTTTTTAAATAATCACAAAGATTATGAAATTTGTGCACTCCATTTAAGTAGTCATTCTTTTGTAGTCTTTTTTAATTTACATTTATACATACATAATCTTTTGAATTATCTTTTAATCGATATAAAATAATTATTTATCAACTATATTTATATTTACATCTATTTATATCATTTATAAATAAAACGCTTATATCAAAAAAACTTAATGTCTAACCCATAATTAAAACTTTCATATGTTTTGTCAACAACACAAGTCCAATCATAAAATAATGTTCACTTTTAGAATATGTTTGTTTATCACATTTATATTTTGTACATATATAATTCAAATACTATACTATTTGCTTCTTATCCTTCAAAACATTGAAATTATTGATAAGAACATAAAACATGTAATAAATTACTTTTTCAGATATAGTAATTTTTTACTAATTAGATAAATTCCAACAATACTGATAAAATGGGTTACACTTCATATTCAAAGTATTTCAATAATCTGAAATATTTTGAAAAAAATGAAATGTGAATATATTTATTTTTTCTTTTTCTTTTTCTTTTCTTTCAAAAAATGATCTTTTAATATGTATGAATTCATCACAGCTTATGAGTCCAAGTTGCCAAGACAGTGACTAAAACAACAGATAAAAAAGAAAGAAGAAGAAGAAGAAGAAGCAGATAAAGAATAAGAAGAAGAAGGGAAAGTGCGATCGTTGAGGTCATCGAACCACTACAAGACCATGCCACCCCCTCTCCCAAACTCTGCTCCCATCTGGCTTGGATCCTTGTATCCATCCTTCCATCCTTCCTCCTATCTATCCTTCCATCCATACGATCATCCATCCATACTCTCATCCATCCATACATCCCCTCACCCATCCATCCATCATCTCACCCATCCATCCATCCATCCCCTCACCCATCCATCGTCTCATCCAGCCATCCCTCGCCCATCCATCCATACCCTCATCCATCCATCCATCCCCTCATCCATCCATCCATCCATCACCTCATCCATCCATCCATCCCCTCATCCATCCATGGTATCATCCATATATCCCCTCACCCATCCATCATCTCATCATCTCATCCATCCATTCATCCATCTCTGTGCCTGGACCTCCATCATCACCCCCTCGTAGTCGATGCGCACTTGTGTGTGTTGCAGGATTCGGACCAGATGCTGCCCTCATTCATTCCCACTTCGTGTCCGGTGCAGCTCTCCACACTACACCCCCTCGGGAATAAATTGTTCTGTGGGGGGAAGAGGGAGATGGTGTTGTGTTGCTTCACTCACTCTGGGTGCCCTGATTGCTGCATACGCTGGACATCATCACTTGCTCGTGTATTCCTGCTGTGGCCTGCTCCATTCTTGATGCAGTGGGTTGCAAGACGGTGTCGGTATAGAAAAACAGAGAGAGATGCACAGTGGGCCTGCAAACTTGAAAAAATCATTCTTACATGAAAAATTATCACTTGAATGAGCTGGGTTTAAATTGATACTATTGAAAAGAACAAAAGGTTGAACAGAATAAAGCTACTGAACACTCTTGAAAACAAAGACAACACGTGTTTGTAAGAAGAGCATGACCACATTATTCCATGCCGATGGTTTCATTCCCAGATACAGATCGTGTTGTTGACCTACAACATCCAGGAAAGATTTGAATTTCAATACAAAAAGTCTTGATGAAAGTTTTTTGTTTGCTTGTAATCAATTCTCGCCGACTGCAATGGTTGAGTGTGGCACCACAAAAATTAGGGTTTAAGTGAACCTTAAAGTCTGGACTAGCAACAACGAAGATGGGGCAGAGCACGTTCTTATACAAAGGCGGCACTTGGAATATAATTTTTGAATCCCAACGTTTTTCTTGTGACAATTTCACCTGCGATGCTCTGGAACGTTCATTTCAACATCCATTCGGCACTCATTCTAATTTATTCAAGTATTTGATCATCATGCTACAAAACTATTTATTGAGTAAACTACATGACTTTATTGTAAACGGATTGTTTGTTGCCTTTTGTTCAAATATTTTAATATTTACATTGTTATATATACATGTGTCCAATTATGTGGGGTTAAGGAGAGGCAAATATATATACTATTTGTATAAAAATATTTTCATTCTTCCAACATCTTTTAGAAAAGATGTGATAAAAAATATGATTTATTTATAAATTCTTATTTCTTAAAGATAATTAATAATGCAACTAATTTTTTAAAGTTATATATATATATATATATATATATATATGTTTGATTTTATAATTTGTTAGTAATAAATCTTTAAAATAACATTGAAAATATTTCTATTATACCATAATACAAGTTATAAGATATTACTTCTATTGCATGTAATATATTTTATATTTTTATATTTCTTAAGATTTATATTATTTTTTATATTTTTATACTTAACAAATAATAGAACAAGAAGTTATTTAAATCTTATTTAAAAAAACCATAGATATATTTAATTTATTAATATATATTTTATTAATTTTTATAATTTAATTATATATTATTTTAATTTTGAGAAAATTCTTTTTAGATTATAGATTTTAATCCTAACATAAAATTAAAAAATATTTAAAAAAATATATGGCAGATGAGAATACAAGAATTACATTTCTTTTTCTTTAAAATCTAATACTTTTATTTTTATTTTAAAATATATATATATATATATATATATAATTTTTTAATATTGATATTTTTAATAAAAAATAAATACTTAAGAAGACAATAAATAATAAATACATCAAGTAGCTATAGATTTGATATATATGATTTATAAGATGTTGGTATTAAAAGTGTTTATTTAAATTTAAATGCATTTTAGAGATTGCATTAAATTTTTTTGGTTAAATTATTATTTAAAAAAAAAAAAAAAAAAAAAAAAAAAAATTGAATTTATATATGTTGCATACAAGAAAAAAACTAAAATCTACAAAAAAATATATTTATTTGTACATGCATAATAAAATTTTAAATATAAATCATAACTCAAATGTCATTAATTTAATTTCTATTTTTTTAGTAAAAAATTTTAATATCATACAATATATGTTAATAAGAAAGTTTAAATTGGAAAGACTTAAACTACAAATAATATCCATATAGTAAATAGTACAAATTATAGATGGTACTATTTTTAAAAATTATTTATAGCAACTAATAATTTTATTACAAGACCTTAGATAAAATAATTTTTAAATTATTTTGCTGTAAAATAATTTGGCATGGCATTGGAGATATTAGATTTGATTAAGTTGATGTATAAAAAGAAACAAAAAAATTAAAATATTGTAGATAGATATTTGATAGAAAATAGATAGATAGATTTAGATTAATGGAATAATATTTTTTAAAAACAAATTCTAAATCCTTGAACCTCTTTAAATTTTTTTTTTTTATAATTATTTTTATGTGATATAATATTTGATATTTTATTATTTTTTTTATTAAATTAAGTTTTTTTAAAAGATTAACTTATATTAAAATTTTAAAAAAATAGTTAAGGTGAATAGTCTTAATATTCTATTTTATTAGTAGAAATTCAAGTAATTGTTTCAAGTTAGATATTATAAGGTTATTTTTATCTTTTTTAGAAAATTATCTTTTACAATATTATATATTAGAATCTTATTTATTTCCTCAGCTATAAGGTATCTCAAGACAAAATTGTGACTTTATAGATTGCTTTTACATCATTTTTTAAAACCACCACAAATGTATAAATAATTTAAAATAGTATAACTAGTGATTTAAACTTAATTAAGGAAGAAAGACAATCACTATAAAAAATAAAAAATTTCTAATTAATATAAAGATCTAATTCATCATATTATTTCAATATATTCACGATAGAATTAATATTTTATTTTAATTTATTTTTACTTTAATAAAGATTGTAGTATCATTTTATATTTATTTGTGAATAAAATTTCAAAAACAATTAAAAAAAATTATATATCTATCCAAATTCTACTATTTTGTATATCTTATAATTTAGAATTTAAATTATGAAAATAAAAAGTTATAGAATCAATAATTTTTTTTTTTTAGATTTTATTAATTTAAAAAATATATATATATATTTGAATAATTTTTTTAATTTGATATTTTAATTTAATATATAAATATAAAATCTATTCTAAAGTCTTATGAGATTAGACATTTGAAAAAAAATTAATATTTTGTTAAAGGTTCTAAAAAAATTATATTTAAAAAGATATATTTCAATAATTTTATGCATTACAATTACAATATCTAAAATTTATTTTAATAATACAATTATAACTTGGTTTAAACTAATTTAGATGAAAATAAATATTTAAAACTATATTTTTAGAATTTTAACTAAGATCTTTTAAAATAAATAAGAATATATTTTAATTTTTAATTAAGATTATTATAGTAATTATTAATAGATATTATTTAAAAAATCTAAATTAAGATCTATTATTTTGATAAAATAATTGAAATTTTTGATAATATAATTATTTAATTTTTAATTAAGATTATTATAGTAATATTTTCTGAATTATAAATCTAATTAAATAATTTATCCTTTCAAGAGATTTCTAAAATATATGTAAATATATAAATTATAATCACTATGAGTAAGTTATAAATATATAAAGATTTAAAGATAATAATAAAAATATATTAATTTTTTATAAAATAATATTTTTTAATGTTTAAATCCTATTAAAACTCTTCATGTAATATAAGAATATTTTAGATTAGCCTTTAGACGTTAATCTTTGCTAATTAATCTAATTAACTAAGTAGTAGATTTGGACTAATAAGATTTGAATAATAAGAAGACTTTAACCAACAAGGTCCAAGGCGGATTGGAGATATGCAACTTACCTAAGAACTGGACATCTACGTTAGAACATATTAAAACAAGGCAAGAAGTATCTACTAATAGAAAGATAATTAGCTGCTATAATTAATTAAAAATAGTATAAGTATATAATAAGACCATTATCAGCCACAATTCTTTTATTACCATTGTTATTTGATTCAATCAAGAATTCTACTAGAATTAATTGTGCAATAAAATATTTATATTATTATTTGATCTATCTCAATTTTATTATTTTTTAAAAATTAAAATTGAATTGTATGCAATTTTATTTAAAGTAGTAGTTGATAAAGAAGCCTTTTTGACATAAGTTTTGCCTACAACCAATTAACTTTGGCATAAGAAATTATTGTTTGATTTAGTATTTACAGATTGGCATTTAAGAAAAAATATAATAATTTGGTGACAATTAAAGGTAGTCAGTAAGCCTCTCCAACTTGTAGTAGAATTTTGACTAAATTTCCAAATTATTGAACTACAAACTAACTTACATCTAAAGTATTGAAATTCAAATAATAGGGTTATTAAAGAAGTACCAAAATTATGGTCCAAATTCTAGAATTCCGGTCCAAAGTCTTTATACTCTTTTTCTTTAGATTTATGTATTTTTAATTTAGATTATTTTTTTGACAAAATATTCTTTTAATCAATACAATATCTAAGGTTAAAATATCTAAGGTTAATAGTCTTGAATTCCTATATACATCAAAGGTGCCACATTTTATATAGAACTAATGTATTTTATTTTCTATTAGCTATTAATTATATATATATATTTTTAATGGTAATATCTAATATTTATAACTTTTATCTTTATATAATATCTAATCATATCTAATTGATAAAAAAAATATTAGAAGATCTTTAAATCTTATTCTCATTTTTTATTAAAGCCTCTATAAGTTGGTATATCTTTGTTACTATGAAAAAATAAAATTTATATTCAAATTTATTAATTAGATTAGATAAAGAATATTAATTATTATAAAACTTTTATTAAAAAATATCTATTACTTTAAAAAAATATCTCAAAATAAATAATAAAATAAAATAAAATAAAAATTATTAATTAAATTACTAAAAAATAATTATAATTTTTTTACTATTTTATATATATATATATATAGATTCTATATAAAAAGATATAGATTCTATTATATATATTTTAAAGATTGTATATAATAGAAATATATATAATATAATCTATATTTTTATTATATATAATATATATATAATAGAATCTATATATTTATTATATATAAAGTTTTAAAATTTTAAAATTATCAAAAATATCAAAATTTAATCTTAAAAGTAAAATAAAATATAAAATAAAATAACTAAAAATATATAATATATAATATATAAACTATTAGTAACTTTCTTCTAAGACTTATTAAGTTTGTATATTTAAAACTTATACTATTAAAAAGACTTCTAGTTTTTTAAAGATCATTAAAAACTTCAAAAATATAGATTCTATTATATACATTTAAAAAATTTTAAAATCATATAATATATTAAATAAACCAATTAAATTATATTAATATATGGTAGTTATATTTTTATTTTATTTACTTAATTTAGATACAACATGGAAGATTTATTTATTATTTAAAAAAATATTTATGAAAGTTTTAAAGAAAACAAAGATGGCGCTCCTAAAACACAATGTACATCCTAGTTAGTGAGAAATTAAGATATCTTATAGATGGTATTGAAGAGGTTTAGGGACTCTAATATATGACTTGATGCAATTTAAAGTATATGTATATTATTTAAATCTTAATAAAATCTAAATATACATATATATATATTTTTTTATATATATATATATATATATATATATATATAAATATATAATTTTATATTTAATTTAATTTTTTTTTATAATAATGTGATTGTGTCAAGGGTACAAATTAAAAAAAGATGCACAAACCAATGAAATCTATGTCAAAAGAAAATGATGAAATAAAAATAAGAAAATATATATATTAAAAAAAAAACTAAAATGGCTATTGCCAAAGACTAGAAAACATAATGATTCTTGAACTAAACTTAAAGCAAGAAAGAAGTTGATAAGAGTGAAGAAGGCTTCATTCTTATTTCTATATATACGATCTATCTAAGAGCTATGTAGCATTGTTTTATAGGACCTCCAACACGTATCAAATTTGCAAGACACTGTCACGGACATACTTTAAGTCACTTCTAGAACCTTCTATAGCTTTTTAGAATCTTTTAGAATCTTCTAGAACCTTCCAAGACCTCTTGTAGACTTTTTAGAGTCTTCCAAAATCTTCCTCAAACTTCTAGAATATTCTAAGATACTCTTAGGACCCTCTAGAATCTTCTTCAACCTTCCAAAATCTCCTGTAGACTTTTTAGAGTCTTCCAAAATCTTCTTCAAGCTTCTAGGATATTCTAAGATACTCTTAGAAGGTCCAATAGGACATAAGGCCTCATAGTATAAATAAAAGGTAAGACTGAGGAGCACCTCAATCTTGCCAATACAAGTCTTGGAGTGATCCAGAGCGTTTTCTTGTTCTTGATATTAATGCAGTTTCTTATTCTTGATCTAGTTCTTGTTCTTGTCCATCCAATTCTTTGTTCTTGAAGTTATTTTGGTTCTAAATTCTTCTCCTTAGTTCTTTGCTAACCTGCTATCTTGCATCTTTGACAATTTGGCAAGACTGATTTACATAATCATATCAGAGCTTAGATCTCTTGATAGAGAGTGGATTACCCCTCTTTAAGATACTATTGCATTCTAGAGGAGTGTGGACTACCCCCTTCTAGACTGATATGTTTACTTGTTGTAGTTGATTTTTCTTTGGAAAGAGTGGATTATCCCTTTTTTAAGTTATATCACTACATTTTAGAGGTTGCGGATTACCCTCCTCTAAACTAACTATCTCAAAGTATTTTTTTTAGTATAGAAAATACTAACGGCTTATCGATTTTTTTTTTTTTTAAGATGGAAATAGATCAGATTAATGGAGGTGCATCCTCACAAACAGAGAATAGAGTGGCAACACTTGCAGATCTTTGAGCCCTATTGTATACAATATGAGAAGAAATGACATTCTTCCATAATCCAAGAAAAGAATTGCAAATGGAGCAAGTATCTAAAGAAACTAAGCGAGACATTCATAACTTACAACAAGAGATTATTTGATTAAGAGAAGCAAGTGGTAAACAAGCTATGTACATAACTTCTCTAGAAGTTCCAAGGGTTGTCATAAAAGAGCCAAAAGCTAATATGTCTGACAAGTTTGATAGAACAAGATCCAACTTTCGAGGGTTTATACAACAGGTGCGACTTTACTTACGACTATATCTATCTCATTATCCAGATGGATTCACTCAAGTCGCTTTTGTGGGCACCTTTTTATCAAGAAGTACTCGATCATGGTTTACACCATTATTGGAAAAGAATTCTCCAATCTTATATAATTTAGAAGCTTTTATAGAAAGATTTACTACTGTATTTGGAGATAGTTATCAAAAGAGGGTGACAGAGAAGAAGATCCAAAATCTACGACAAGGACAACATTCAGTTGTAATTTATGCTACAGAATTTCAACAACTTACTTGTGATCTTGATTGGAATGATAAGACTTTTATGACTTGATTTCGTTATGGCCTAAAAGATGATGTAAAGAATTTATTGATCACGATGCCAAGAGTTGAAAGCTTAGAGGAACTCATAGCTTAAGCTATTACTTGTGACAATCGCCTATTTGAACTACGACAAGAAAGGCGATCAATTTTCAGCAATACCTATCAAGGTATGACTGCTACATCTTCAAGAGTATTAGAAAAGCCATTAATATATCTTAAACCTATGCAAATTGATATGACTCAATTCAAGCCATTAATACCAGCGGAAAAGACTAAACGTCGGCAAGAGAATTTATGCCTATATTATCGAAGACCCAATCATAAGGCAGCAAATTATCCAAATAAGTCAAGAGAATTCAAGGCACGAGGTATAATATCCGAATTAGAAAGGTCGAAAAATAAAGACGTCCAGCCACAGTAGGGACCTTGCGGTTGGATACCCCCAAATCTAAAATATCAAAAAAAAGTCTCTTTTTACCTTCGGATCCAACATCTTATTTTATACTTCCTGTATATATAAGAACCTTTAAATAAGAAATTTCTGCTAAAGTCCTTTTAGATACTCAAGCCTCAGCACACTTCATGGATAAGGATTTTGCAACCAGACACAATCTACTACTTGTAAAGAAGACCCATCTTGCACTACTTAAAGTCATTAATAGACAAAACCTTGCATCAAGAGATTCTGTCGAAGAAATCCAACCGTTGGAAGTGATACTAGGAGATCAAGTATCACAAATTGTTTTCAATATCATTAGATGTCCGACAAATCCTATTGTCATTGGACTTCCTTGGTTTGAGCTACATAATCTTGATATTGATTGGAGTACATGGAAGATTTATTCAAGATCCACACATCAAAAGAAGAAATCAGGTACTGCTCTATTTCTTAAAGCTAAAGTATTTATGCAAGTAGCAAAAAAAAGAGATGCATTTGCATTGTATGCTATCCCAATGAAAGATCAAATGGAACAATTAAAACAGAAAATTTCTAATTAATATTGCGACTTAGAAGACGTATTTGAAAAGAAAAAAGCAGACATATTATCCAAACATTGTCCTTATGATTGTGCAATCAAATTACAAGATAGAGCTCAACCTCCATTTGGTCCCATTTACAATCTGTCACAAACGGAGCTTACAGCCTTACGAGAATATAGTGATGAAAATCTAGCCAAGAATTTTATTCGACATTCAAAATTGCCTACTAGAGCTCCTATATTATTTGTGAAAAAAAAGGATGGTTCCTTACATATGTGTGTTGATTATCGAGGTCTGATTACAAAAAATAGCAAGGTAACTATAAAAAATCACTATCCATTATCATTAATCTCAGGATTATTGGAACAATTAGGACAAGCAAAGATTTTTACAAAGATTGATTTGAGAGGCGCATACAACCTAGTCAGGATTAAAGAAGGAGATCAATGGAAGACAATATTCCGCATAAGATATGGACATTTTGAGTACAATGTTATGCCTTTTGGACTTACAAATGCACCTGCAATCTTCCAACATATGATAAATGATAGCTTACAAGAATACTTAGATGACTTTGTAGTCATGTATTTGGACAATATCTTGATCTTTTCTAAGAATGAAGAAGAGCATGAATATTATGTACGGAAGGTATTAAAGAAACTACAAGAAAGTGGATTGTATGCCAAATTAGAAAAATGCTCTTTCCACCAACCATCAGTTGAATTTTTAGGATATATTGCATCAAAAAATGGAATTTCCATGGAGCCAAAGAAGATACAAACTGTTATGGAGTGGAAACAACCATCATCAATTAGAGATGTACAATGTTTCTTGGGATTTGTAAATTTCTACAAAATCTTCATCAAAGATTATTCCAAGATTGCGGCTCCATTAACGCAACTTACAGGCAAAGACAATTTTATTTGGGATGATAAGGCTGAAGAAGCATTTAAGAAGCTAAAAGAATCTTTCACTTTTGCTCCTATACTTGTCCACGTAGATCCAAAAAAACCATTTATTCTGGAAACGGATGCCTCAAATTTTGCATTGAGATCTATACTCTCTCAAACTGGTGATGATGGTCAATTACATCCAGTAGCATTCCGCTCTAAAAAATTTTCACCTGTAGAGATTAATTACGAGATCCATGATAAAGAATTATTGGCAATTGTTGATGCTTTTGAAAAATGGCGCCATTTGTTGAAAGGAGCTCAATATAAGATTATAATATATACTGACCACAAAAACTTAGAATATTTTATGAATGCTTGAGTTTTAAAATGTCAACAAGCACGATAAAGCATGTCATTATCTCGATTTGATTTTGTAATCACATATCGTCCAGGAAAACTTCAAAGAAAATCAAATGCCCTTTCTCGACGATCATATCTTGCACCAAGAATAGGAGACATTGTATTAGATAAAAAAAAATCAATTATGTTGAAGCCGTCCAATTTGCAGTTAAAGACATCAATGATATCTATCTATACAGATAGAACTCTCAAGATGGAAATCTAGAAAGCAATAAAGACAAATCCATTTATAAAGAACATCTAACAACGTTTAAAAAATACACATGTAGAAAAAAACAATAATTTCAAATTGGAAGATGGATTGTTATACTTCAAGAATTTCCTATATGTTCTTGCAGGATCTAGAAGACTTCAAATCCTTCAAGCTCGACATGATCTTCCAACAGCTGGACACTTTGGCTTCAATAAGACCTTGGAATTGATATCAAGAAACTATTGGTGGCCTCAAATGTGGAAATTGGTGAAAAAATTCATCCAATGATGCAAAATTTGTGCACAAATGAAGATTCCAAGACACCAATCATATAGACTTCTGCAATCCCTTCTAGTTTCTAAGGATCTATGGCAATTGTTATCTATGGACTTCATTATAGACCTCTCAATTTCAAATGGAAAAGATTCAATTTTTGTAGTGGTAGATCGTCTTACCAAGATGACACCTTTTATCCCGTGTAACAAGACTATTTTTGGAGAAAAAACAGCTAAGCTTTTTATTGATAATATTTACGGAATATATGGCCTTCCAATTGATACTATTTGAGATTGAGGACCACAATTTATATCAAACTTTTGGAGAGGATTATTTCGGCTTTTAAAGGTCAAGATCAACCTCTCATCCGCTTATCATCCTCAAATTGACGGTCAAACAAAATGAGTGAATCAGATCTTGGAACAATATCTTTATTGCAGTATAAATTATCAACAAGATGATTGAACGGACTTTCTACCATTGGTTGAGGTTGCATATAATAACTCCGCACATTCTTCAACAAAGCAAATTCCATTCTTCTCAAACTATGGATACCACCTTAGAGCAGATCCATTCCAAATTGAAGATGTGGGAAGCCCTGCTGCAGAGAATTAAGCTACTTATTTTAAAACCATCCATGAAGAACTGAAATTCCAATTACAAATAGCCCAAGATCGATATAAAAAATATACAGATATTCATCACAAGAACCAACCAAATTTCAAAGTAGGAGATTGTATCTAGTTACTTCGACAAAATATACAAATAAATCGACCATCACAAAAATTAGACTATCAAAGACTTGGACCTTTTACAATTCTATACCAAATAAATCTAGTAAGTTTTTATCTCAAATGATGAAGTAGCATGTACATTCATCCAGTCTTTCATATCTCACTTTTAGAAACCTATTATAAATCAAATATTGCTAGAAGAACTATTCCACCACCAGCTCCAATTGAAATCAATCAAGAGATTGAATACGAGGTGGATGAAATATTGGATTCACGTACAAGACATGGATAATTAGAATATTTTATCTATTGGAAGGGTTATGGAGTTAGCAAAAGAACATGGAAACCCTCAGATAACCTTAAGAATGCACTTAAAAAGATTCACTAATTCCATCAACAATATCCTAAAAAACCTAGATTCAATGGTCATTAAAGATTTCGTGGACAATAACATCTCTTGGCTTCTTAATGACGCTTCCTATCAACAACAAAAGATCAATATAAAAAGGGAAGAACCACGCCAAGACTTGCACTTGTATTTTCTTAGAATAGAATAGATCTTATTAGAAGCTTATTAATTATCATGTCAAATCTTCACGTTTCAAAAAAATTGCAGGAACAAGAGTCAAAAGACTCTTTTGACATACAAGCGGCTAGAGAATCATTGCAACTTTCACAATCTGCTATGTTTGAAGAACATGAACAAGATGAAGAAGGAGTATCCCAACGTCAAGTAAGGCCATACTTGGAGTCTTTGGAGATACGGCCTCATCACAAAAATCTTGATTCAAATGCCTAAGCTTTGTTAATACTCCTCAAAGTTAGAAGGATGATTCCAGATGGATCAGAAATTATGTTCGAAAGATGTTTTGAAGATTGCAATAAAGAACAAATTCTTGAATGGGATGTTGGTCTAATAGAGATTATATCTAGAGGTCATCAACACCATCTCAAGGGTCCTGTTGAATCAATAATCAACAAACAAAAGACGGAATATATTGCTTCTCTATTCCGACAAATTTTAGAATTTTTATGCATATGATTTGATTATCAAATTGCTTTGGCTCCTCGTGAAATTTATCGCTAGAAGGGAAGATGATGTCACAGACATATTTTAAGCCACTTTTAGAAGCTTCTATAGCTTTCTAAAATCTTTTAGAATCTTCTAGAACCTTCTAGAATCTTCTTCAACCTTCCAAGATCTCCCATAGATTTTTTAGAATCTTCTAGAATCTTCTTCAAACTTCTAGAATATTCTAAGATACTCTTAGGACCCTCTAGAATCTTCTTCAACCTTCTAAGACCTCCCGTAGACTTTTTACAGACTTCCAAAATCTTCCTCAAGCTTCTAGGATATTCTAAGATATTCTTAGAAGGTCCAATAGGACATAAGGCCTTATAGTATGAATAAGAGGCAAGACTGAGGAGCACCTCAGTCTTGCCAACACAAGTCTTGGAGTAATCCATAATGTTGCCTTGTTCTTGATATTAATCCAATTTCTTATTCTTGATCTAGTTCTTGTTCTTGTCCATCCAGTTCTTTGTTCTTGAAGTTATTTTGGTTTTGATTTCTTCTCTTTAGTTCTTTGCTAACCTGCTAACTTGCATCCTTGACAGACACATGTCAAACTTGTAAGACAAGTTTTCTACATGTGCGCCACGTACTTAGCTTGTTCTACAAGCTACCAATATGTATGATATGTGGCTAGCTTGTTGGCCAAGTTTCTAACCTATCAATTACCTATAGACATATAAAAAGATGAATCCGCATCTATGAAGCTTTTAGGAAGTTTTTCTATAAGATATTATTAAATTAATCTACTTTTATCTATTTCTACCTATCTATATTAATTAGATAATCATTGGAATAAATCTTATGTCCATGACATTATCTCCTCTTCTACGGACAAATTCCATGAGGAGCGGTAATTATATGTTGAGAAAGTCTAAGATACATTGAATTATGCTTGCCACATATTCTAATCTTTGTTCTCTTTGAAGATAGTTGATAGGTCCTCTTAGCCATTGATAATGTCCCATACCAAGGCAAGAGAACCATCCTATTATTTGATCATTGTTTAGGCCTTTATAACTTCTTTCAAAGAAAATATTTGAAACACCACCAGAAGTAATTCTTACCTCTAAAAGTATCATCAAACATCGAGAGTCTCTTCCAAGATTGTAATATCAAACATATTATATCTTACTATAAATCCAAGGAAGAACATGTCATTCTTGAGGATCTTCATCTCCATTCCATTGTCTTGAAGGTTGTGATAGTCGTAATATCTTATTTGATAAGTCAACAAAGAATGGCTCTTGAGCTAAATTTCTTGGTTATTGATTCTTCATCTCTTTGGTACAAACAAATTTAAAGAAATAGCAAACAATGATATAAGATAAAATGAAACCTCTATTGAACCTACTTTACTTTATAGCAAAGATTTTTTTGATTCTTCATTTTAATTTTGATAGATGTCGTCAATGAAACGCATTGACTTTTGCTAATGTATTTGATAGATTCTTGGATGGCTCTCATGTATATTCACTAATATTATATCCGCGCCAATGTACAAGATATTCTAACTGATTTTGATGCTGTTTTGAATGTAAGACCTTTTCTACCTCAAATTCTTCATTATTATCTATTTTTATAAGAAGCGGTGGCATTTACCTTCTTTCTTATATATCTATTGTCTTATATAACTTGAGTAATGACACGTAGAATATGGAATGGATCTTCATAGATTTTAATAGGTATAATCAATAAGCAATTAGATTGATCTACTCACAAATAAAAAATGGTCCAAGCATATAATAATATCCACATCTAATCATCTTGATGATATTATGAAATAACCACATCTTATTGCCCATATAGAATTAGGCCTCTTTCTTACGATAGACATTTGTATTAATCTTTTATTATTCTTGAGCTTTCTTTAATTATTCTTTCATTATCATATATAATTCTAATAAGTGATTTGCTAAATCTTTCACTACAAGATTGTCAGATTTTAAAAAGTTAAAAGTGTGAAGTCATAGATGATAACCATAATTTATAAAAAATCATTTAAATATGATTGTAGATTATTTATTGTAGATCAATATTTAAAAAATATCATTTGAATTTAAATTTTAAAGATCCGTGATAAAATCCATAAAAATAAAAGACCAAGGTTGTTCTAATATAAGTAATGATTGGAGAAGCCCATAAGATCAATGACAAGGGATTTTTGATCTTGAACAAATATCACATGACTGCATAAATTCTTTAATAGCCTTCTACATTTGGAGCCACCAAAAATCTCTTGATATTAGTTCCAAAGTCTTGTTATATCCAAAATATTTTAATGTAAGAAAGTTGTGACAAGTTTCAAGAGCATGTAGTCGTACTTCACCTTTTAAAACATATAGGTGTCTTTCAAAGTAGAGTAGATTATTCTTGAACTCAAATTTGGAAGTATTATAAGATTTAGATGAATTATTCTTAATCTCATGAATAAGAGAATTTAAAGACATACTTGACTGGACTTGCTTAATAAAAGTTGAATCAATAGTTAATGTTGATTTCATTGCTTAAAGATAAAATTGCTCTAACTTCAAGAAGATTATTTTTTGTTGATCAAAAGCTTAATCTCCTTCTTTTGGTACAAGATAAGAACATCTTTAAAGGGCATCAGACACGCCTTATTGTTTTCCTAGCCAATAAGTGATAATAAACTTGAATCTTGACAAAAATATGCTCTAACAAGCCTGATGATGATTCAACATGCATGTTAACATGAAGTATTTAAGTTTCTTTTAATATGTATATACAGTGTCGCGGTAGAGAGAATTTGCCTCAAGAAAGTATTAAGCTTTTGGCTACCACTCATTATTCAACGAAGATCCAAAATAATAAAATTTCTAAATTTATATAAAAGTCTTCTTTATAAGACTATTACATTTAATACATAATTCTTATTTTCACAAAACTCTCAAAATATAACAAAATATTCTAAAACCTTCATTCATTTATAAGAAGGGAATTTTTTTAAAATTTTAATAATCCATAATTTTTAATCCAACTGTTCAAATCTACTTAAAATTAATATAAAGTATTGATGTACTTGTAACAACTACCATAACAAATTTCAATTGTTGATTCATTACCAATCTTTAGATATTGCCAAAATCCTAACAATAGCTTCAAATCTTTTTTTATAAATATCTATATACTAAATTCTTTATATTTCACAAATTAAATATTAAAATACTATGAAACTTTGATATATAGCTTTTTAATATAATAACACACTTTTTTAAAAAAATTTAGATAAAAATTCATCTTGAAGCTCAAGATATGGCAAAAACCATCACTATCAAAAAAATAGTCTACTTAATGCCTTGGAATTCAATTTGCTATATTTCACTTCTAATATTTTATTCTTTAAGATTTTAAATATAATAATTCTTCTATATTAGATGTAGATCTTAAAATCACCTCTTCAATCACATCTTCTAATTTCTAAAAGCTCTTATATAACTCCTTATATTCTCTTAAGAGTGACAATAGGTATAATTTGTATCCCTTAACTTCAAGTGCCTACTCCTCCCTCATAAAAATTCTAAATTTTTTAATTTTTATACTAAAATTGTAAAAAAAAAATAAGATTTTTAATCCTAATCTCTGATTTTTAAATGCTCTCCTTGAATTTGCCAAAATTCATATTTTCCTTACAGATAGTCTCTTCAAAGTCTATTGGACATGACTATTGACCAATAGGAATAAAGAATTTCATTCTTTGCCTTCATTCATTTATACTTTGCTTTCATCCCTCTAAATAAGTCTGTTAGTAGTTTAATTCTTCATCTTTGGCATCCAATCTCCTTTCAAGGCTTCATTCTAAATATTTAGGTCCTATATAATTTAAATACCATAATCAAATTAAGTAAAAAAAACCAAAATAAAGTTTTTTATACCAACTCTCTTTTATTTAATCTACTAATTATTCTAATACACATCTAGATTTATAAACATATTATATATTTTACTTGATTTTTATATAATATAAATAATTACAATATGACAATAATGACTAGATTAGAAGTGCCTTTTAGATAATGATGCAATTTTTAAAAAGAATCTATAATTGCAAGAAGTTCTTTATCATGGATTTTGTAGTTGATTTATGATGTTGAAAATTTCTTGGAATGAAAAGCTATTAGATAGAATTTTTCATGTGCTACCATTTGTAATAATATTACATACAAAGTAAAATTTGATGCATGTGTTTCCATAAAAAATGCCTTAAAAAAATTGACATAATATAAGATTAATGCAGAAGTAAAAGCTATCTTTAAAGCTTCAAATAATGCTTCTGCTTCTTAATTCTACTTAAGTTTGTCTTTACAAGTTAAGCATATAAGTGGAGCTACAACTTGAAAAATATTCTTGATAAAGATTTGATAATAATTAACAAATCTCAAAAAATATTATACATCCTTTGTTGTTCTTGGAATCTTCCAGCCTATGAATATCTGGACTTTCTTAGGATCTATCTTGAAACTATTATTTGAAATGCTATATCCTAAAAAGTCAACTTGAGTAGTGTGAAATATATATTTTTCCATCTTGGCATATAATCTTGCATCTCTAAATTTTTGTAATACATGACAAATATGAAGTTCATATTCTTATGTATTTTTAAAATAGATCAGAATGTCATTTAAATGATTTTATAAGTCCAAAAGCCATAACATTATATTTGAAATGTCCATATCTTGTTCAAAATGCAGTCTTCCATTCATCTCTTTTTTTGATGCATACCAAGTTGTATGTTCTTTTTAGATCTATTTTTGTATAGATCTTAAATTGATTCAATTAATCAAAAAGCTCAAATATCAAAGATAGAGGATATCTATTCTTAATGATAATCTTGCTGAATCCTCAATAATCTACATACATCTATAATGACCTATCTTTTTTCTTTACAAACAAGATAAGAACTCTTATTGGAGATTTTGAATGGCATATGAAATTCTCAGCCAAGTTCTGATCAATGTATTTCTTAAGTTCAATCAATTCATTTTGTGATAAATTATAGATTGGTCTAAATAGAGGTTGAGTTCCCTCTTTGAGATTGATTGAGTAATCATATAAATAATGCTCTAGAAGAATATTTATATTCTTTTTTTTAAAAAATATCTTAATAATCTTGATATTGGCTTAGAATGCCACTTGAAGTCTTTTCACCATCAAAAATGGATGTAGCATAAATAACAAAAGATGATCGTTCTTTTATTGCATTTATAAAAACTTTTGTATCTCTAAGTACGGATTTTACTACACTAGACTTATGACTTTTCACTTAATTAATAGGACACTTATTAATGCTTTGAAAAAAATCAAAGTCTATGAGAAATCCAATCTATTCGAGGATTATATTTTTTTAGCCATAATAAACCTAAAATAATTAGATTAGAGGGATATTTAATTATATTAAAGATTACATAACTACTATGACCATCTATTGTTATATTTATAGGAAGGATTTTATGTGTAACATCTCTAAAAGACAACAAATGACCATCTATGACTTCTACATGTATGAGATTAGATTTTTGTATTGAAGATATTCTATGATTTTTAACAAATTCTTTATCTAAAAAAATATGCTGAGGCTTTGGAATCTAGCAAGGCAGAGGCTTTGTGATTTTAAGGTCTCAAACAAATATCTATTATGAAATAAAGAAAAAATTTTAAAGAGAGAATATGACCTTTACTAGGAATTGTACACAATTCTAATTGCACAGTGTCTTATTGTAACATATTTATAAGATGAAATATATAAATAATAATGATTTCTACTTAATATTTAATTATTTTAGTTCAATAGAAACTAAAGATATTTAAAAAAGATTTTATGAAAGCCTCTTAGATTTTTTTCTTGTCTTAATAGCTAATAGATAAAAGTTAGTTATTAATTTTTTCTTCTAGATTGTAGAAATTCTTTTATTATATTTAAAAAGTCCTATATTGATAAAAATAGAATAAAAGAAATAAATAATTAATATAGTTGATACTAAGATTAAGTTAAAGATAGGATCAAGCTTAAAAATCCTTAGGATAGGTTGGATTGATACTTGGAGGTTGATCATGTATGGAACAGGGTTAAATTCAGATCTCTAGCCAAAAAAGCAACTACCAAGGAAAAAATATCAAGTTATTTAGAAATAGGCAATTAGAATTTGAGAACTAGCTTCAAGCTTGTTTTAAAAGTATAAGACTTGTTTCTATAGGATTTAGATAGACTTAGCAATTGTTATCCAAAGTCAAGGTTTGTATTGGTAATTTGGATTTTATGCAATAAAGTTAGGGCTAGCACTCTTGGCTATTTTGTGCAATTAGTATACCATCTACAATTGAAAGTTTGATAGTATATAGATGATTGAATATGCTAAAATTATATAAAAATTTGTAATAATCTAATAGTATAATTAAAAGATGTTTGATCTTTAGTATGAATAGGTACCAGAAGTTGGCAGTTTAGGATTAATTAGGATTTTTGCAATATCTAGAGATCTATTAGTCAAAACAAGAAGAAATTTAGCACAATGTTAGAAAACTTAAAGATCAAGCTATATATCAATTTTGAGCTGAAGTTAATAGTTGAACAAGGAGAAATTACTATTGAAACATCTACATCAACTTTCAAGTTAGCGGCTAAATAACATTAGTATAAATTTTGAATGTTTTTCACAATTTGTAAGTTAGATTGGGCTCAAATTTTTTAAGCATATAGAAGACTTATAGTGGCATTTTTGCACAAAATTTCATATTGAGCGGATGGCCAAATTAAGAGTTATAGCTTGCTAAAGCTCACTGACTTGGGTTAGGACTTGCACAAAAAAACCTAAGTTGCTTAATTGTGAAAGTAGTAAGGCAATTGGATTTTTTGTATAGTTGAAGTTATAAAAAATAATATTTTTAAGTACTTTGTATTAATTTTAAGTACTTTTGAATTGAAATTCAAATCATATTATTCTTATATGGGTGAAACTTATTAAGATTTCTTGCATATTTGTAAACCACAACTTCACCCTCTACAGCCAAGTGCCCAATGCATTTTCAAATAAGACAATATGTAATACAACATAAGTGGTGAATCCAACATGAAGATTTGGGATGGAAGGTGTTGAAATTTATTTGTGGTTTATTGGAATTGATGGCATAAGAAAGCAAGAAGGTTGAATTTAGAGTTTTTGATGGAGCTTTGGCTGATACTTGAAGTAGAGCTTCAAGTGGATTTTCTTCTAGTACACAAGATATGTATTTAGATCCAAATACTACAAATATGTTTCAAGTATTTATATTATTTATGCAACACAATAAGGCAATGATTTCAAAGAACCTTTGGGTGGTACTTCAAATAGAGCTTCAAGTGGATTTTCTTCTAGTACACAAGATATATATTTGGATCCAAATACTACAAATATGTTTCAAGTATTTATATTATTTATGCAATACAATAAGGCAATGATTTCAAAGAAGCTTTGGTAATCAAAGCATTATAAGTAATGGTTAATAAGGTTGACTAGTTTGATAGAAGGGATATTTCTAAATATTTGAGATATTATGTACAAAAAATAAAATTGAATTATATTTTTGAAAAAAAGATGATTCTATTATTTGAGCTTGTCACAATATTAGAGATAAGAGAGCATGTAAAATTGATTATGAAACAATTTGGAAGTTCTTAGAATACATTCTCTCATGCATTGAGAGATGAGTATTTTTTAGAAGACTTTGATTAGATTACTAAAAAATCATTTTCAAAATAAATTGAATATTCTAATAAGAAATTGTAAGCTACCAAGTTGTTGAAGAAGTTTGAGAGGAAATATTCTTGATTATCAAAAGTAAAAAAGATAACATTGGAATTAAATAAGATTAAATTATTTCTTCAAGCAGATAATAGAAAATTTCAAAAAAAATTAGAAATTCTTCTTGAGGATAAAGAAGAGGATAAAGGACTAATAACAAAATAGAAAGAAGTTGAAGATGTAATGGCATTGTTTACAAAAAGAGAACAAAAAAAAAATAGGGTTGATATTCAAAGAGTTGTATAAGTATCTAAAACTCAAGTGCCTATGTTATAATCAATAGTACCTACTATTCAACCTTTGATGACTACACCAAAGAGAGAGGATGTAAAAATTGAAGAAATTATATGTGGAATGCGGGATCTTCAAATTAAACTTGCAAGGATTGAAGAAAAGACTTCTATAATAAGTTTAAAGGCTATTATTAAATAAGAATATGTACAAAGATGTATTTTGTGTGATGATGATTTTTATTTTTAAAAAAATTACAATAAATTCAATGAAATAATGTAATAAGGCATTATTTTTTGAAAAGATAGAAAAGTGGTATTAAAAGATACTAGTGATTTTTTCCAAACTAATTTTGATAAAGAAGGTATAAAAATACTAGTTAAAAATTATTTGACAACAAATAAGATTGCAGCAATAGAAGTTACAAGTTACAGTGCTAAGATGGATGATGATGGCAAATAAGATTTTTTTAGGAATATTGAATCAAGTGGACTTTGATTTTTTACTATTTCTACAATGTATAAAAAGAAGATGCCATGAAAAGTTTTATTGATGACTGCTCCAATAATTTGTGGAACTATAGATTGGTAGGATTCTATGGAAGCTTTGTCAATATATGCTTATATTATTAAGAGCCAACATAAAGCTTTGATAGAAGAAAAGAAAAGATAAGATTTTAATAATATAAGAGAAGGAAATTCTTCCAAGAGGTTGATTCAAGGAAATAAGGCTTGTGAAATGGCTTCACAAGAGTTACCAATGAAAGATGCTTCAATAATATTAAAGAAAAAATCAAAAGTAGAAATAGATTTAAAAAAGATGCTTAAAGAGCATGTGCTTAATATTAAAGTTGAGTTTACATTAAAAGAGATTTTAGGTATTACAAAAAAAAAATTCTATGATGTCATTATTGATAGTATTAAGTAGAAGAGGCAATTAATGGATGAAGCTAGATTAAATCATGGTATTGATACATATATATATATATATGAAGATATTGAAGACGAATTTGATAATTATTACAAACAATCAACAAGTGAGAGAAGGAGTTATAATCAAAGAGTAAGTTTTGATAATCAAAGTTATAAGGAAAAAAAGATTTCAAGTCATTATATTCAAAAGCATTGGATTAGAACAACTATAGAAACATTAGTAAAGATTGGAGATATGGATGAGCTAGTTATTATTTTAATTGATCATGGTATAGAAATAAATCTTATATCCAAGGATCTTTACATGAAGCAAAAGTAGCCAATTGATATGGAATATGAATGGATAATATGGCAGCTAATAATATACAAGGTAAATTATATTGTACTTGCTCAAATGTAAAAATTTAGATTGATAATATTGCAACAGAATACAATTTCTTTGATACAAGTTTTATTGGTGTTTTTGAAAATAGAAGTATTATATATAAAAAAATTATAGATTTAAAAAAAAAAAAAAAAAAAAAAAAAAAAAAAAAAACTATATAATATTGAAAAAGAATTATATAAATTGTAGACATTAGAAGATGATGAAATGATTTATGGTATTTATGAAGAAAATAAATTAAAAGATTCTTTAGAATTGATTATACTGATTGAATTAGAAGAAGATTATAAAGTTGTATAAATTCATTCAAAGAAAATCTATTCTATACTTGAATCTTTTTAAGCACCAAAGGTTATGGTTGAAATAAAGTATAAGATAATAGATAAGAAAGTGAAACCTATTATTGGACTTTTGCTAGAAGATTCTAAAGAATAGATGGAAAAAACATCAAGGAAAAAAAACTTAAGGGATCCAAGGAATATTATATACAAGTTCACTAAAGAGACTTTTGAAGAATTAAAGATTGATTCTCATGGTTTTTTGTGTTAAAAATATGCACTTTGGATATTTACAAAATCTTTTGGAACATTTTAGAAGCTTCTTGAGTTAATAAAAGTCAATTGAGAAGCTTTCTAGTTGGTGAAAGTAACTCAAAAAGCTTCCTAGTTAATAGAAGGAGCTTGAGAAGCTTCTCAATTGGTAAAAGCTGCTCAAAAAGCTTCTTAGCTTGATGGAAGCTATTTAAGAACCATCCTATATAGGAGTATATATAGGAATCGAGGCTGAAGAGTTCTTCAATCTTAATAGCACATCTCTTAGAATTCTAACTCATCTTTCTTAATATTATTTGTATATTCATTTGATTAATTTAAATTTTTATTGATTTCTTCTTAAAACCTTGTCCTAATTCAAGTCTCTTATTCTATATTCTTGTGTCTTTGATAGTTTGTTAAAACTGACTTCATCTTTAAAATTAGAATTAGATCCTTCTTGTTAAAGAATAGATTATCTCTGTATTTGAAAATATATCAGCGCTTTGGAGGTTGTAGATTACTTTCTTCTAAACTAATATTTGTTTCATCACAATATTGGAGCTTTGTCTCTCTTATAAAAAAAAGATCACCCCTCTCTTTGAAGATCTTAAAGCATTTTACATATTGCAGATTATCCTCTTCTAAACTAATATTATCTTCTTAAAGATTCATTTTTTCTTTCTCTTAAAATGGTTGGAGGTCAAGACATTAATATGACCAAATCTTTCGAGTCCAAGTTAGATGCCATTATAACTGTTTTTACTATTTTATCTACTTGGATTATAAAATTTGAAAGAATTGTTGCAAAACTTCATAATGACATAACATTTGGAATACCACATTTATCTAAACTACATCCACTTCTAACTTCTATGCTTGAAGATGTGGTATTACCTATGCTACACCAAAGAAATCTACTTGTTCAACAATATAAGGAGCTTCAAATTAGTCTTTTGGAAAAATATGATGGTATGCATTCAAAGTTCTAAGGATTTATCAACCAAATTTGATTAATAATGGTCCTACAATCTAATACTTATCTAACAAAAGAATACCAAATTGGATTAATTGGCACCTTGCTTATGGAGCAAACACTATCATGGTTTACTCTCTTGTTTGAAAAAAAATCACCAATTTTGAGTAAGTTTGAAGTTTTTATGGAAGCATTTGGAAAACATGATATGGCTCGTTAGGCAGCAGCTAAGATTTAAGTATTGCATTAAGGGACACACTCTGCATCAATCTATGCATATGATTTTAGGTAATTAGCATGTAACATGAATTTGGATGAAGACGCCCTAATGAACCAATTCTATTGGAAATTAAAAGATGATATAAAGGATTTGTTATTGTTGCTTTTGGATCCAAAATTGCTCAATGAAGCTATTAGCTAAGTTATAAAATGTGATAATTGACTATTTCAATGTCGTCAAGGCCAATATTCATTGACTTCAAGAAGATAGTATGCAATTTGATACAGTCTTGCTACATCGACAAGCATTCTAAATTTATATTCAAAAGTAGAAGATATACAATTTGATGCAGTATATTTTAAACCTCTTAGTCCACAAAAAAAGAAGCATCAAATAAAAGAAGGTCCATGCATGTATTATGGCAAGGAAGGCCATAAGGTTGGCAATTATTCAAAGAAACAAAATTGACTCATTACCAAAATTAGGAATGTAATTGTTTAAGAAAACAAAGATGTTTAGCCACATTAAGGACTATGTGGCTAGACAATCCAATATTACAAAATTATTCAGGTTCCTCTCGTCTTATTCAACTTGCTCGTTGTTTTACAATTTTTTTGTATTTTTGCCCTCAGAAGCTTCAGACAATCATCTTGTTGAATTTGAAGGCATCCTCTTGTTCTGTAAATGAGACATTTACTAAGCTTCATAAATTCCTCTAGTATAAAAATCCAAACCTATTCATATAGAGGTAATAGATAGACAATCCTTATTCTTTGGTAGTGTCACCTATGAAACCATGTCTATAGAAATGTCATTCAAAGATCATAGAAGCCATATTGTGTTTAAGTTTTTTAAGACTCCTTTAAATCCTATTATTCTTGGATTGTCTTGATTGAAAAAGTATAATCCATCTATATATTGGAGGTCGCAAAGAATAATATTTCTGATAGAAATCTTTGTTAAAAAAATTTATAAAAAATCACAAATTAATAAGCTTTTATTTGTTGGAATAAGGACTTTTATAAAATCAACCAAAAAAGGTACACTATTTGTTATTTATACAATTCTAATTAAAAAAGATATAACTTCATCGGCAAGTATTTTAAAATAATATAATAAATTTTAAGATGTTTTTTTTTAAAAAATATTGATATATTATTAAATCACTAACCATGTAATTGTACTATAAATCTTTAAGAAGGAATGCAACCACCTTTTCATCCAATCTATAATCTTTTTTAAAATGAACTTTCACTTTTTAAGGATTATATTGATGAAAAACTTGCAAAGAACTTTATCAGGCATTCAAAATTTGTAGTAGGTACACCTATATTCTTTGTAAAGAAAAATGATAGTTCCTTGCATATGAATGTTGATTATTGGAGATTGAATAAGACAACAGTGAAGAATCATTATCCACTTCTATTAATATTAAGACTTTTGGAACAACTTAGCCAAGCTAAGATCTATACTAAAATAGATCTTCATAGAGCATACAACTTGGTACAAATTAAGAAGGGAGATGAATAGAAGACCATATTTTGGATAAGATATGGATATTTTGAATATAATGTCATGCCCTTTGAACTAATAAATACACCCGCTATCTTTTAACATTTAATGAATGACATCTTTTTAAAGCATCTAAATAAATTTGTGGAGATTTATCTTGATGACATCTTGATCTATTCAAAAAATCTGGAAAAACACAAAGGGCATATCAAGTTGGTATTACAAAAATTGCAAGATGTAGGTTTGTATGCCAAATTAGAGAAATATGTATTTTATCAATTAAAGATGGAATTTTTGGAATACATCATATCTACTGAGGGTTTGACGATAGATTCTAAAAAATTATAAGCGGTTATGTAATGGGTCATTCCAAAGATTGTGAGAGACATACAATGTTTTCTTGGATTTGCTAACTTCTATCAGATCTTTATCAAAAATTACTCTCAAGTTGCTATCTCTCTTATTTGATTGATATTATCACAGACATACTTTAAGCTACTATTAGAACTTTTTGTAGTCTTTTAGAACCTTCTATAGCTTTTAAGAATCTTTTAGAATCTTTTAGAATCTTTTTTAACCTTCCAAAAGCTCTTATAGACTTTTTAGAGTCTTCCAAAATCTTCCTCAAACTTCTAGAATATTCTAAGATACTCTTAGGACCCTCTAGAATCTTCTTCAACCTTCCAAGATCTCCTGTAGACTTTTTAGAGTCTTCCAGAATCTCCCTCAGGCTTCTAAGATATTCTAAGATACTCTTAGAAGGTCTAATAGGAGATAAGGCCTCATAATATAAATAAGAGGCAAGACTGAGGAGCACCTCAATCTTGCCAATACAAGTCTTGGAGTAATCCAGAATATTGCCTTGTTCTTGATATTAATCCAGTTTCTTATTCTTGATCTAGTTTTTGTTCTTGTCTATCCAATTCTTTGTTCTTGGAGTTATTTTGGTTTTGAATTCTTCTCCTTAGTTCTTTGCTAACCTGCTATCTTGCATCCTTGACAATTTGGCAAGACTGACTTATATAATCATATCAGAGCTTAGATCTCTTGATAGAGAGTGGATTACCTCTCTTCAAGATATTATTGCGTTCAAGAAGAATGCGGACTACTCCCCTCTAGACTGATATGCTTACTTGTTGTAGTTGATTTTTCTTTCAAAAGAGTGGATTATCCCTTTCTTAAGTTATATCACTATATTTTAGAGGTTGCAGATTATCCTCCTGTAAACTAATTGTCTAAAAGTATTTCTTTTAGTATAGAAAATACTAATGGCTTATCGATTTTTTTTTTTTTTTTTAAGATGGAAATAGATCAGGTTAATGGGGGTGTATCTTCACAATCAAAGAATAGAATGGCAATACTAGTAGATCTTTGAATCCTATTGGATATGGTATGAGAAGAAATGATATTCTTTCCCAACTCAAAATAAGAATCGCAAATAGAGCAAGTATTTGAAGAAATTAAGTAAGAGATTCATAACTTGCAATAAGAGATTATTCGATTAAGAGAAGCAAGTGGTAGACAAGCTATGCACACAATTTTTTTAGAAGTTCCAAGGATTGTTATAAAAGAGCCAAAAGCTAGTATGTATGATAAATTTGATAGAACAAGATCCAACTTTGAGGGTTTGTACAACAAGTGCAACTTTATTTACGACTATATCCATCTTGTTATCTAGATGGATTCACTTAAGTCACTTTTATCTGCACTTTTTTATCAGGAAGTGCTCGATCATGATTTGCGCCATTATTGGAAAAAAATTCTCGGATCTTATATAATTTAGAAGCTTTTATAGAAAGATTTACTATTGTATTTGGAGATAGTGATCAAGAAAGGGTGGCAGAGAAGAAGATCTAAAATCTATGACAAGGACAACATTCAGTTGTAATTTATGCTACAGAATTTCAACAACTTACTTGTGATCTTGATTGGAATGATAAGGCTTTTATGACTCGATTTCGTTATGGCCTAAAAGATGATGTAAAGAATTTATTGATCACAATGCCAAGAGTTGAAAGCTTAGAGGAACTCATAGCTTAAGCTATTACTTGTGACAATCGCCTATTTGAACTACGACAAGAAAGGCAATCAATTTTCAGCAATACCTATGAAGGTACGATTGCTACATCTTCAAGAATATTGGAAAAGCCATTAATATATCTTAAACCTGTGCAGATTGATGCGACTCAATTCAAGCCATTAATACCAGTAGAAAAGACTAGACGTTGGCAAGAGAATTTATGCCTATATTGTGGAAGATTCAATTACAAAGCAGCAAATTGTCCAAATAAGTCAAGAGAATTCAAGGCACGAGGTATAATACCTAAATTAGAAAGGTTGAAAAATGAAGACGTCCACCCACAATAGGGACCTTGCGGTTGGACACCCCCAAATCTAAAGTACCAGAAAAAAGTCTCTTTTTACCTCCAGATCCAACATCTTGTTTTATACTTCCTATATATATAAGAACCTTGAAACAAGAAATTTCTGCTAAAGTCTTTTTAGATACTCGAGCCCCAGAATGCTTTATGGATAAGGATTTTGTAACCAGGCACAATCTACTACTTGTAAAGAAGACCCATCCTATATCCGTTGAAGTCATTGATGGACAAAACCTTGCATTAGGAGATGTTGTGAAAGAAATCCAATTGTTGAAAGTGATATTAAAAGATCAAGTATCACAAATTGTTTTCAACATCATTAGATGTCCGACAAATCCTATTGTCATTGGACTTCCTTGGTTTGAGCTACATAATCTTGATATTGATTGGAGTACATGGAAGATTTATTCAAGATCCACACATCAGAAGAAGAAATGAGATACTGCTCTATTTCTTAAAGCTAAAGCATTTATACAAGCAACAAATAAAGGAGATGCATTTGCATTGTATGCTATCTCAATGAAAGATCAAATGGAGCACCTAAAGCAGGAAATTCCTAGTTAATATCGTGACTTGGAAGACGTATTTGAAAAGAAAAAAGCACACATATTACCCGAACATCGTCCTTATGATTGTGCAATCGAATTATAAGATAGAGCTCAACCTCTATTTGGTTTAAATTACAATCTATTATAAATAGAGCTTACACCCTTGCAAGAATATATTGATGAAAATCTAGCCAAGAATTTTATTCGACATTCAAAATCACATGCTAGAGCTCTTATATTATTTGTGAAAAAGAAAGATAGTTCCTTACATATGTGTGTTGATTATCGAGGTCTGAACAAGGTAACTATAAAAAATCACTATCCATTACCATTAATCTCAGGATTGTTGGAACAATTAGGACAAGCAAAGATTTTTACAAAGATTGATTTGAGAGGCGCTTCCAACCTAGTCACAATTAAAGAAGGAGATCAATGGAAGACAACATTTCGCACAAGGTATGGACATTTTGAGCACAATGTTATGCCTTTTGAACTTACAAATGCACTTGCAATCTTCCAACATATGATAAATGATATCTTATGAGAATACTTAGATGACTTTGTAGTCATGTATTTAGATGATATCTTGATCTTTTTTAAGAATAAAGAAGAGTATGAATATTATATACGGAAGGTATTAGAGAAATTACAAGAAAGTGGATTGTATGCCAAATTGGAAAAATGTTCTTTCCACCAACCATCAGTCAAATTTTTGGGATATATCGCTTCAAAAAATGAGATTTCTATGGATCCAAAGATGATACAAACTGTTATGGAGTAGAAACAACCATCATCAATAAGAGATGTATAATATTTTTTAGAATTTGAAAATTTCTACAAAATCTTCATCAAAGATTATTTCAAGATTGCGGCTCTATTAATGCAACTTACAAGCAAAGACAAATTTATTTGATATGATAAGGCTAAAAAAGTATTCAAGAAGCTAAAAAAATCTTTCATTTTTGCTCCTATATTTATCCACGTAGATCCAACAAAACCATTCATTCTAGAAATGGATGCCTCAGATTTTGCATTGGGATATATACTCTCTCAAACTGGTGATGATGGTCAACTACATCCAATAGCATTCCGCTCTCAAAAAAATTCAGTTGCAGAGATTAATTACGAGATCCATAACAAAGAATTATTGGCAATTATTGATGCTTTTGAAGAATGGCGCCATTTATTAGAAGGGATTCAATACAAGATTATGGTATATATCGACCACAAAAATTTAGAATATTTTATGAGTGCTCAAGTTCTAAATTGTCGACAAGCACGATAGAGTATGTCATTATCTTGATTTGATTTTATAATTACATATCATCTGGAAAAACTTCAAGGAAAACTAAATGCCCTTTTTTGACAATCATATCTTGCACCAAGAATAAGAGACATTGTATTAGATCAACAAAAATCAATCATGTTGAAACTGTCCAATTTGCAGTTAAAGACATCGACAATATCTATTTATACAGATACAACTTTCAAGATGGAAATCCAGAAAGCAATGAAGATAGATCTATTTATGAAAAATATCTAAAAATATTTTAAAAATACACATGTGGAAGAAAATAATAATTTTAAATTGAAAGACGGATTATTATATTTCAAAAATCTCCTATATGTACCTCCAGGACCTACAAGACTTCAAATTCTTCAAGCTCGACATGACCTTCTAGCAGCTAGATACTTTGGCTTCAATAAGACCTTGGAATTATTATCAAAAGACTATTGGTGGCCTCAAATGTGGAAATTGGTGAAAGAATTCATCCAATCATGTGAAATTTGTGTGCAAATAAAGATTCCAAGACACCAACCATATAAACTTCTGCAATCCCTTCTAGTTCTTAAAGGCCCATGGCAATCGTTATCTATGGACTTCATTACAAACCTTCCAATTTCAAATAGAAAAGATTCAATTTTTGTGGTGGTAGACTGTCTTACCAAGATGACACACTTTATCTCGTGCAACAAGACTATTTTCGGAGAAGAAACAATCAAATTTTTTATTAATAATATTTACCAAATTCATGGTCTTTCAATTTAGATTATTTTAAATCAAAGACCTCAATTTGTATCAAACTTTTGGAAAAGACTATTTTGGCTTTTAAAGATCAAGATCAATCTCTCATCTATTTATCATCATCAAACTGATGGTCAAACAAAATGAGTGAATCAGATCTTAGAACAATATCTTCGTTGTAATATAAATTACCAATAAGATGATTGGACAGATTTTCTACCATTGATTAAGATTACATATAATAACTCCAAACATTCTTCAATAAAGTAAATTCCATTCTTTTCAAACTATGGATACCACCTTAGAGCACATCCATTCCAAATTGAAGATGTGGGAAGCCCTGCTGTAGAGAATCAAGCTACCTATTTAAAAACCATCCATGAAGAACTGAAATTCCAATTACAAATAGCCCAAGATTGATATAAAGACTATACAGATATTCATCATAAGAACCAACCAAATTTCAAAGTAGGAGATCATATTTGGTTACTCGACAAAATATACAAACAAATTGACCATCACGAAAATTAGACTATCAAAGACTTGGACCTTTTACAATTCTACACGAAATAAATCTAGTAAGTTTTTATCTCGAATGATGAAGTAGCATGTACATTCATCCAGTCTTTCATATCTCACTTTTAGAAACCTATTATAAATCAAATATTGCTAGAAGAACTATTCCACCACCAGCTCCAATTGAAGTCAATCAAGAGATTGAATACGAGGTGGATGAAATATTGGATTCACGTATAAGACATGGATAATTGGAATATTTCATCTATTGGAAGGGTTATGGAGTTAGCAAAAGAATATGGGAATCCTCAGATAACCTTAAGAATGCACCTACAAAGGTTCACCAATTCCATCAACAATATCCTAAAAAACCTAGATTCAATGGTCATTAAAGATTTCGTGGACAATAACATCTCTTGGCTTCTAAATGATGCTTCCTATTAAAGACAATATAAAAAAGGAAGAGCCATGCCAAGACCTACACTTATATTTTATTAGGATAGAATAGATCTTATTTGAAGCTTATTAGTTATCATGTCAAATCTTCGCGTTTCAAGGAAATTGCAAGAATAAGAGTCAGAAGACTCTTCTGTTATACAAGTGGTTGGAGAATCATTGCAACTTTCACAATCTGCTAGGTTTAAAGAACATAGACAAGATGAAGAAGGAATATCCCAACGCCAAATAAGGCCACGCTTGGAGTCTTCGAAAATATGACCTCATCACAAAAATCTTGATTCAAATGCCTGAGCTTTGATAATATTCCTCAAAGTAGGAAGGGTGATTCCAAGTAGATCAAAAATTATTTTCGGAGGATATTTTGAAGGTTGCAATGAAGAACAAATTCTTGGATGGGATGTTGGCCTAACAGAGGTTATATCTAGAGGTCATCAATGCCATCTCAAGGATCTTGTTGAATTGATAATCAATGAATAAAAGATAAAATATATTGCTTCTCTACTTCGACAAATTTTAGAATTTTTATGCATGTGATTTGATTATCAAATTACTTTGGCTCCTCATAAAACTCGTTGCTAGAAGAGAAGGTGATATCACGGACATACTTTAAGCTACTACTAGAACTTTATATAATCTTTTAGAACCTTCTATAGCTTTTTAGAATCTTTTAGAATCTTCTTCAACCTTCCAAGATCTCCCGTAGATTTTTTGGAATCTTCCAAAATCTTCTTCAAACTTCTAGAATATTCTAAGATACTTGTAGGACCCTCTAAAATCTTCTTCAACCTTCCAAGATCTTCCGTAGACTTTTTAGAGTCTTCCAAAAAGACAATTGAATCTCGTATCTATCATTAGTAAAATTTATATATAATAATATTGTTCATGCTTCAACTCAATAAATATTGTTTTATTCTAACTATAGATATTACTCAAAGCTTGATCTATGGAGTATGCCAAAGAACAACAATCCAACAGCTGAAGGATTTACAAAGCATCTATTGCAACACCAAATAACCTTGAAGCTTCAATTAAAAGCAGCTCAAGATGCTTACAAGATATCTGCAGATAAATTCAAAAATCATCTACTTTTCATATTAGAGATAAGATATGGCTTGTTTGACGGAACATTAAGACTAAGCAATGATGTAATAAGTTGGATTATCAGAGACTAGGACCATTTTCTATCTAAAAGAAAATTAATTCAATGGCATATTGCTTAGAATTACCATCTTTTATGAAAGTACATCGAATTTTTCATGTCTTTCTTTTAGAACCTTATAGAAAGTTATATATTCTAAAAAGAGTATAACAATTGCCGCCTAGTATTGAAATCAAAGACCGTTTAGAATACAAGGTTGAGAAGGTATTTGATTCATGGCGAAGGTGGGACAAATTGGAATATCTTATTCATTGGCAGTGCTATGATATTAATAAGTGCACATAGAAACTAGCTAAAAATCTCACCAATATGCCTCAAAAGGTACATGAATTTCATCAACTCTATCTTCACAAATCCAAATGTGTTTGATGATAATTTCTTAGTTAAGATTAGATTCAAGGAATATTTATAAGAGGAAGAGAATTAAATTAAAGCATTCATTAGTATATAATCATTTGTTTCTAAAATAGAATAAAGTGATAGAAGCAAGTCAGTTACTATATCAAACCTTCAAGTGTTGAAAGAATAAGATTCAGAAGATTTATTTGCCACACAAGCTTTGAACAAACTAGTGCAATTTTTACAATCTTCAATTAAATAAAATAAAGATGATATATTTCAGTATCAAGTATGACCTTGGTTGGAGCCATTAGGAGTAAGATCCAACCATATAAGTCTTGATTTCAATGCTCAAGTTTTAGTAATATTGCTTGAACTTGAAAAGGTGAATCCTTTTAAGCTTGAGATCTTGTTTGGAGGATGTTTTAAAGGCCAGAATAAAAATCAGATCCTTAGATGGGATGTTTCAACAACGGAAGTAATAGTTCAAGGCCATAGGCAATTTCTTTAAAGACTAATAAAACCTATTGCCGAAGAATAGAAAATAAAATATATAACTTCATTAATATAATATATCCTTGATTTTTTACATATATAGAAAGATCTTCAAAAATATGAGCTTTTCATAGAATTTTTCACTAGAGAAGAGAGTGATGTTAGGAATATACACTTTGGAGATTCATAGAACCTTTTAGAATATTTTAAAAGCATTTTGAATTAGTGAAAGTTAGTTGAGATGCTTCTGAGTTGGTGAAAGTAGCTCGAGAAGCTTCTTAGTTAATAGAAGGAGCTCAAGAAGCTTCCAAGTTGGTAGAAAGAGCTCAAGAAGCTGCTCAAAAAGCTTCTTAGTTTCATGGAAGTCGCTCAAGAAGCCTCGTAGATATGAATAAATATAGGAGTCAAAATTGAACAGTTCTTCAGTCTTAACTTCGCATCTCTTGGAATTCTAGCTCATTTTTCTTGGTATTGTTTGTATACTCATCTGATTAATTCAAGTTCTTCTTTGGTTTTTTCTTAAAACCTTATCCTAGTTCAAGCCTCTTACTCTATGTTCTTATGTCCTGGATACTTTGTTGCCTAAAAAAATTGTATACTTCAAAGAGATGCTAGCAAAATAAGATAAATCATTTACCTTTGAATCTCATGAAATTGGATTTGTGGATCTAAATGTTATAATTCTAATAGTTATTTTCTCTATACCACATGTGCTTTGAAATTTGAAGCCAATTCTAGTACCAAGGATATATTTGCCAAATTTGGTAGAATTATTAAAAGAGAAGATGAAGATAAAGATTTTGAAGCTTTTTTTTTGTACCATATTCTAGTTGATGGTTTATGATGCCTAAGAAAAATGGATCATTATAATTTATTCAAGATATGCAATCAGTAAATGTAATGACTATTAAGAATGTAAAAATTAGACTGATAGTGGATGAATTTGCTGAAGCATTTGCAGCAAGGGCAATCTATTCAATAGATGATTTGTATTCAAGTTATAACCAATTTCAACTTGAAAAAGAGAATAGAAACATGACAATAATGAGAACACCATTTGGACTAGTTAGAATATATATTCTTTGTCATAGTATTACTAACTTAATTATACATATGATGAATGGGATGAACAAGGTATTGAGGGATTTTATTTCTAAGAAAACTATATCTTTTCTAGATGATGTTCTTATATAAGGATGCAAAGAAGAAGACAAGGATGAAACTTTAGATAAGAAGAGATGTTGCAAGTATATTATTAATCATATATAAGATTATAAAAAGATATTAATTTGGCTTGAAAAAGTTCATCTTACATTATCAAGTGTAAAATCTATGTTTAGATTACAAAAAATTATAATTGTTGGATATTTATGTAGATTTTATAGAAGGAAATTGGATTTAGCTAAGGTTGATGTAATTGGAAGAATAAAAGAAGATTTCAATTCTTTAATAGAGGTATGAAGGTTTTTAGGTGTATGTATATTTTATCATATTTAGATTTCTCACTATGCTTATATAATAAATCCATTGTATGAATTATTACACAAAAATTATTAGTTTAAATGGAAAGAAAAATATATCAAAGCAATGCAAAGATTGAAAGATTTATTGATATCACTTCTAGTGTTAAAAAAAATTGATTATAAGTAGAATAGACTAGTGATTCTTATAGTGGATACTAATCTAATTGCCATTAGATGGGCAGTAGGTCAAGATGATTCAAATAGATCCAAATTTGCAATTCAATTTAGAGCTAATATTTTAAATACCTACCAAAATATATATTCATAGGTGAAAAGGGAATTATAAGGAAGTTTTTAGCTATGAAATTTGAAAAAGATTATTTAATTGAGACAATGGTAATGATTAAATTAGATTGTTTGCTTTTACTTGAAATGATTATTAATTGTATAATATTGGATATTATAATGTTAAGATGGATTCCTTATATCAAATTATTAAATTTGAAGTTTAGGCATGTTGGAGAAAAAATAATCTAGTAGCACATATGTTATCTTAAGCAAAATATGATGGACAAGATGAGATGATTGAAAATATTAATGATGTAGATATAAAATTTTATTCAGTTTCAAAATTAAATAATAAGTCATTTTATAAAAAAATATTATAAAAGAGAATTATTGGATAGTGGACATTATTTGAATACATTAATCAATCATATTAATTGGTCAGTTGAAAAATTTAAATAGATCAGGAAAAAGGCATACAAGTTCATATTACAAAGAAAATTTTTATGAAAGAGTCCAAAATCAAACATTAGAATATCATAATAAGTAGTATGTACCAAAGAAGATTAATAAAAATTATTTAAGGAGTTTTACAATAGTCTATGGGTGAGGCATAGAGGAATTTGGGCTACTTTTGTTAAATTGAAGGAACAATATTAATAGAAGAATATATATCAGGATGTAACTTCAATTATAGAATCTTGTATAATTTATCAAATGTATTCAAATGTACATCATTGAGATAGTCTATGTTCAATATATCCTTTGACTATATATTTTAAATAGATTGTAGATTTGGTTATTATATCAATGGAACTATAGCAAATGAAGTATTTAGTTTTGGCTCATGAAGATTTATCAAATCAAGTAGAAGGCATTAAAGATAAAGTCTACAAAAGAAATTTGTAAGTTTTTACTTGAGGATGTTATTTGTTGCTATGGATGTGTAAAAAAGATCACTACAAATTATAAAAAATTAGATGTACATGAAGCTTGTGAATTTTTTAGGAGATACGGAATTAAATTATCATTGATTACTGCTTATAATTGAGAGGAGAATGTAAAGAGTGAACATGGACATCTACCAATTGTAAAAGCCTTGGTTAAAGCTTGTAATAGAAAAGTGAAGAAATAGCCTCGACTTCTATTTTATGCATTATGGATTGATTGAATAATATATGATTCAGTGACTAGATATATATGAATGGAATTCATGATAGGTCAAAAACCTATTATATCAATTGAAAAACATGTGTCAACTTAGAATATACTATCTTAAAAAGATAGGTTAACAAGAGAAGAATTGTTGGCTATTAAAATTTGGCAACTTGAACAAAGATTAGAAGATGTGGAGTTAACATTAAAAAGATTACAAAAGGCAAGGCTAAAGAATAAGGCTCGATTTAATAAATAAAATCAATTGAGGCCTAGAGCAATTGAAGAAGGTGATTGGATACTTATTTATAATAGCAATTTGGATAACTAGCATAGTATTTTACGGAAGTTTTCAAAATATTAATTTAGACTGTATGAGTGGTAATAGTCCATAACAATGCCACATGTTTATTGAAGGAGTTGGATGGGAGAAGGTTGAAATTACCCATTGTTAGAAAGCAAGTAAAGATTTTTAAAAGATGAGATGGAAAAATCAATATGGAGGATCATATTGAAGATATCAATGATATTGAAGAAAATAATTGTATTAAAATGGATGATGAATATGATGATGAAGAACTTGATGCAAAAAATGAAAAAATGATATAAGGCCAATTATGATGTATAGTTCATTTCGCGCATATCAAAGGATGCACAAGTTTAGAGAGGGTGGATGTTGTATTGTAACACGTTTATATAGTGAAATATAAAAATAATAATAATTTCTACTTAATATTCAATTATCTTAATTCAATAGAAATTAAAGATATTTTGAAAAGATTTTATGAAAGCCTCTTAGATTTTTTTCTTGTCTTAATAGCTAATAGATAAAAGTTAGTTATTAATTTTTCTTTTTAAATTATAAAAATTCTTTTTTTATATTTAAAAAGCCATAAATTAATAAAAATAGAATAAAAGAAATAAATATTTAGTATGATTGATACTAGAATTAAGTTAAAGATAGGATCAAGCTTAAAAATCCTTAGGATAGGTTAGATTGATACTTGGAGGTCGATCGTGTATGGAACAGGGTTAAATTCAGATCTCTAGCCATAAAAATAGCCACTAAAGAAAAAATATCAAGTTACTTAAAGATAGGCAATTAGAATTTGAAAGCTAACTTTAAGCTTATTTTAGAAGTATAAAACTTGTTTCTATAAGGTTTGGAAGGACTTAGCAATTGTTATCCAAAGTCAAGGTTTGTATTGGTAATTTGGATTTTATGTAATAAAGTTAAGGCTAGCACTCTTGGCTATTTTGTGCAATTAATATACCATCTACAATTGAAAATTTGATACTATATAGATAATTAAATATGCTAAAATTATGTGAAAATTTGTGATAATCTAATAGTGTAGTTGAGAGATGTTTGATCTTTAGTATGAATAGGTACTAGAAGTTGGCAGTTTAGGATTACTTAGGATTTTTACAATATCTAAAGTTCTATTATTCAAATCAAGAAGAAATTTAGCACAATGTTAGAAAACTTAGAGATCAAGCTAAATATCAATTTTTGAGCTAAAGTTAATAGTTGGATAAGGAGAAATTACTACTAAAACATCTACATCAACTTTCAAGTTGGCGGTTGAGTGACATTAGTGTGAGTTTTGAATGTTTTTCACAATTTGTAAGTTGCATTGGACTAAAAATTTTTGAACATGTAGAAGATTTATAGTGGCATTTTTGTACAAAATTTCATATTGAGCAGATAGTCAAATTAAGAGTTACAGCTTACTAAAGCTCACTAATTAGGATTAGGACTTGCAAAGAAAAATTTAAGTTGCTTAATTATGAAAGTAGTAAGATAATTGGATTTTGTGTATAGTTGAAGTTATAAAGAAGAGTATTTTTAAGCACTTTATATTAGCTTTAAATACTTTTGAATTGAAATTCAAATCATATTATTTTTATATGAATAAAATCTATTAAGGTTTTTTGCATATTTGTAAACCACAACTTCACCCTCCACAGCCAGGTGCCCAGTGCATTTTCAAATAAGACAACATGTAATATAGCAATGGTCACTATTATAGCTGGATAAACTTATTTTCCAATATATTATCTTCTTTAATAGCCGTATTTCTTATTTTATAATTTTTCGTTTCATTGAACAATATTGAGCAATGTACTTGGATTCTCTACAATATAAGTACAATCCTTCTTGATGACCACAAGTCTTTTCTTATTCAATAAGAGGTTTAAAATATATCACGTCAATTTGCATGTCTTCTACTTTTGAATATATATATTAAAAAGACGTCGATGTTGCCATTGTATTATAATAATATTAGGGCTCTCTTGTACGATTTTTAGATTGAAACTCAAAAAGTTGATTGTCACACTTCATAACAAAGTCAATTACTTAACTCAATATTTGAAGATCGGATAAGTTGAGCATCAATTTCTTTACCTCATATTGTAATCCAAAAAAAAATTGGTTGATGATTGTAGCATCATCCTACTTGGTATCAGTTGCTAGTTGTTAAAATTATGAAGCATATGATGTCATTGATTGATTGCGTTATCGCAAGATACGGATCTTATTAGTTGCAACATAAATTATATCATATTTTCTATACATAGATCAAAAATCTGTTAAAACATCTCTAAATTATATAATATTAGATCATGTCATTTAAAAAAAGATGAAAACCATGATAAAACAGAATCCAAAAGTGGTATTTCAATAAACTTGACTTGTAATCCTTGAATTGGATAACTTTGAAGTTGAAATTCAATCACCAATTGTATTTGATTGATAAATCTTTGAAACTTAGATCTTATTCCATCAAATTTCTTCAGCAAATTAATTTTTGGTTTCTTGATGCTTGAGTAGTGTTCCATCATAGGTGAAGTGGTACAGCTTGAAGTACCTCCAATCATCTCTATATCTTCACTTTTTGCTAATATTGTTGCTCCTTGTGGTGGTACAATGAAGTAACGCATTATAAGCATTAGCTCTCTTATTTACTTTTATATTTGTGCCATTACATTCTTCATTTCAACAAGCTTTGCCATAATAATATAATAAAAAAATAAAAAGTATCTATTTTCACTACAAAATAAAATACTCAAGAATAAAGAAAAAAAATTTAGGAACAATATTAATTTAGAAGTGGATAATCTATAACTTCTAATATGCTTATGTCTTATCAAGAAAAAGGAATAATCTATTTTTAATCAAGAAAAGACAAAGCTTTGATATTATATCTTCACTCTTGTCAATTTGTCAAAGACACGAATTGAAAAAAGATGCATAAATTAATAAAATTTGTATCAAAGAAAAATGATAATATATATATATATATATATATATATATATATATATATATATATATATATATATTTTATAAAAAAACTATAATAGCTATTACCAAAGACTAGAAAATATAATGATTCTTGAATTAGACTAGAAGCAAGAAAAGAGTTGACAAGAGTAAAGAAGGCTTCACTCTTATCTCTATATATACTATCTACTTAAGAACTACATGGCGGCATTCTATAGGACCTCCAACACATGTCCAATTTTCAAGACACATGTCAAACTTACAAGATAAGTTTCCTACATATGCGCCACGTAATTAGTTTGTTCCACAAGCTACTAATATGTGCGACATGTGGCTAACTTGGCCAAATTTTTAACCTACCAATCATCTATAGACATATATAAAGATGAATCTGCATCTGTGAAGCTTCTAGGAAGCTTCTCTATAAGATATTATCAAATTAACCTACTTTTATCTACTTCTATCTATCTATATTAATTAGATAATCATTAGAATAAATCTTATGTTCGTGACAAGTTAAAGTGATATGATAGTAATAAAGATCTTAAATAGAAAAAAATAACATAGAATTTTTTTAAAATATATTTATTTTGGATTAAAAGAATCAAAAATTAAAGATTTGTTTTGGTAATAAAGATTGTACAAATTATTGAAAAAAAACCTATAGACATAATTAACAAATAGTAGAAGAATATTAATTATAAAATAATAAATTAAATTTGGTTGGATCTTATATATTAGATATTATATAATATTATAAATAAGTATTTAACATCTAAACTATAGATAATATTATAGAGTTTATAAATGAAATTTTTTTTGATAAATTGACTTCATTTAAAATAGTGAATTTATATATTGCATACAAAAAAAAATACTAAGAAGATAGAGCATTTAAACACCTTCAAGAAAATTTTAAGAAAAATCAAATAAGGATGAGCTAACCAAAGATAGAACTCAATTATTTGAATAAATTAGTTATATTGATTTAAATAAAAGATTAAAAATATCTTCACTTCTACCATTATAAGTGATATGTTTTAGAATATATAGACTTATGATTCTAGTTCTTTATATTCTATGTATGCTCAAAAAGATTGATTTTACACCTATAGAATATATAATGGTATAAAAATATTAATAAAAAATGATATGCCATAAAACAATAATTAAAATCAGCACAATAGCATAAAAATTTTGATAAAACTATAAAAACATTAATTTATATTTGATATGTTTTTGAATTATAGAAGAATTTAGTTTCATTGAGTGAGACTCAATTTGTTATTACTAGATAAAAGAAAATAGAGTTCTAAAAGATTATATAGGAACTCTTATGGTAATTTTTTTAAAAAAGAATTAAAAATATACAAAAACTTATAGGAGATACTATTATAGTTATGTTTTTTATTATACTTATTTAAAAAGAAATTTCAGTAGATAAAACCTTGATTTAGTTACATAAATAAATATTTATTTATTAAACCATATAAGTATTTATTCTTAAATAAAATAAATTCTTAGAAGATTGAACTTTATGTACATTGTGTGTTTAAATAAAACAACAAAGTGAGCTTTGATATTACTATTTATTGTATTAAAAGTACATTAGACCATTTGTATTCAAATAGGTGAGAATATACACAATTTACTTTAAAATTTGTACCACTATACTTTGTTTCTTTTGTAGATGATTACTTAAAGAAGGTGTCAATATTTTTTTAAAAATAATAATCTAGGATATTCTCTATCTTCAAAAAATAATTAATAATACAAAAAATTCTTGAAATATAACTATTCTCTTCATCCAAAAATTCCAAATGTAGAATAATCTATAAGTCTTAGAATTTTTGGATGCTAGTTTTATATTCGTATTTAGCAAGAAAAAAGATCAAATTTAGATACTAAGGCTAAAAAATATATCTTCCTAGATTATAAAAAAATCTATAAAATAATATAAAATATAGAATCCAAATATATATCAAATTATTGTAAGAAAAGATGTAAAGTTTGATAAAACTCTTATATTAGAAGATAGTAATTTATACAATTTGATTACATCTAATATTTTTAAAGTAGATTCTAGTACATTTTATTAAAAAGTATGATAAAGATAAATTAAATCTTATTTTTTTTAATTTCATAATAAAAAAAAACTTCAATAGATTTTGCTATCAAGATATAAAATTCTTTTGGATGATTAGACACAAATGCTATTATTCTAATTACAAAATATTTTAACTTTTTTTCATTTTAAAAAGGCATCTAAGATAATAATTAATTTCAATAGCAATAGGTAAAGACATGAGGTTTCTTCATAAAAACCATATATGAGATTTGATATAATTTCTCATAGAAAAGAAATCAATTGATTATAAGTAAGAATATATTAAAAAAAAATCAAAAGTCAAAAAATCAAAATAAAAATCCTTCAAGTAGATGAAACAATATATAAAGCTAGATTGGTGACAAAAAGAATATGCTTAAAAATAAGTCATTAATTTTAACAAAATTATCTCATTCATAATAAAGATTATTTCTATTTATATATTCTTATCAATAAATATATAAAATAAATATGAATTAGAACAACTAAATATTATTATTATAATCTTGTATAAAAAGTTTTTAAAAAAAATTATGTATATAAAAAAACTCTTTAAGAAATCTAAAATATATATATATATATATATATATATATATAAATTGAAAAATAAATTATAAATTTAAATAGGATTTTTAGAAAATATTCAAGAAATTTGATACTTTTATAACAAAGCAAGGACATACTCATGGTAAATTTAATTATTGTGTGTATTTTAAACAATTATAAAAGACTAACTTATATGACTATATTATACATATATTATATATTATCTACCTGATATGTTTATATCTACTTCTACTTACTTCTATTCAATTAAGAATCATTATCGTCTATTATAATAAGTATTAATATACTTAGAGATTTTAAGGTATACAAACTTTGGATATTATAAACAAGGCATGTTAAAAATAAATTAATATATTTTAATATATAAAAAAATATCAATGAGTATTTTTTTGGCATTTCATTTTAAATTAACTAAAATACTTTATTCTATTATTAAAGATTAAAATATATATTTAAAATCTTTTATGCAAATAAAATTAGTAATATTATATATATATATATATATATATATATATATATATGATGTGTATTAATTCTATATCTTATGTATTATAAGTATTGTATATATAAGTTTTTGAAAAGAACATTGAAAAAAGTGAATGAATTTTTTTTTAAAAAGATATTTTAAATATTTGTATAGTATTTAATGTAGAATATGAAAAAAGATAAAATATTATAAGATTTATAGACATTGGTTTTGTTGAAGATTTTGACAAGATAGGGTCTATTATATGTTATATCCTTGTAATAATTTATATACTTATAAGTTAGAAAATTTCTTTATCTTTTATCACAAAAACAAAGTAAATGAATATTACAATGGTATTTAAAGAAGTAATATGATTGAAAAGACTTGATAGTAAATTTGATTTGATAAAATTTTAAATTTTATTGTATTGTAATAGTCAAAGCATTATATACCTAATAATAATTTAGATATATATTTCTAAAACAAAGAACATAAATATTAGAAATTATTATACTTAGAATATAATTATTAATATTCAAATCTATTTTTAAAAATTAGATTAAAAAATAATATAATAGAGATATATAAAAAAATTTAATATTAATTTTGAAGTTAAAGTCATGCTTTGATTAATTGAATGTAATAGAGATTAATATAAAAAAAAACTATCAAAATATAATAAAAAAATTATGAATAGTTAGCTTAATTTAAGTAAATATAATTAAATTAAAGATAAAAATTATTTTAATTATGTCTTATATTTTGTCTATTTAATACAGATATAACATATCAAATTTACCTAGAATTAAGAATTACATTTATAGAGATTTCAAGGATAGATAGATACACCCTTCTAATTTCTACTTCTCTTCCTATAATACAAAGTACATCCTATTTAATGAGTAATTAGAATATCCTATAACTAATCTTTGTAAGATCTATCAAATTTAGAATATTGTTTAATTAAATTATATAATTTTAATATATTAATTAAGTTTTAATTAAAAATTATTTATTTATTTATTTATTTCTTTGTATATATTTTTATTTTTATTAATGTAGATACTTTTAATATAAATATATACAAAGATATTTTTATTAAAATCAATTATATTGATTTAACCTATTTTATTCTAATTTATAGAAAGATTAATTAATATTAAAGATTTTTAATTCTTTATTAATAAAGATACATTAATTTTTGTTAATTCAATTGAATTGCTAAGTAAAATAACAATTCTAACTATACACATTTTTAAGTCCTGATACAAAAATATTTTATATAAAATCAATAAATTATTTTATTAAATAATAAATCACAAAAACTAATCATACAACTTAGATTGCATTAAAGCAATAGATTTTAAAAACTATTGTAAAATTTGATTGACAATTAAAGTATCTATATTAATAAAAATAGAATTTTTTTTTACAAGAATAACACAACAATTATGCTTGACTTTATAAGAAACATAAGCACATTATAAAAATATTTAATAAAAATAAGATAGAATTGGATCAAAATATTCAACCTAGTTATCAAATCAGATATAAGACAATTCCAAACTATGCCAAAGAAATTTTAAAAAGACTTTGTCAAACTATTAAAATTAAAAATTATTATCCTAATTGAAGAAGCTTCATGGTTATTATCTATTATAGTAGTTTTTAAATAGAATGGATAACTTAGGATATGAATTGATTATGAAAAGCTCAATTATCCAACTTGCAAAATTATCTTTTACATTACCATTTAGTAATAATATCATTGATCAAATAACTAATCATCTCTTTTATTAGTTTGAAGATAGAAAAAATTAAAAAATAAATAAACAAACAAACAAACAACAACTCAATTAAAATATATCTATTTAATTGCTATGAAATAATATTTATAAGAAAGTAGATGGCATATGTTTGGATAGTGATGTCTTTTAGATTAAAATAATGCTCTTGTTACTTGTCAATGGCTTATCATAATGATTTTTAAGACTATCTTTAAAAAGTTATGCAAGTTTTCTAATAATTTTTGTATGTATAACAATCTATATACTTATTTGGCTAAATTAATAAAATATTTTATAAAAAATAAAAATAAAATTTCAATCTTAATTCCAATAAATTTATTTTTTTGGCGTATTTAAAAATAATCTTAAAACATGCTATATCTAAGGACAAAAGAATTTTTAATATTTTAAAGAATAAATACAATTAAACTTATATTTTGACTTAATAATCTAGATAATATTTAAGTTTTAAATAGAATAGTTTAATCCAACCAATATTTTATAAAAAAAAGCTATATTAATCTTGTAGAATCTATTAAATAATTATACAAAAATTTAAAAGAATTAATTTGAATAGACTACTATAAAAAAAACACAACACACTATAAGATAGTTGTAAATGATAATATCAATTTTGATTATACTCTTTTAGAATTTATAATTATATATTTATACAAACAATTCTAACTATATTGTTGGAACAATACTAGTCTTAAATCTAACCAAAAAAATATGATTAATTAATTATTTATATATTTAGATTGTTAAATTTGACAAAAAAACTATACTAGTATTAAACAAGCTTTAGCAATGGTATATGCTTTACAAAAGTTGTGCCATTATCTATTAGACAATAAAGTAGTATCTTTTGCATACCATATAAATTTTGATTAAGAAAGCCTAAGCATTAGAATGGACAATCTATTAAGTAATTTTGTTTATAGAATAGAATTTCTTAATAATTAATAAGCTAAAAAAATTGTATAGTAATTTGTTTATAGAATATCTTTTATATATATATCTTTTATAAATATTAAATATTACACCATTTTATTTGAAATCCAAGTAATTAACAAACATTCAACAATATTTCAAATTAAATAACTTATCTTTATATATGACAAAAGATAAAAGAAAATCATTAGTCCTAAAATCAATTATGTTTATTCTTCAAAAATAGAATCTTATTTTATCAAGGTATATATTTAATTCAATATTAAATATTACAATCTAATTAGGCCAAAATATTATTAAAAAATACCATTTAATAGTGAAAAGTGGGCATTTTGTCATAAAATTATAGTATTTAAAATTCTTGATAACAAGAAATAATTGCAAATTATACATAAATAAGTATGACTATTTCTACGCATAAAACTTCTACTAAAGTATAGGTAGGATGGTACAAACATAATTTTCTTTTCTAGTCATAGCATTATTAATTGGACCATTTATAAAACAAAGATTTAAATTTATTAAATCTATTAAATTAATAATATAATATATTTATATTGATATATTTTGGTGGCTATAAATTATGCTACCAAATAAATTAAAGCAAAAATACTAAATACAATTACTTCAATTATAATTGTTAAATTAATGTATAAATAAATTTTTATTTGATTTGGGTGATTTTTTATAATTATAAAAATAAAGATATTTATTTCTTTAAAAAAGTTGTTAAAAAATTTAATGGAATATTTAATGCTTTAAATTTTAATTTAAATAGATATTATCTTATGATAAAAAATAAGCTAAATCAACCAATAAAATTATTAATAACTTCTTATAAAGTTAATTAATAAAAATAAAATAAATTAATATAATAACCTATTCAAAATATTATTTTTATTTTATATATTTTATAAGATTGGCATTGGTATTATACTATTTATATTGGTGTATAAATTATATCCATTAATATTTATCAAATAAACCGCATTAATCCAATATAAAACAAGATAAGTATATTATATAGTAATTAGAGTCTTAAAAATTTAACTAATAGATTTGTAGCCTCTAACTACCAATCAAAAGCTTGTCATAATTATTATAGATAAGCAACAAAAGAAACAAACTTTGTAGAATCAAGTCTATTATAAATCTAAAAAATCACTATTTAAGGCTATATTATTTGATTTTCTAAAGGCTAGTATCATTATAATATTAAGTTTAAAACTTATTAAATTAGATCCTATTATATCTAATAACTTCTTTTAAACAATATTGTATTGTTAATAAATTTAGATCATTTAGAACCAAATCTATTTGTGATCAATATTAACAATTAAAGCTATTTTAGTATTAGAATATTATTTTATAATCCACTACAATGTTTTATTAAATATAAGGATTAATCAAACAATAAAAAGAAGATAGTCAAGCAAAATTTAAGTATTAAAGTATAAAGAATAAATAAACTAAGAAAAGTATTAAAAATAAAATAGATAAAAATTAATAAGTACAAAAATATTGATTGAAGGATCCAAAGTCAAATAGAACAAGAAGCCACAAGGCTTAAACAATAGGTATAAAAAGAAGGAGCAATATTTATTTTTTTAAAATAAGACTAAATTATAACCATTAACAAAAAAAATTATGAACATGATATTAGAACTTAAAATAATTGATAAATAAGTAATTCTAGAAGATATTAAAAAAATATCAAATCTATTAATACTAAAGATTGGATTTAAGAGTAAAACAATGAAAATATATCAAAATTAAGCATTTTTAAAGTAATTTAAGATTTATCTAAAATTCATTGTATATAAATAATTTTTATATCTAAATGATTGTTATAACTAAATGTATTAATTACTTTGATTGGACCTTGTTTATATTCAATAATATAAAAAATAATAATATATCACAATATTTATTATCTAATTATAAATAATAATTGATCTAAATATTATTTTCTTTATTAGATAATAGTTTTTAATTAAAAATAAATATAAAGAAAATATTTAATAATAAAAATTATCTAAAAATAATAATAATACTAAAGATAAGAAGTAGCAAAGAAATTTAATTTAATATGTACAAAGCCAAATAGAAAATTGAAAAAAATACATGTGATTGGAGCTTGACAAAAGATAATAGAAGAAATCAATAAAAAAATAATTAATACTTTTATTGAAGGTGGAAGAACATAACAAGCTATTTCTTTTATTTAAGCAATTGCAAACTATCTTATAATAAGAGATAGAAAAGAAGACACAACTACTATCATTTGTAATATTTGTGGATACAAGAAAAAATATTCTAATTTATTTATAGAATCCAACTATGCTAGTTAGTATCAAATAAGAGAGATCTTTAATACAAATTTTAAATAATCTAAAAGAAAAAAGCCATGACATTAAAGAAGATTAAATACTTAGTTTGAACAAATTGAAAAGAAAAATAATTTTATAGAAGTTAAAAAAAATTATATTGATAGGTTGATTTTATATAATCAAGTAATGACTTGATAGCACATCTGATGATTATTAAAGGATAATTATTCAAATCCATCAATACTATACATATTATAAAAAAATATTTAAAAAAAAAAAAAAAAAAAAAAAAAAAAACCCTCCTCATTTAATAAATACATAAAGAATAAGTTTATGTCATAGTGTTGG
>JAWRVF010000176.1:0-267500 GCA_036785485.1 Physcomitrellopsis africana | reverse complement strand
CACATCCTGCCGAAGACAACGCCGTTTAATTTTAGTGTGCGTTGTCAGTTAGATCCTGAATTCTGAAGCACAAGAAGAAGCAAATCTTCACGAAAATAGATCCAATGGTGACGCTGTCTCTGGATTTTTTATTTTTATTTTGAGTCCTATATTGTGTTCTTGGAAGCATGTTGTAACAGACTGAAAATCTCAGTTCCCCCTTTATCTCTCACTCCTTATTTTTCTACCGGGACAATAGGTAAGTGTTTGAAAGATTCCATCATTAAATGTAATAGGTCTGCATGGAAAATACAACGTAGAACTTGCTTCTAACAATAGGTTTACAGTGTGTTCCATAACGGTAAAGAAAAGAGAAGCAAAAGAAGCTCGGCCCGAATTTTCGTGCTCACGACTTGTGTGCCGACATGTGGAACGGACCGCTGCAATATCAGCTCCTTTTGCAAAACCGGGTTCAACCCACTGCTGCTCAGGCAAGCGACATGAACCTGATGGATTCACACGGGGGGGGGGACATTAGATCCTCCACCAATGCTGACCTGGCTCAATAGAGCCAATCAGCTTAGCTAAACTGACATTAGAAAAGAAAAGACAAAAACAAGGGAAGAAGCGGAGGTCGTTCATGATCAACCAATGACCCAATCCGATCCGATCCAATCCAGGCTTCTTATTTCCACCAGCCGGCAAAACTCCACAACATGCACTGGGAAAATCCACCCCAAATCATCATGGAATTCCAACAGCTACATCAAGCGAACGAGTAAAAAACAATCCAAGGAGAAAAGAATAAATAATTTAATAAAAAACAGCCGTTTCCTGATCAGACAGTTGCCACATCGCCCCCATCCAAACTCTGTCGCTGCACCCTCAATCCTTGCCACCTATCATTTCCCTCCTTGCCGTTCATCAACCCCGACCCCAGCAAGCGCGGCGGGGCCGAGTCTCAGCCTACCCCCATTGGCATACCTCCCACGAATCAAGCGCTCATGATGCTCTGCCCAATCAATCGCTGCCAGGCGCTGTAGAAACTGCCTTCCCCATCCACACACCTTTTCGTTTGAAGTACCAGACATTCCCACTTCATTCATGACGAAGGAAAGGGAAAAGCAAGACAGGGTAGGGTGGGGGAGCCCTATTGAAAACGCGGCACTCCCACCCCCACCTCCACCCCCTCCGATCGCTTGCACTTATGTGCCTCAGGGGAGGAAACCAGAATAAAGGCGGGCGTTGACAGCAGCGGGTAGGGGACCGTGGAGGCCGCGCCGGGAGAGGGGGAGGCATTCATCGCCTGAGGCGGCTGCTTTACTCCCAGACGGACCTACCAGGTGGCTACAGGTCCCCTATCACCGAACCTCACCTGACCGACCAACCTGCTCAGAAAAGAACCGGAGCTCGCTTCTGAAGACGCCGCGAGTCGTGGGCCCCACCCACGTCGGGTCCTCCGCCATCCTGTTCCCCTCACATCTTCGCTGCAGAAACATGAGCGGGTCACATGGCAATCTGCATGGTCTAGTCAGCTCTTCCAGATCGCCCGGGAAAAAGATCTTGGAACCCGTTCCGCTGAGGTGCCACGTCACGCGCAGAAACCCTACCGGAGATTGTTGACTCTACCTCAAGGCTTGAATGCCGATTGTCCTGTATCCTCAGCAGGAAAACATTCCTCGAGTCCATAGATTTCGTTGATTTTGAGCGGCTGTTGGGATACATGAGATAGATCCTAATGTCGATTCTGGGCAGGGATACGGAATTTTTAGTTTATTTTTGTCTTTATATCTTTTTCACTTGGAGGGCATCGCATAAATTCTTGATGTTACCTTTGGGGGCGTATTGTGCCACGCTGGCATATTCAAAAATATTATCATTCTTATATTTTCTGATATTTCGTTGAACTTTCTAACAAGCTTCCAGGCGGATTTCACTGTCATCTTGAAGTTAAAATTCTGTTGTTAACATGGCATTGTTTGATAGTTGTAGTTGTTAAATTACTCATTAATTTATAACTATTTTTGGGAAGGATCACTGTAAATTATTCAAAATCCATTAATAAGTTCAATGCCCATTGTCATAATTTAAATCTTCTTAATTTAATGATTATGCTCAGGACACCATCCACTAGTATGACCATTTTAGTAAAACATGTATTTTACAATTAAATTGTATCTTAGATTACTTTTACCATGTTTTTAAGTTCTTTGGATTACAATGCTAGATATGCCACAATTTTCATATTATAATTTCAAGAAATTTGTATAAGTTTTTTATTCTGAACACCTAAACACATTAAAATAAAATGTTTTATGTATTAAAACGCTATTTACTTTTTAGATGACTTTACTGAATTAAGTATGAAGATGACAAGATGGGTTTAATGTATTTAAAATATAAGATGTGAAAGTATGAAAATATAAATTAATTAATAAAAAAGTTATTGAAGACAGTTTTAAATATTTTGTACTAACAATACATGTAATGTGAGGGCCTAAGGTCAACTTTGGAACTTTTATGTCACTTATTTTATCAATTCATAAATTTATGTTAGAATCTCTCGAAATATTTAACAGTAAACTTAAATGTTAAAAAAAATGCAAGGATTGTATAAAAATTTGTTACTTTTTTCTACATATTCATTTTATTTGTTATTTAATAATTTGACAATGCAAAATTCTTTAAAAATCATTTTTTTTTAAAGTTTAATTTAAAAATAAATCAAAAAAGTAAAGAAAAAAATATAATTAGTTATATATTGGTTGAGAATAAATTTTAGTGTATACTGAATAATTTATAGCTGAATAGAAGTGCAATATATTATTACTTAGAATATAATGATTCAATAATTATGCAATTTTTAGCATCATTTTGAATAAAATTGATAAAACAACATTTTATGCTTATAAAGAGTAGTTGTATATGAACATTTAGACATGAAATTTATTAAAAAATATAATATATTACACATAATTTATATTCTTTAAATGACTAGTATAAATCAATTATATTTAAATATTAACAGAGTAATTATTTTACTAGTGCAATAGTGTAAGAAACATTGAATTACAAGTGTTTTTTAGTTTAAGTGTAATAATAAATTATTGTGTGTATATATATGTATATGTGTGTATAAAAAGAAAATAAAACATATTGAGCATGTTTAAATTATGCATATTGTATAAATATTTAAATTATCCAATGTCTTTAATTCCCCTACCTTCACAAAATTGTCAACTAAACTATTTACTAAAATTTTGGATCCATAATATAAAATATTTATCATAATACGGTCTTTAATTCAAACTGAATTTTATATATTCATACTTGCTTCATATTGTTATGAAATTCAGTTTGAAGAGTGAACTTACAGATTGGTCATTTAAATATATTTGACAAAAACAGAAACAAAACAAAATAAAGAAGTTACATTAAAAAATTTGTAAAAATGTGTACATCATAAATATTAATGAGACATGTTTGTCATTTTATTCATGGCTAATAAACTGATTGAAGGGTATTAACAATGTGGAAACCTGAAAAAAATCACATCCACAACCTCATTATTATAAAGATGCTTCAACATATTCCTTCTTCATGGATTTATGTAGAGTTTGGCAAAATGCAAGAATTTTTTGGTTACAAATATGGATAATGAAGACGTTGTCCATCTTGCCAACAATTCCAAACCAGCAATTGGGACAACTATTTTATCATCGCCACTGTCACATGGCATCCTTTGCAATCCATTCTCATTCCTACGTGGCAAGCCTCCATGGTCCAAACGTCAAGCCCTAATAATAGAAAAGCTTCTCAAGCTCCGATGTCTCCGGCCTGCGGGTGGAAGGCCTTCGCTGGTTTCCCCTCAATGCGAGTGGAAGCGGCGGTCCTGAGGTTGTGACACTGACGATCTGAAGCTCACCCTTCCCCCTTGCAGGGATCCCGCAACCTCAAGAATGTCAGTCCATTGTTGCCATCCGCGTGAGCGAGGGTCCGGGAATAGATATTGAAGGATTAGGGTTACGAGAGCGTCAGCCTAGAAGACCAGGAAAAGTCAGGTGTGACCAGCGGAAGGCCCGCTCTATCTGATGGTAGAGACCGGGAGTCTGTGGTGCTACAGGGAGTGGCTGCCAGGGCGCCTCTGCCAGATTCAACGGTTGCTGTGAATTAGGGGGTTTATTTTTTCCACTTCTCTCGTTTCTTTATTTCTTTTTCGAATAAGAGAACCGCAAGCTAATTTCTCACTTTTTGAGCTGCTGACAGGTATGGACTGTTGGCCAGCCACCGTCTGCAGCATGCACACAGCCATCTCAAGGACAGAGGTGATCTCAATCCTCGCCCATTCCTCAATCCCCGCTTCACTCCACACGTTTTGGCTTCTCGGAAGTAGGGAGATGAGTTCCAACCTCTCGCCCTGTCTCTACCTCGCACACTCTTTTGCTCTTCGTGTCGCAGCATTGGATGCTGCTCCCCCAAGACTTCTTATGTCTTGTGTATGGGAGAGTGCTCAAGCAGAATCTTAGTCGGCGCCTCCGTGTGCAGTGCCCTGCTTCTTGTGTGTGGGACATGCAGAACTCAACAAAGGCGGGGAAAGACGCGGCAAAGTCCTCTCTCTTCTTATTGGAGTTATGATGTCCACCATGCAGCCCGGTTCCGAATTCCAAACCATGATTTTCTGCATCGAATTCTGTTTTGCTTGCACCAATGTGCAGCAACAGCAACAACAACAACGAATTACTACACTCCAATGCTCCGAAGGGTCCACTTGGTTTGCCAAACCCTAAGTTGATCGTCGAACACAGTTTAGCCACTTGTTTGAATGTTAGCAGAATAAAGCACACACACACACATATGGAAAAGTTAGATATGACTTTTACAAATGTTTATGGGAACTGAACATATGGATATGCTGTTACTGTTATTCTTAACAAAAATATGAAACACTATTGAGAAATACATTAGAGATCAGGTATCTATATGTACCCACACACACACACATATGCATGGTTCAAAAGCTGTAACTAAATGGATCTTTGCATCAGTTGTTTTATCTTTTTCAAAATCGGTGGTGTGTCCCCATCTTACTTGGCCAGTATCTATATTTAAAAAAATAAAATTTTTACATATTGTTTCAATAATACATAATTATTTACAAGTGTACAGCACAAACACTTTTTCTTGATTGAAATTAGAACCTCCCAAAGAATATCAATGAAATATAATTAGTACCATATTATTCATGGAATTGCTGTTTTGTTTCACCATAGTAAATTAACAATGCTATGAATATACCAATTACCTGATCTTTTAATTGAATGTTTTTTTTTTTTTTTTTTTTTTTTTTTTGTATGATACTGGGAATAATTATAAACTGATTAAAATTGTTCATCATCATCTTATTTATGTTGTTACATACACGTTTTTAAAAAATAAAATAAAATGTAGACTTTATAAAAACACCTCTTTTGTGTGTGTGTATTTGTGTGTATTATTGCTTAAATAATGGTAGATATTGGTTTTTAAGCATCTGAAGATGAGTGATTACAGGATTCTGACTAATATTTTACACATATTTCAGTTATTCATTTTTTCAGATTTTGAATTGTCCACCACAATTCTTCACCCTTACCTTCCTATTTCTTGGGAACAAAGAAGGAAATAGAAGAAAAATGATTCTATTGAAGGCCCATGCACAACATGTCAAATGTATTAATTTTTATGCTACAATTGCACTATATATGATAAGTTTGTGAGGCAATATCACATTCAACTCTTAACTGCTCTTTATTTAATTTTACTCGCACATGTATACTCAACTATGTTGCCACATCATCAACACAGAACGGCAGAATGATGCAGAAGAACAACAGTCAGACAGACTGTGGACAGACAACTCCTACTCTTTCTCTGTAGTACTCTCCTCCTCCTCTGTCTCTCGCGTATACACTTGTTCATCCACTCGGCGGGCAATCCTCATTCGTTTCTATTCGTCGTTTGTGCTTGGGCTTGGGTGCCCGAGGGGTAGACGCCTGGCAATCCATTGTGGGTGGATTCTGGGCGTGGACACACGCTCCATTACTTGCTTGCTTTGCCACGGCCACAGAAAAAGCCACACAATCAGATCTTGAGGGCTCGCATTTTCATGGTGGATCTGCTGCTGCAGTAGCTCAGTGATTTGGCCACTTACTTCGCAGCTTGGTTTCATGCTCCATTTCAGTCCGATAACAATTAAATTTCATCCATCAGAGTATGGAGAAGTGATTCTGGTTTAAAAGCACAGTCCATTCTGTGAAGAATAGCTTTGTTGGAGCCATGAAATTGCTTGCTATTGTATGGAGTTAATAACTAAAGAGGATGCTGATTATCTAAATATTGGGCTGCTTTAATATAATATAATCACCAATTGTAGTTCGATTTAAATGTTATACTTGCAATTTCAAAATACAGTATGTTGGTTTTACAAAAGATTTAAAGCAAAAACAGCAGTATCATCTTGAACATATGTAAGTCACTTGGATGTTTTTCACATTTTCAAATTTACTTATGTACCAAGTTCACACAATATAATATTTTTATAATATCATTTTGGGTTTAAATGTAATCAGAATTTAAAACTAATTTCATAATTTTAATTATGACACAGTTATTGTGAGTGTGACACACACACACACACACACACACACACATATATATATATATATATATATATATATCTTGGGCCATGCATGTTTTGACTAGACAAAACAAAACATCTTTTGTAATGTCTTACTGGATTTAATTTTCCTTAATTAGCATAAGATTTAACTTCTTTACCATGTCCAATATAGAGTTTGTATTTCTTATTACTCAAGAACAATTTTTATGAGTGGTGTTATTGTAACATCCTTTACATCTTTTGGTGTAAAAAATCACTAATAATATATGTCATACCTTTTGTATTGTTTTTTTGAAATAAAATATTGGTTTGAATACATGTACCAAATCTGTAAGATGATCCCAAACAACATTGTTATCATTGCTTGGTGACATGGCTTCAGATGGTTAAAGAAAAAACATTTTCAATTGTTGCAAAGGTGAATATCCAAAGACAAAACATTGCATAGCATGTGTAAAATAACATTTGGTTCAAACTGGTCTTAATGCTTATTAAATAAATAAATAAATAAATAAAATAATAGTGGCCTTTTGAAAAATTGGTATACTGTTGACATTGACCAATGATGGTGTAAAGATGAAAATTTGCACTAAATCTTCTACCTCCAACACCAAGGAGAATTCTATTACACAAAAAGACTCATTAATTGATGAAATAGTTCTTTGTTACAACAAAATCTAATTACTTCATCACAATTTAATCATTGTATAATGTTGAAACTCAAAATTATACCAAATCTAAAAACCAAATTAATTACTGGCTTTGATATCTTATCTATTAATTGTGTGATCATTTTTATTTATTATTTATTAATTGAATTAATTCAGAATCTTATTTAGGTCTATTACTAATAAAAATATCAGATTAAATGATTGCAATGAATTCTTTAATAGAACAAAATGACTCACATGCAAATATTTTGAATTTTCATGATGAATACTGGAGATTTGTAGAATTTGTCAAATAATACATGTAGTTTTCATCCATTAATATTTCTATTGATATAAGTTGTGGATTGATTTTGTAAATTTTGGAAAATTTCCATTTTGTTACATGTTTTCTAAGTGATGATTACATTCCTCGTTTTTTCATCAACCTTTCAAATATAATGAATAAAACCTTGAAGTATAACATGTAGTGTTGTTTTTATTGCCTTTCATGTAAAGAATTTTGGATTTAAGTATAGAGTAATTCTTAGGATCATCTAATTTTTTCCTACACATAATTATGCAATATAGCTGAATTGTCATAAGCTGCATCAAAGCCAAGAATTGAATAAAAAATAACTTAAGTCAATTTTAACAATTGGTGAAAGGCTAAAAGATATACTTTTTTCTTACAGAAAATCATAACAATGATAACTTACAGAAAAAAGTATATCTTTTAGCCTTTTCTGTAAGTTATTACGTTTTTTTCTGTAAGTTATCAAAAAATGGGAGCATTACCATACATATATGCATGAGTGTTGTTATTTTGTTTTTATTTATTTGTTTGTTTGTTTGATGCCATACTATTCAGATCTTGGAATCAAGCTCACCCTTTTTATTTAATTTAATTTTTCCCCCTCAATTACCTAAATTTGTTGGTCATGCCTTTTAAAAAATAAAAAGGTCCTGTTGTGAGACAAGATGCAAACCTTAACCCCTAGTTGGGATGTATTCTCAGACTTTGACCTAGAACACACACCGGTTGGTGGAATGTGGAAATCCTAAGCCACAGCTTCTCAGTTTTCCCTCCTGAAAAAACCACACACACACACACACACACACACCCCCCCCCGCCCAATGTCGTAGCACCCCTCGCCCTGTTTCCAGAAGCAAAATCAGAAGACAAATGCTTCTAAAACAACAAATAGCAGAAGAAGAAGAAGGAGCAACAGTGAAAGAAACAGTAGCAGAAGCAGAAGATTTGGCAGCTGCAGGGCGGAGATGCGCGAGGTGTAAGTTTTGACTGGGAATCCCAAGGCGACGCTGCGATAGCAGAGGCGGGGATAAACTTGGAAAAAAATACCCTCATACGTTGTCTTCTCGCCTTAGGAGCGAACGAACGAATGGATGAATGAATGGGACAGGGAAGGGGGGGGTGGTCCGCACAACTATTTGATCGATGCGATGCGATGTAGGGACAAGCACCTCTACAGTGCGCACACTTCCCTCCTCATGCCCTCCCTCCCAACCCCACTCTAACTTTGGAGCCACCCTTTCCTCGTCTTCCACAGCAGTATCATCCCCTCGTTATCCCACTCAGATTCCCTATATTCCTATACATTTCTTCATGTCTTTCTATGCAAATTCAACACCAGATCCACTCCACCCCACCCTAGGTGGACCAATTTCGCCTCCCTTTTTTCCTGTCTGTCTATATGCATGTATGTCTCTCTCTCTCTCTCTCTCTCTCTCTCAATATTACTAAATATAGTCATTTCTCCGCCGCTCTACCTATCCCACTAATGTCACCCCCTCCTCCTCCCTCCCGCTCCCTATCCCTACCCTGGAGGCCTTTATGATTATTATTAGGACCAACCAATCTGTCTCCGAATTGCTGCTGCTTCCGTCTCCTATTTCTATGCTTATTTGTGTTTTTTTCTTCTGAAAAGGGAGGTGAAGGACCAGCAGGATAGCCCAACTCTTACTGCTATTTAATTCAGGGCTTTCTATTGTGTGGAGGGTTGTGGAGAGAGAGGGGAGAAATAAAATATACATTGAGATGGAAAATCATTTGATCCGTTCAACCTGCTTCGAAGCTTCTAGAGCAAGTGGGAAAATGAGGATGGAAGGCCATGTTCGTAGGATCACACACACTCTCTCCATTGTACCCATCTGCTGCTTCAATGGATGGATGGATGGGTTATAGATGAATGAATTAATATATATCTCGGATATAATGTGACCCCCCCCCCAGCCCCAAGGAAAAACGAATACTGAGCATGGCAGTATGCTAGTAGTAGTACTTTTCGTATTTAGACTGGTCCTCCAACTTAGTACTGGCACTCCTCCTTTTTTCCTATATATATATATGTATATATTGAAAAGTGCTCAAAGTGAAAATTATACATGCTTTAGTGTGTGTGCATGTATACATATATATATATATATATATATATATTTGTTGGCTCGGGGGCGACCTTACAACATACATCAGATTTTCCTTTTATTGAGGTCTATATTTCATGTAGAACCTTCTTTCATTCTTTTTGGGTTCTCCCATCCTTATTTATTTTAGGACATATATTTTAATTTGTTTCTTTAATAAGAAAGTGGAGTCAGTATCAAATGGGGCAAAGGTGATGGGTTGCAAGGCCTAGACAACAAACCCCCATGATTGTTTAACAACACAGAAAAGACCTTCCTTGTTATGACACCTGGTCACATTCATTTTGGGTGGAACCCCCTTTGATCACACAGCAAACACATGAACTGCCTTTGTCTTTGCCTTTCTTCGTTTTAATTCATTTCCCTTCATTTATCATCGAGTTGATGTTGAGAGGTTTTGGTTACCACTATGTTTGCAGTTGATTCCTCTCAGCACAAGTGTAATCCGTGTTTCCTATCCCCTTTCTATTTCTTCATTACAAACAAGAACAAAAAGGCAAACTAAATGAAGCAGGTTGTAGGATTTCCGGCTGGGATCTATCCCTACCACCCCAAAGGCAAAGGCAAAGGCAAAATTAACTGAGCACACCAGAATTGAACGAGAGAGTATACGATATGATTCCAGAGTGTCAGAGATCCATCCTCCCTTGCTCTTGCACTAACTCTTCTTCTTCGTCTTCATCAACTTGTTTTCTTCCTTCCCTTTCCTGAGCCAGCGGCATCAAATCCGATGGCAGTGGTGAAAGACAAAGTGAAAAGGGAGAGGGGATAGGACTATCAGAACAGAACGGGTAACTAACTGACATCCGGGTCTCGGCCCCGGGTTGCGCGGAATGGGGAGGGGGGTGGGGGTGCTGCCGCTGGCAGGGCACTGTCCGGTCTGGGCAGGCATGTTCGTGAACCATGCCTAAGGAAGACAGGGCAGCCCCCTTGTGTGGGCAGGTCGCAAACAAGACAGGACATAAGGCAGCCTCGCTGCTGCAGACGAGACTGTAAATGAGCGTCGTAGTAATGGATGTGGGTTATGGCGTTGGGAATAGAATAATGGCCTATTTCGCAGCGAAACGGGAACGAGAACGACGAGGGGATGAGAGTGCTCGAGGATGGAAGAGGATTTGCAGCCAACTTTGGTAATAATCATGGTTATGCTCTCAACGTTCTTCGTCCCCCCGACAATCATCAATCGAGTTCCGGTCTTCTCGACCCTGCAATTCGACAAGCAAGTAGAGGGCGTTCGTCTCCTTGGCTAGATATTGGGGTTTTGTGCCAGGTTCAGGAAGTCTAAGAGAATACGCAGGAAGAACAGCAAGCAGCTTGTGTAAGAGAGAGAGAGAGAGAGAGAGAGAGAGCGCGCGAGAGCGCTAGAGAGGACAACGAGACTGTGTAGTTGTAGTAGTAGTGTTTACTGGCGTGTGGCGTTGTAGTGGGTGTTGGTTTGAGTGCCCGAGGGTGCAGCGACATGAACTTCAAGTTGGTGAAGGAGGAAGCATACGCGATAGACATCGAGTTACAGGTTACGTTGCAGGTGGGTCCCTTGGTAGAGTTGTGCTATGTAAGCGAGGAATCAGAGTAAGAAGCAAGGTTTGGGTCTTTGTGCATGAGCTCGGTTGGGTGTCGGTTGCATGATGGCTTCCCTGTAGGAACACAATTGTGAGGCTAGGTGGGGAGCTGCGATGGTTATGGTATGAAATGGTCCATGCTGCAGAGGAGAATTACGGTGAACGACGCTGCGAGAGACGTTGCTGAAGGGTTTGTTGGTCAGAGCCGACATGGTTGTGGGGCGTTTTGGTATCGGAGTTGTGCAGAATTCGTCCACGGCAGGTAGTTCTTGGAGCCCAAGATTGCAGCTAGTTTAGTGATAGTCATCTATGTAAGGAGAGAGGAGTATTGTTTGGAGGAGGGAGAGGGTGTGATGCGATGTCGTTGTGTCAGGCGAGCTACAGAAGTAGCTCTGTCGAGAACTACAGGTGCATGTGCAACCGAATATCTCTGAGCATTTTGTGTGGTGGATGTACGGTGGCCCATAGTCGGTGGATACTGATTGGAACGATAGCGTAATGTATGAGAAGGTAGTCATCGTTTCGACGGGCGGTAGCAGTGTAGTTGGATGCGTGGAAGCTGCGAGTGGACTAGATCGCAGCTTCCGCTCGTCCGTCGCATCTGCAAGCACAGCAAGTCTTGTCAGCGGGAGCCAATTCGCACGTTTACAGCCCTCATCAGATCCCGCAGTCTGTGCGCAATGCGGGAGATTATGGACATTGAGTTTTCGATGGTTTGTTTTGCAGGTAAAAAACAAGCTAGAGATAACTTGGTGAATACTGTAGGAACTGCATATTGATTTCATCTTCTGTTGCACTGATCATTCGAAGGATGTGTGCAGTGTAAGATCGCGTCAGAGAGCTTCCAGGGTCGGCACTAAAGCAAGAGAATATGCATTACGGGGGTATGCACGGAGGTATGCGTAGTTTTGATGAAGGGACCACGAAAATGGACGAGTTGAACTGTGAGCTATGGCATGCATGTGCCGGGCCTCTAACGCAACTGCCTCCAGTGGACAGCCTTGTGATGTACTGGCCACAAGGGCATATTGAACAGGTATGTCCTTGTGCTAGTCCCTTCCCTCGGCGAAAAGATCACTTGCCTAACCCTTGCACGTGTCGTACCCCAGGGTCTGACCTCTTCTTTGGGGATCCTTGACATCACTTCCTTCGAGTTATCCGGTTGCTCCTGGCATTAGAAACACTGATAATGGTGAGTTAGTCTTGCTTCATTTTACCACTAACGAAGATCAAGACTGCGCTCTGGCAGGTAGTTGCATGTACGCCAGATTCTGCAGGCGCTGCGGATGTTTATCAAGCGTCGAAACAATTTTCAAATCTACCCGCTTATTTGCTTTGCAGGATAAGCAAGATTGAACTACAAGTAAGTAGCACACCAGTATCTTGTGCAGCTTACACGGACAGTCCTGCTCGTAGTACTAGATACTTCAGAGGCGCTCCAAACTGGTGACGCATTTTCAGTGGATTTATCTCTGGACATGTCCCTCTAATGATAGTAGTGGTTTGGTGGTCCTTCACTAAGTTATTACTTGGTGCTGTGCAGGCGGATCCTCAAACTGATGAGGTGTTTGCGCAGATGGATCTCACTCCGCAATATGAGGTGCTTCCTGCTGTTCAATAACGCTTCCACCTTCTGCACTCCAACATTCTAAATGTACTTTCACGCCTTTCATATCCGCATCTTTGGGCATTGGTAACAGTGATTGTGATCCTGGCAGACTGAGTTCACCCAAGAGACGAAAGACGCTCCATCAGCAATCCAGCAGAGCAACGTTCGTAGTTTTTGCAAGACGTTAACTGCAAGTGATACGAGCACCCATGGAGGTTTTTCAGTACCTAGAAGAGCCGCTGAAGAGTGCCTGCCTCTGCTTGTGAGGGACCTGTTCTTATGACGTTCATACACAGGATATGATTTGTAGCCTTATCTAGTAAAAAATGCTTCCTCGATTCTTCGTGTGTATTCCTGGTTTGTACATGATACTCATGAGCTCACAATGCTTGGTCCCTTTACTTATCAAAATAAAGGGACGTGTAATTTTATGTAGTATGCTTTCATCTAATTATGATTTGTCCCGCTGAATCAGGACCACAATATGGTTCCCCCGTGTCAAGAGCTTGTGGCTAAGGATTTGCATGGCAAAGACTGGAGCTTCCGTCATATTTATCGAGGTACTTACGTATCCACAGTGACACTCCATCGTACATCCTCTCATTCGCTATTAGAACTGTACAATTTTATCTGCAAGAGCTTGAGGGGTTCAAGTTAAGTGCTTATAGCTTAGCAATATTCAGTTTTGGTTTTCTTCGTTTGTACAGGTCATCCCCGGAGGCATCTTTTGACGACAGGATGGAGTGTTTTTGTGAGCCAGAAGAGGCTTGTTGCTGGGGACACTGTCATATTCCTTCGGTTAGTTCTGGCATATTGCCTCCTTTTCCCTTATGCTTAGATATAACGTGTGGCAGATACATGGTGTCTTATTGGAATGTTGGTTTCACTGGGAGATATTGAACAACGATGTTGGTCTATTTGCATTGGTGTAGAGTGCCCCTTCAGTCCTTCGAAACTTATGCTCCGCATCACGGAGATACATGTGATGATCGATGTTGTTTCGTACATGATCTGATTTGCCATGGATATTACTGACAATGGTAATATTTTCTCTTCAGTGGAGAAAATGGTCAGCTCAGAGTTGGAGTAAGAAGAGCGTCAAAGCAACAGCCGCAAGCGCGTTCTACTCACTTTAGTAGCGCGAATTTGCATCTGGGGGTGTTGGCTGCAGCATCTCATGCAGCCACTGAAAGGCTGCGTTTCAGTGTGATTTACAATCCCAGGTTGGTTCATCTCATGAGAGTGGTTGATGATTTATGCAATTCTCCGTTGTTAGGTGCACAATAATGCACTTGAGAATTTTTTGTTTGTTTTAATTTGGAACCGTTGTGGCGATGCCTAATTAAAAGATTCTCACCCTTCTTTGATTGAAATCCGGTTCTTTGGATTTTTTTTTATCTCGATCATTTGTTGAGAGTGACTTCTTACTCTAGATAGAATGTTGTCTTACTGTGTGCAGGACCAGCCCATCTGAGTTTGTTATCCCCTACCACAAGTACTTGAGGTCCGAAGCTAACAATCTGACAGTTGGGTCCCGATTCAAGATGAAGTTCGAATCGGAAGAGTCGACTGAGAGGAGGTATGATGCTATCTCCTTTTCTTCTAGCTATTCTTCTCGCTTAACCCGCACGTATTTCGAGTATACGATTTTGGGACGGTTAGTAAATATTGCAACATGTTTTTGAACTTGTATAGGTACTCCGGTACTATTGTAGAAATAAGTGACGTCGACCCACTGAAATGGCCGAGTTCAGCATGGAGGTCCATGAAAGTGGAGTGGGACGAATCAGCTAGTGAAAGGCACGAAAGGGTATCACCGTGGGAGATCGAGCCCTTAGTGCCGATCTCCACCTTGCCCACACCCCCTGTTGGGCCTAGGCCTAAGCGCCGACCACCTACCTTTGTGACAGACTCGGCCCCTCTGGGTACTGCTTCTTTACTTGACTCCTATGAATGTCTGTTGCTCACGATCTAGATGCACTATCTCCGCCCGTCCATCGTTTCGGCCTCGTAGTTTCTGTTCTTTTCGGGGTAAAATGTGGTGTTTAGTGTTGTTAGTGATGAAAATTATTGCTTACCTCATTTTGCGTGATCGCTTTCCTTTTTGTATTTTAACTCTGCCATTTGCTAATACATTGGTCGCTGTGATCTGCAGGACCTAGTCAAAGTGTGTTAGATCCTTATCACTCCAACAAGCTCGCAAGAGTTCTTCATTCTCATGACCCTCGAAATGAGCCAAGTAATGGAGATGAAGATGACGGGGATGCTGAATCTTCCCGGACCTCTTCATTGGCTGTAAAGCAGGAACCACCGCCCAGGAATGGACATCAGATTTGGTTACAACGTTCAGACGTTGCATCTTATGGCATACCACCTAGCCCTTACGCCAACCGAAGGTTGTCATCTGTGCCACCATTTGCAGCTCCCCTGATAGAAGATACAACTGAGCTGCAACTGTCAGTTAAATCTGGCAGCTTGGATCAAGCTCCCAGCAATGAAGATTCGAGTGTGTCCTGGGCATCCTACATGGGCACTGCAGCTTATCATTTTCGGGATCCATCCTGTAATAAGATTCTGCCAAGTTGGCTGACCAGTTCCAAACCAGCAGATCTTACGTCTCCCCCAGTGCCTGGAAAATCTCAACTGCCTATCACCTCGCTTAACAATGATCCAAAAGTGTTACATGCACACAATTTGTCCTTTGAATTGTGGGAAACGGTTGAACAGGAGCAACTCAACGCGTCTCCTGCACTGGAACAGCAGTGCAAGTTATTTGGCTTCAATCTGGCCGATAAGGTAGTACCTACCCCTGTGTCGTCAGCACCATCACTTTGTGAGGACTCGGAAGGATCAGGCCCCTGGTCTTCTACGGATCACACTTCCCCTACTCCTGCTGACACGCGCATAGGCATGATTGTAACTGGAGCTTATCAGTCGCTTGTGGCTCCAGTGAGAAGCGGAACCAAGGTGAGATCGTTTTCTCTCGTTTTTTTAAGTCAATATTGAATTCTTATTCGATTATTTATGGCGTTAATGATGCTGAAACGATACCTGGTTCTTATGCAGGTCTATTATTCTGGAAAAGTCGGTCGGACTATTGACCTCAAGAAGTGTGAGAGTTACGCCGCCCTGAGACGCATGCTGGCATCCCTCTTTGGTCTTGAAGGTCAGCTCGACGATGTCAAGAAGGGCTGGCAGCTCGTCTATACTGACCATGAAAATGACGTGCTGCTCGTTGGAGATGATCCCTGGGAGTAAGTTTCTTTAGTCACTAATGTAATTCGTTTTCAGTCTGTTACAAAGTCTTTCTAGCCTTGCCGCATTTTTGTTTTGTGATTTCTTGCTTTGATTCTAAGATATTCCTCTAACCAGGTTGTACTTCGTACAGGGAGTTTTGCAATTGTGTGCGCAGTCTGAAGGTCCTGTCTCCACAAGATGCTGCAGGACAAAGCGTGGGAAAATACCCCATGAACAACTGTGACGAGGATGATGATTGGCAGTCTGCAGTGCAGAGTAGTGGCTGAAAGACGCCTGCTCATTCTGGATGTGGCTCCAAGTGTTCATATCCTGGTTCCTGCTTCATTTCTTCTCTTTCTTTCATCCTTCGTCTTCATTCTTCTAATTTCCTTTTGTTTTTTCTTCTTTTTCGCTCTTTCTTCTTTCTTTTCTCCTTTTTTGAGATTTTGACTGCAGGTCCTATATTCAGATCTGGTGGCTAGGGATGGAAGACTTTTCTCCTGTGTAATAGGAGAGTTTTGACTGCAGAAGTCTCATCCTTGTACAGCATTACGTTTCTACAGGCGGTAATGTTAACCTTTATGGTAAACTTAGGATTGTATTCAGCGGCAGAAGTATTAAGGTTATCTATAGAGCCTATAAGAGTGATGGCAGACGAACTGGTGTGTGCACCTTTGGGTGTTTATGTGTCTCCATGTTTATGTAACTCCATGAAGTGGGTTCTTTGAGGAATGCTATTGTTTTTTTATCTTAGATCGTGGATATGGCATTCCTGCATTTTCTGTGGTATTTCTGAACTGTAGCGCTGGTAAGTAGGCTGAGAGAAGAAGACATGAGTGCTGCAACATAGTCCTCTGAAGCTGGGGTAAGCAATGTTTTGATACCCCGTCTGTGGGATCTGTTGTATCACGTAATCATTTAAAATGATGGTTTGGGGTGGCTGAATAATTCAGGCAGTTAACGATAACGATCGATGCATTCTTTGTCAGAACCAAAAGCTTTTAAAAAAGCGTGGAATAAACTGAAGTAGTTAATTAAAAAATGGTTCTTAGAATAACAGGATTTTAATATCAGATTTTTCTGTTTGTACGTATATCAATCGGGGATCGTAAGAAAATAAGGACACATTTTAAGTATCTAATAATTTGATCTAATAAGTAGCATGATTTTTATTTGTTTTATTTATATATTTTTTGGTTAGTGATTTTTCTCATTTCTCTGTGTTTTTGAATAAATAAGTAGATCTGCATGATAGAAAGAATGTATATGATTACATTTGACAATGTCGCCAATCTATTATTCGCCCCCCAAGGTTACCACGGCTTAACATTGTGATACTTAACTAAAAAATAATAAAACAAACACAACATATTTTTTATTCAAAAAATAGTTGTAATTTATTTACTAATTTAAACTTAATAAACTTTGCTTTTAACAAAGTTCTAACCTCAAAATCTTCTAATATCCTAACAAAATCATGGTAGCCTGTAGAACAGTGCATTAGTAAGCTTTAAAGGTGGTGCTTTGATACCCTCAGCTACCATGATGATTTTTGTTGTGTGTACTCACATCACTTCAGACTACTTTTCTTTGGTTGACAACTTCTAAGAGTTCTTCATTACAGTTGTTAGGTTAAAAAATAATGCAGTTTTAACCAGAATAAGGATTAGGATTGTAGTCATCAGGGTTCTTGCAAGTTTTAAGCTTTTCTTAACCTTATTAGTAAGTTACTAAGGATCTTTCAAGCTTTGTGTTTCTTATAATTATGCTAGTTAGTAGAAGTATTTTTATTTTTATAAATAACATTTCTTGCATCCAAGTTATAAAAAATGTTAGTACAATGTCATCTCACATGGTTGTCACTTAAAGTATAGAGATTACTTCTTGTGTTGACCAAGCAATCAAAGAAGGGTCAAACCACCTATGCAAAGGACTTGACACAAGATTTTGAGGATACATGGTACAGTTTGGACGAGATGCCAATACACAGCGACTTCAACATGGACCTTCACAATAATAATCCTAACAAAATCTTATCCTTAGGCTTTTTACAAAGCTTTAGAGGTTTGTTATTATATAATTCTAACCACATTTTGAAAGTTGATAAAAAAATTGTTAAGTAAGAGAGTAAATATTTAAAATAATTTGTGATAATAGTTAATTTTTTTGTAGGTAAATTTATATATTCAATGTTTGACTAATAATTTGGAAGCCTACAAAGTAGAATAGAATATACTCTAAAAATAGGATATACCTTAAATAAGAGATTTTTTTATATTCAAGATTACTAATTCACATATAGTTAAGAAATTACAACTATTAAATCTTTATAAATTTAAATATGAAATTTGTACTATACAAGAATAGTACCTTGATTTTAATGCTTTTTTTCAAACCTATTATAATCTAGAGCAAAAATTCCAACCTTGGTAATATTTAGGAAATTACCAAATGAATTCAAAGCAATTAATAATTCTATGGCTATGTAATTAAGAATGCTTTTTGTTGAAGATGATAATAATTTTGTAAAAATTGACTTTAGATTTTGTATAACTTTAGAGCTAAGAAGATGATAGAAGTTTTTTTTTAGAATTATCAATCCTATGACAAATAAAGACCTATAATACATCTAGATCTTAGCTTGTCTTATCTAAAAATAAGAATAAGTAACTATAGCACTAAAATTCCTTTGTAAAGTGGGCCTACTAATATAATAACTATTGCATACAAAGAAGAATCCGTCTAAGTAATTAATCTTGACTCCTTTGTACAAATATATATGAAGGAACCACCACCCTCACAACGTTGCACAATCTAGATCTATTATCCAATCTTGGTCTTAATTCCTTTGCAACAATGTATACAAACTAGGAAGAAACCAATGCTACACATTATAGATTCAATATAAAGATACTTAGTTCCACAATACATTTTGAGAAACCAACCCATACTACTATTTGGAAGAAAAGATGATTCCAATATCCACCATGCAAAACAACTTCAATAGAAATCAACCACCAATAGGTTATAGCAATAACAACTCAATTTACTATTAGTCTCATCTTGCATCATCCTAAACAATAATAAGAATGATAATCTAAGAGCCTTTTCATTTAAACTATTCTTCATCAATATCACAACCAACATCAAGTTGCTCAACAAGGTGAATCAATCTTTTATAATAATCCAATTCCAACTTCTAGTATACTATCAATCTTAATTGAATAATAATATGGTAAATTTATCTTTGGTCTAATTATATTATTAGATTTAAATGACATATAACTTATTGAATCCCACCTAATTTTGATGTCATTCCATTAATTTATAACCTCAAAAGGTCCTCATTTAATATTCCAATTTAAAAGACAAGTAATCTAACTTCTTGAAGAAATACAAGATGAGCTTCTTGAAGAGCTTTATCTTGACTTCACCTCTTTTGATTAAAATCTAGACTATCTACTTAATCTATGTCAAAGCAAGTTATCAAGGACATGAATCATAAAAGAACAAAATGTCAATATATTCTTGTATCACTCAAAAGAATAGAAAATCATTCAAAGATAGAATAATATTAAAACTAGAATAACTGTTGCCAAAGACAAGAAGACTAGAGACTCTTAAAACAAAACTAAGAACAAGGAAGGCATTGAAAAAAGTAAAAAAGGCTTCATTCTTATCTCTGTATATACTATCTACCTAAGAGTTACATGATAACGTTCTATAGGACCTCCAACGCGTGTCCAATTTGTAAGACATATGTCAAACTTGCAAGACAAGTTTTGTATATGTGCACCATGTACTTAGCTTGTTCCACAAGCTACCAATATGTGCAACACATGGCTAGCTTGTTGGCTAAGCTTCTAACCTACAAATCACCTAAAAATATGTATAAAGATAAAACCACATCTATGAAGTTTTTAAGAAGCTTTTCTATAAGATATTAATAAATTCATCTATTTTTTATTTAATTCTACCTATCCATGTTATCTAGTTAATTATTAGAGTAAATCTTATATTCGTGACATTATCCTCTCTTATAAGGAAGAGTTTCACAAAGAATAGTGATTACATATTAAAGAAGTTTACGATGTATCAAATTATATTTGCTACATATTTTGATTTTTATTCTTTTTAAAGGTAGTTGATAGGTCCTCTCAGCCATCAATAATATTCCATACTAGAATAAGAGGACCACTTTCATATTTGATCATTGTTGAGGCCTTCGTAATTTCTTTCAAAGAAAATATTTGGAACACTATCAGGAATTGTTCCTACTTCCAAAAATATCACCAAACAATGGAAGTCTCTTTCAAGGTTGTGATATCAAACATGTTGTATTTTGTCGTTCTTGAGGATCTTTATCTCTATTCTTTCATCTTAAAGATTATGATAGCTGTAATGTCTTGTCTAATATTTCAAAAAATGATAGCTCTTAAGCTGAATTTGCTGATTGTTGATTCTCCATCTCTTTAGTATTAAAATCCAAAGAAATAATAAATAATGATACAAAATAGAATAAAATATCTATTGAAGCTATTTTGCTTTATAGCAAAGATTTTCTTAACTCTTCATCTTTATTTTGATAGATGTTATTGATGAAACACATTGATTTTAGCTAATGCATTTGCTAGATTCTTAGATGGCTCCCATATATATTCACTAATATCATATGTTTGCTAATATATAAGGTATTCCAACCTATTTTGGCACTACTTCAAATCTAACACCTCTTCCACCTCAAATTCTTCATTGTTGTCAACTTCTATAGGAGGCAGTGGTATTTATTTTCTTCCTTGTATATCCGCTATCTTATATGATTTAAGTAGAGATGCGTAAAATATAAGATGGATCTTCATAAATTTCAATAGATTTAATTAATAAGCAATTGGATTGACTTGTTCATAAATAAAAAATAGATCAAGTCTCTAATAATGCAACTTGTCATAAGGACGAATAGTCTTGATATTATGACAAAGTAACCATATCTTATCACCCACCTGGAATTGGAATCATTCTTTACAATAGACATCTACATTGGTCTTTTGTCATTCTTGAGCTTCTTTTAATTGTATCTTCATTATTACATGTAGTCTTGATAATCAATTTACCAAATCTTCTATTGTAAAATTACCAATTTTTGAGAAGTCAAAAGTATCAAGTTGTGGATGATAATTATAATTGATAAAGAAAGATGTTTGTTGAGTAGAAGAATATATCAAATTATTGTAAGCAAATTTTGCCAATGGCAAAAGAATTATCCAATCATCTTGATGATAAATGATGGTATACTTTAAATATTACTTTAAAACTTGATTTATTTGTTCAGTTTGTCCATCAGTTTAAAGATGGAAGGCTAAAGATAGTTTTATATCCACCTTCAATATCTTGAAAAGGATTCTTTAAAATTTTGATACAAATTGTATCCTTCTATTTGATATAATATCCCTTGGCAATCCATGATAGCAATAGATGTTATCAAGGAAGAGTTTAGCTATTTTTTTTTACTTGTGATAGATTTTACATATTGTATAAAATGTGCCATCTTTGTGAAACAATTTATAATTATGAATATAGAATCATATGAACTTGAAATTAATATATCTATGATAAAATCTATAAAGATAGAAGACTATGGTTGTTTCGATATAGGTAAGAGTTCAAAAAGTATGTAAGATCAATGACAAGGAGTTTTTGATATTGAACAAATATCACATGATTGCATAAAATTTTTAATTGCCTTTTACATTTGAAGCCACTAAAAATCTCTTAATATTAATTCCAAAGTCTTGTTGTATCCAAAATGATCTGTTAGAAAGAAGTTATGATGAGCTTCAAGAGCACATAATCATGCTTCTTCTTTTGAGACATACAAGCATCCCTTGAAATAGATTAGATTGTTCTTGAAGTCAAATTTGAAAGTATCATTGAACTTAGACGAATTATTATGAATATCATAAACAAGAGGGTCTGAAAACATACTTGATTGGACTTATTTAAAAAAAGTTGAATCAATAGTCAATGTTGATTTTATTATTTGAAGATGAAATTATTCTAGCTTCAACAAGATTATCTTTTGTTGATCAAAAGTTGTATGTCTTTCTTTTAGTATAAGGTGAGAATATTTAAAAAAGGCATTGAATAAATGTTATTATTTTCTTGACTAATAAGTGATAATGAATTTAAATCTTAATAAAGACATGCTCTAATGAGCTTGACAATGATTAAAAATACATGCTAATATGAAATATTCAAGGTTCTTATCATTTTTTGTTGTAGGGTATGATCTTCAATTTGAAAATATACTAAATACCTGGCTATAGAGAATTTATTTGCTACTTATTAGCAAGACTCCAATAAGTGGTTTGTCCTTAATAAAATAAACAAATAACATGATGATATTATAAAAAAAATTATATTAGTAAAATCTTCTTATATTTAAATAGATTTGTATATAAAGTCTTTCTATAACATAGAAAAAAAAATTTTAACACCTATTTCTTTATAGAATCTCAAATAACCAATTGATGATAAATTAGATTGCCAATAATTTTCAAGAAAATTCTATAATTTTATTTTAAAACTTCATCTTTATATCAAAATTATATTATAACTTCTTATATCTATTTTTTCACTTCTATAAAGTCTTGGCTCCTAAAAAGTCCCTTTAGTTTGTACAAAAGGTTCAAATTGTAACAAAATCCTTCAATAGCTTAATCAAATGCAAGGATTTATTTCTTCTTGAACTTTAGAGTTTAATAACTCTTCATTCAACCATTTAGTTTCTATAAGAATTCCTTCAAAGTGTAAATAATACTCTTAAGCTTTACTACAAAAAAAACCAACTGTAGATTTGTTTCCAATCATTTGATATCTTAAAATCCTAACAAGTACTTAAAACCCTAGTTTAGAGACACCCAAGCACTATTTTCTTCATATCTCATAAATCCAAAATCTTAATACTACAAAATTTTTGTACATAGTCTTATAACATGAACATATATACTTAAAAAAAATTTAAGCTAAAAACTTATCAAGTTGCCTAAGATATAACTCAAAACATAATCACTATTTAAATGGGATCACTTACTACCCTTTGATTATAAGCACTAACTTCAATTTGCAATACTTCTTTTATTCCAGTTTAGATTTTATCAAGTCATATACAAAAAATATAGCCAAGATAATATTCTTTCTAATTTTGATTGTCAATCCTCTATTGTTTTTTGTATATACAAGTTATACTCAAAAAAGTGATAATAGATATAATTTTAACATCTTAATTTTGAATTCTTATATTTTTTTTATAAAAAATTCAAATCACATAAATTTTGTATTAAAACCATAGCTAAAAATATAAACTTGTTAATCTTAGCCTCTAATATTTGAATCTCTTCATAAAACAAATCTTAATCCCTAATAAGTCCTTGAGCAGCCTCCTTGAAGCCCATTGGACATGATTTTTGGCCAATAGGAATAGAAACTTCTATCATCTATCTCCATTCGCTTACATGGATGGTCTAACTATTCCTTTTTATACTATAAATCTCTTTTCAATTCTTTTTTTTAATAATATTTATATAATATATATTCTAAATATCAAATAAAAGAAATAAACAAGATATCAAGGATCATCAATGTCTAACAAAGATGATTTAAAATGTAATAAATCCTTTCTAATCTAATAAGCTAATAAAATTTTATAATCAATAAAAATCTACTGATATGGCTCTTATTTAGTTGTATAATAAATTATATATTAAATTTATATGTATGATATTTTCATATGGTAGCCAAACCTTAACACAACACTATATATATAGTGACTAGATAGGAAGCTTCTTTTAGATAGTGACACCATTCTTGAAAAGAATCCACAATTATAAAAAGTTCTTTGTTGTGGATCTTGTAGCTAATATTGGTTGCTGAAAATTTTCTTGAATGAAAAGCTATTGGATGAAGTTTGTCATTTGCTCCCATTTACAATAATATTATATACAAGGCAAAATTCAATGCATTTGTTTCCATAAAAAATATTTTAGAGAAGTCAACACAATACAAGATTGGTGTAGAAATAAAAACTATCTTCAAAGCTTCAAATGATGCTTCCAATTCCTTATTCCACTTAAATTATTTTTTACAAGTTAAGCGAGTTAGTGGAATTGCAACTTGAAAAAAGTTCGTGATAAAGATTTGATAGTAATTGGTAAATCTCAAAAAATATTGCACATCTCTTATTGTTTTTAGAATTTTTTAATCCATAATTGTCTAAACTTTCTTAGAATCCATCATTAAACTATCATTTAAAATGATGTATCTTAAAAAATTAACTTAAGTAGTATAAAATATATATATTTTTTATCTTGGCATATAATCTTGTATCTCAAAGTTTTTGTGACATACAACAAATATGAATTTCATATGCTTTTGTGTTCTTAGAGTAGATCAGAATGTTGTCTAAATAATAGACAACAAAATTATCAAGAAACTCATAAAAACATCATTTATAAAATATTGAAAAGCAGTTGGTGCATTTATAAGTCTAAAAAGCATGACATTATATTTGAAATGTCCATGCTTAGTTCAAAATATAATCTTCTATTCATCACCTTTTTTTGTATGGACTAAGTTATATACTCTCCGCAGATCTATTTTTATATAGATCTTTGTTTAATTGAATTGATCAAAAAGTCTTAAAATCAAAGATAAAAGATACATATTTTTGATGGTAATCTTGTTAAGTCTTTAATAATCTATGCACATCCACAATAATCTATCTTTTTTCTTCACAAATAAGATAAGAGCTCTTATTAGAGACTTTGAATGGCATACAAAATTTTTAGCCAAGTGCTTGTTAATATATTCTTTTAATGCAATCAACTTGTTTTATGATAAACTATAGATTAATCCAAATTGTGGTTGAGTTCTCTCTTAAAGATCAATTGAATAATCATAAAGCCAATGCTTTGGAAGCATATTTATATTTTTTTCAAAAATATCTCAAAAATCTTAATACTAGCTAGAAATATTACTTATATTCTTTTTAGTATTAGAAATGGGTGTGGTGTATATAACAAAAGATGATCCTTCTTTTGATACATGTATAAAAGCTTTTGTACCTATCAATAAAGATTTAGATGTATTAGAATTATGTATATCTACTTGACTAACGGATTTTATTAGGAACATATACTTTAAAGGTTCACAAAACCTTCTAGAATATTTTAGAGCTTCTTGAGTTAGTGAATGTCAGTTGAGAAGCTTCTTAATTAATAAAAGTAGCTTGAAAAGCTTCATAATTAGTAGAAGGAGTTTGAAAAGCTTCCTAATTGATAGAAGTGACTCTAGAAACTTCTCAATTGGTAGAAGCTGTTCAAGAAGCTTCTTAGTTTGATGGAAGCCACTCAAAAAGCATCCTAGACAGGGATATATATGGGAGTTGAGGCTGAAGAATTATTTAGTCTCAACAATGTATCTATTAGAATTTCTAGCTCATCTTTCTTGGTATTGTTTATATATTCATTTGATTAATTTAAATTCTTGTTGGTTTCTTCTTGAAACTTTGTTCCAATTCAAGTCTCTTGCTCTATATTCTTATATCTTTGATAGTTTGTTGAGATTGCCTTTATCTTAAATATCAGAGTTGGATCTTTTTTTTTAAAGAGTGGATTATCCCTCTTCTTGAAGGTATACCAGTGCTTTAGAGGTTGCAAATTACCTTCCTCTAAATTGATATTTTTTTCATCACAATATTGAAGCTTTATCTCTCTTATGAGAGAGTGGATCACCTCTCTCTTTAAAGATCTTAAAGAATTTTAGAGGTTGCAAATTACCCTCCTCTAAATTGATATTGTTTTCTTATAGATTCATTTTTTTTTTTTTTTTTTTAATTTTTAGAATGGCTGAAGGTCAAGATATTAGTATGATCAAATATTTTAAGTCTAAGTTAGATACTATTATAAGTACTCTTACTATGTTATTTATTAGGACTAAAGAAATTGAAGGAATTATTACAAAACTTCATAACGACGGAACATCTACAATACCAAAATCTAAATTTTATCCACTTCTAATTTTTGTCCTTGAGGATGCAATATTCACTATGCTACACTAAAGAAATCCACTTCTTCAACAATATAAAGAGCCTCAAGTTAGTCTTTTGGAGAAATATAATAGTGTGCTTTCAAAATTTCAATGATTTGTCAATCAAATTTGATTGCTAACAGTTTTATAACCTGATGCTTATTTGACAAAAGAATCATGGGTTGGATTGGTTGGCACCTTGTTTATGGGGCAAGCACTATTATAGTTTGTTTTCTTATTTGAAAAGAAATCACCAATTTTGAATAACTTTGAAGTTTTCATGGAAAAATTTACAGAAGCATTTGGAGAATATGATAAGACTTGTTGGGCAATAAGTAAGATCTAAGCATTATATCAAGAGGCTTGCTTTGTATCAATCTATATATCCAATTTTAGGCAACTAAAATGTGATATTAATTGGGATAAAGAAGCCTTAATGAGTCAATTTTATTGTGGATTAAAAAATGATGTGAAGAATTTATTACTATTGCTCTCGGATCCATAATTGCTCAATGAAGCCATTAGCCAAGCTATAAAATATAATAATCGATTATTTGAATTTTATCAAGACCAACATTCATGGACTTCAGTAAGACACTACACAATTTGGCACACTCCTCCTACATTGACAAGCATTTTGAATTTATATTCAGAAGTAGAAGATATGCAACTTAATGTAATATGTTTTAAATCTCTTAGTCCACAAGAAAAGAAGCATTGGATGGAAGAAGGTCTATGCATGTATTGTGGCAAAGAAGGCTATAAGATTGGCAATTGTCTAAAAAAATAAAATTGACACATTACCAAAACTAGGAGTGTAATTGTTTAGAAAAACAAAGATATTCAGCCATAATAGGGACCGTGCAGTTGGACAATCCAACTTTATAAAACTATTTAAGTTCCTCTCTTCTTACTCAACTTGCTCGTTATTTTATAATTCCTTTATATTTTGGCCCTTAGAAGCTTCAAATGATTGTCTTCTAGAATTTAGGAGTGTTACTTGTTTCGTAGATGAGACATTCACTAAGCTTCATAAAATTCTTCTAATACAAAAATCCAAATCTGTTCATGTAGAGGTAATAGATTGACGACCCTTATCCTCTGGTACTATCACCTATGAAATCATTCCTATAAAAGTATTGTTCAAAGATCATAGAAGACAAATTATGTTTAATTTTATTAGGACTTTTTTAAATCCTATTATTCTCAGATTGTCTTGGTTGAAAAAGCATAATCTATCTATAAATTAGAGATTGTAAAGAATAATATTTCTGATAGAAATCTTTGTAATTTTTTTTGTAAAAAGTCACAAATTAGTAAGCCTTTATTTGTTGGAACAAGGACTTTTTTAAGATCAGCCAAAGAAGATACACTGTTTGTTATTTATATAATTCCAATTAAAGAAGATATAACTTCATTGATAAGTATTTTAGAGCAATATAATAAATTTTAAGATATATATATATATATATATATATATATATATATATATTTTAATATTAATATATTATTAGAGCACCAAATATACAATTGTGCTATAAATCTTCAAGAAGGAACTTTATTAGGCATTTAAAGTCTGTAGCACGTGCACTTATATTTTTTGTAAAGAAGAAGGATGGTTCCTTGCATATGTGCATTGATTATTGGAGATTGAATAAGATAATGATGAAGAATTATTATCCACTACCATTAATCTTAAGACTTTTGGAACAACTCAGCCAAGTCAAGATCTATACTAAGATAGATCTTTATAGAGCATACAATCTGATATGGATTAAAGAGGGAGATGAATGGAAGACCACATTTTGGATAAGGTATGGATATTTTGAATATAATATCATATCCTTTGGACTAACAAATATATTCACTATCTTTTAACATTTAATAAATGACATCTTTTAAGAGTACTTAGCTAAGTTTGAGGTGATTTATTTTAATGATATTTTGATCTATTTGAAAAATCTAGGGGAACACGAGGAGCATATTAAATTTGTATTACAAAAGTTGCGAGATGCAGATTTATATCCAAACCAAAGAAATGTATATTTTACCAACCAAAGATGGAATTTTTGGAATACATCATATCTATTGAAGGTTTGACAATGGATCCCAAAAATCCAGGCAATTTCAAAGACTATGAAAGACATAAAATGTTTTCTTGGATTTACTAACTTCTATCAAATCTTCATCAAAAATTACTTTCAAGTTGTTGCCTCTTTTATTCAATTGATATATAAGAACAAGTTAGAATGAAGGCTTTAAGCAGAGAAGGCATTTCAAGACCTCAAGACGGCATTTACCATAGTCCCAATCTTAGTGCATCTAGATTTTACAAAAGCATTTTATATGAAGATTGATGCTTTAGATTTTGTACTAAAGGTTGTACTTTTATAAATGGATGTAGACAATAAATTCCATCCTATTATATTTTATATTCAAAAATTCTTTGCCACAAAAATTAATTATGAAATCTATGATAAGAAACTTCTTGCTATTGTGGATTCTTTTGAAGAATGGCATCATTTTTTTGAAGGAGTAATGCATCATGTAACTATATATATATAAATCACAAGAACTTAGAATATTTTATATCAGCTCAGATTTTTAATTATTGCCAAGCTCGATGGAATATTTTGTTATCTCAATTTAATTTTATTATCACTTATAGATTTAAGAAGTAATAAGGATTATTTGATATTTTATTGAAGAGATCATATCTTATACCAAAGATAAGAGAGGCAACATTTGATTAACAATATGTAATTTTATTGAAGCTGAAATAATTTTGTCTTTGCACATTCTTCAATTTCACCATAATTTTTTAATTATAAGTTACTTTAGATTTAACAAGACTTTGGAACTTATTTCCTAAGATTTTTGGTGGTCTCAAATGTGGAAGGTAGTAAAGGACTTTGTAGTCTCTTGTGACATCTGTTCAAGGTCCAAAAATCCTTGACACCGCCCCTATGGACTTTTACAATCCTTGCTTGTTTCAAGATAATCATGGACTTCTATCTTGATAGATTTTATCACGGATCGACTGCCATCCAATTTACTAGATAGCATCCTTGTAGTGGTTGATCGACTTACAAAGATGGCTCATTTCATTCCTTGCAAGAAGACTACATCTAGTGAAGAAACAGCAAGGCTCTTTCTTGATAATATATACTGATATCATGGCCTATTGGATGATATCATATCTAATTGAAGATCCTAGTTCATATCTAAGTATTGAAGATGTCTTTTTAAAATGTTGAAAGTAGATATTAAACTTTTTTAAGCTTTCCATCATGAAATTGACATCCAAATAAAATGAGTTAATCAAGTTTTGGAGCAGTATTTATGATGCAACACCAACTATCAACAAGACGATTAGATCTCATATCTACCATTGATAGAATTTGTATATAATAATATTGTTCATGCCTCAATTCAACAATCATTCTTTTATTCGAACTATAGATATCACTCAAAATTTGATCTATAGAATATATCAAAGAAAAATAATCCAATAGCTGAAGGATTTGCAAAGCATCTATCACAACACCAAACAACCTTCAAGCTTCAATTGCAAGCAACTCGAGATGATTACAAGGCATTTGCAAAGAAATTCAAAAATTAATCATCTACTTTTCATATTGGAGATAAGATATGGCTTCTTTGACGAAACATTAAGATCAAGTGGCCATATAATAAGTTGGATTATCAGAGACTAAGACCATTTTCTATCCAAAAGCAAATTAATCTAATGGCATATTATTTAGAATTATGATCTTTTATAAAAGTACATCCAATTTTTCATGTCTTTCTTATAGAATCTTATAGACAGTCGCATATTCTAAGAAGAATACAACAATTGCCGCCCAGTATCAAAATTGAAGACCATGAAAAATATAAGGTTGAAAAGATACTTGATTCATGGTGAAGATGGGACAAATTGGAATATCTTATTTATTGGCAAGGCTATGATATTAATGAGCAGATATATGAATTGATTGAAAATCTTGCCAATGTGCCTCAAAAGATATAAGAATTTTATTGGCTCTATCTCTATAAATCCAAACATGTTTGATGATAATTTTTTGGTGAAGATTGGATTCAAGGAATATTCATAAGAGAAGGAGAATTAAACTAAAGCCTTCATCAATATGTAGTCATCTATTTCATGATAGAATAGAGTGGTAGAAACAAGTCAATTACCATGTCAAACCTTCAAATTTTGAAAGAATAAAATTCAGAAGATTCACTTGCTATGCAAGCTTCAAACAAACTAGTACAATTTCACAACCTTCAATTGAGCAAAGTGACCTCAATACATTTTAGCGTCAACTACAACCTCGGTTGGAGTCATTAAGAGTAAGACTTAATTATACAAGTCTCAATTCCAATACTCAAGCTTTAGTGATATTGCTTGAACTTAGAAAGGTGAATCTTTTTAAGCTTAAGATTTTGTTTGGAGAATGTTTTGAAGGCCACAATGAAGATAAGATCTTTGTATGGAATGTTTCAATAAGGGAGGTGCTAGCTCAAGGCTATAGACAAATTCTTGAAGGACCAATAGAACCTATTGTCCAAGAATGGAGGACAGAATATATAGCTTCAATAATAAGACATATCCTTGATTTTTTATGTATGCAGAAAGACTTTCAAAGGTATGAGCTCCTTTTGAAACTCGTTGCTAGAAAAAGGGGTGATATTAAAAATATACACTTTGAAGGTCCACAAAACCTTCTAGAAAATTTTAGAGCTTCTTGAGTTAGTAAAAGTCAGTTCAAAAGCTTCTTAATTGATGAAAGTAGCTCGAGAAGCTTCATAGTTAGTGGAAGGAGCTCAAGAAGCTTCCCAATTGATAGAAGCGGCTCAAAAAACTTCTCAGTTGATAAAAGATATTCGAGAAGCTTCTTAATTTGATAGAAGCCGCTTAAAAAGTATCCTAGATAGGGATATATATGAAAGTCGAGGCTGAAGAGTTATTCAATCCCAACAATGTATCTCTTGGAGTTCTACATCATCTTTTTTGATATTGTTCATATACTCATTTGATTAATTTAAGTTCTTGTTGGTTTCTTCTTAAAACCTTGTTCTAATTCAAGTCTCTTGCTTTATATTCTTGTATCCTTAATAAATTTTTGGATTAAACTATTAAAAAAATTATAATTAAGAGAAGTTTAGTCTATTTGAGGATTATATTTTTTTAACCACAATAATCTTAAAATAACTCAATTGAAAGAAGATCTAATCATATTAAATATTATTATATTATTATATTCCTTAGTTGTTACATTTAAAGGAATAATCTCATCAATAACATCTCCAAAAGACAACAAACGACCATCTATAACTTTTAACTATATGGATTTTATTTTTTTGACTAGAAATATTTCTTATTTTTTGACAAAGTCTTTGTCTATGAAACAAGCTCAGGCTCTTAAATCTAATAAGGCTCTTAAAAACTTTGTGATTTTTAGGTCTTAAAAATACATCTATAGTAAAATAAGGTGAAGGATTTGAAGAGAAAATAGGATCTTTACAAGGTGTTACACATGATTCTAGTTGCACTATTCCTATTGTAATTGGAAAAACTTATTTTCTAACATATTATCTTTTTTAGCAACCATAATCTTCATTTTGTGATTGCATTATTTTTTTGGACAATGTTAAGCAGTGTGCTTAGCTTCTCCACAATATAAGTACAAATCCTCTTAACAATGTCGAGTCTTTTTATATTCAGTGAGAGATTTAAAATGTATTGCATCAATTTGTATTGGTTCTGATTTAATCAAATAATTTTTTAAAAACTTAGAAGTTGTTGTCATTAATTAATTAGTTTTTCTTCAACCAAACATATGTTCTTGACACTTTTTAAATAATTGATTATCACATGCAATGGCTTCAGTAATAAATTATTCCAAAAAGTCTATTTTTGATATTGTTAATAACAAATCTTTGGCGTTATTTTTCAATCCGTATCAAAATTTATTGATAAGGATTTTGTCATTCCGCTCTACATTACAAGCAAAGTTTTAAAATTCTACAGCATATATTGTAGCTAATTATAATTTTTATTGTAAAGATAAGAATTTGGTTTCTTCTACCCTCTTTTGATCACTTTTTCCAAATTTGGCTATAAACACTTTGAAGAATGAATTCAAATCATAAAGAAGTTGTGAATTTTTTTTCATCAAAGGTATAAATAAAAAAAGAGTACTTTCAAATAAAAATATGCTTATAAATCTATCTTGAATAAATCCATTAGAATATTAAAAAAGATGCAATCTTAGGTATAACTTGACTTGTTGCAAAAATCCTTGAAATTTTGATCTTGTTCTATTAAACTTTTCAAGCATACTAATCTTTATTGTTTTCATGCTTATAGAAGCAAGGCTTCTTAGATATGATTGTGAGGCTAATTTACTTGTTTCTCTCAATTCTACAACTTCTTGGTGTAGGCTCTCAACTTCTTCTATAGATGTAGGAGTAGTACTTCCATGATTAGTATTAATGATTTGTAAAATTTCCACCTTAAGAGTGTTTATTAGCTCTTGAAGATTTGTAATTGTTGCAAACCTATTCTTACTTCCACTAAGTGTAGCATCTATGATCTTTCCTTCTATCTTAGACAACTTAATAATTCTACAATTGGAATTAGAAGAGGATAATCTATAATCTCTAATATTAAATAAAAATTTCTACAAAGAGGGGTGATCCATTTTCTTTTTAAAAAAAAATCAAGGTTAAAAAGCAAAGAATGTTAGTTTAAAGATGAATAGTCTGCAACCTTCAAATATAACAATAGAAGTAGGATAATCTATTTACTTCTTAAATACAAAATAAGAATAATAAATCTTTATTCTTATCAAACTATGAATAATAAAGGAACAAAATGTCAATACAATCTTGTGTCACTCAAAAGAATACAAAATCATTGAAAGATGGAATAATATTAAAACTAGAATGGCTATTGCCAAAGACAAGAAGACTAGAGACTCTTGAAACAAGATTAAAAATAAAAAAAAGGCATTGATAAAAGTAAAGAAGACTTCACTCTTATCTCTATATATACTATCTATCTAAAAACTACATTGTGACATTCTATAAGACCTCCAACATGTGTCTAATTTGCAAGACATATGTCAAACTTGTAAGACAAATTTCTTATATGTGCGCCACATATTTAGCTTATTCCACAAGCTATCAATATATGCAACATGTGGCTAACTTTTTGGTCAAGTTTCTAACCTATTAATTATCTAAAAATATATATAAAGATAAAACTGCATCTATGAAGCTTTTAAAAAGCTTTTCTATAAGATATTAATAAATTAATCTATTTTTATTTACTTCTACCTATCTATGTTATCTAAATAATTATTAGAGTAAATCTTATGTCCGTGAAATAAGTACTAAGAGGAGGTATAAAGAGGTGACAACTAATATTACTATCTTTAATATTTCTAATTAATTTTAATATTGATTTTAATTTATTTTATGATTTATATTAGAAACTAGAGTTTTTTTTCTATCATAGACAATTTAAATTCAAGTCTTTTGCCAATTTCTTTTCTACTACATGCTGAATTCTTGTTAAATGTAGGTTTCTTAATATTCTACTATGTGCTTTTGATTTTCAATATATTGGCCCTATACTACAAATTAATGCCCCCAAATACAATCGAATCTTACAAGGCCAATATCCTAGGTGGGTTCCATACTTACAAGGCAAGTACCTTAGGCAAGATCTATGCTCTTAATAGATTACCTACAAACAACCAAAATTTTGATAACTATAATCTAAATAAAGTGGGATCTGAAAAAAGGTACTTGTAACTTCTATTTATTCTATCTAAGGTAAAGAGAGAGTCTGCTCTTATGTGGCATGATTTTAAATCTAGAAATACATTGGATACATCTAATTATAAAGAATTTATTTGTAACTTCTTGACAAGACTCCAATAAGTGATTTGTCTTTAATAAAAAATAAAAAATAATATAGTAATATTATTTTATATATATATATATATATATATATATATATATATATATATACTTCTAAAAATCTCTTATATTTAAGTAGATTTATATATAGTTTTTTTTGGCATAAATTTTTTTTCTTAACACCCCTTTTTATATAAAAGCATAACTAATTAATTATTGATAAGTTAGATTTTCAATAATTTTAAAGAAAATTCATAATTTCTTTCAAAATCTTATTTTTATATCAAAATTTTATCATAGCTCCTTATATCTATTATTATACCTCCATAAAAATCTCTATAAAAATCTTGGCTCCTAAAAAATCTCTTTAGTTTGTACAAAATGCTCAAATTGTAATAAAATCCTTCAATAGCTTATTCACCCACAAAAGATTTATTTTTTTATAAACTTTAGAGTCCAATAATTCTTGATCCAATTATTCAATTTTTATCAAATTTCTCAAAAGTATATATTATACCCTTAAGCTTTACCATAAGAAAATTCAATCATAAATTTGCTTCCAATCATCTGATATCTTAAAAATCCTAATAGGTATTTAATATCCTAGTTTATTGATACGTTAGTATTATTTTCTTCATGTCTCAAAAATCCAAAATTTTGATGCTATAAAATTTTTGTATATAATTTTGTAATATAAAAATATACACTTTTAAAAATTTTGAGCCAAAAATTTGTTAAATTGCTTATGATATAGCTCAAAATACAACCACTAATTAAATAGGGTCTTTTACTATCCTTAGATTGCAAATTTTGACTTCAACTTCTAATATCTCCTTCTTCTAGTTTAGAATTTATTAAACTATATATAAAAAATATGGCTAAGAAAATTTTCTTTCTAATTCCAATCATTGATCTTTTATTACTTTCTATGCGTGCAAGTTATATCCAAAAGAGTGATAGTAGATACAAATTTGATACCTTAACTTTGAGTGCCTATATCTCCTTCATAAAAATTCTAAACCACTAAATTTTTGCACCAACACCAAAGCTAAAAATCTAAACTTATTGATCCTAGCCTTTGATGTTCAAATCCTCTAAAAAAAAATCCTAATCCTTGATAAGGCCTCGGGCAGCCTCCTTAAAGTCCATTAGACATGATTTTTGGCCAATATGAATAGAAATTTCTATCATCTATGTCCATTCATCCACATGGATGGCCAATTTATTCCTTTTTATATTAAAAATTCTTTTCTAATTTTTTTTAATAAAATTTATATAATATGTGTTCTAAATAATAAATAAAATAAAATAAAATAAGATTTCAAGGATCACCAATGTCTAATAAAGGTGATTTAAAATATATAAAAGTTATTATTAATATAAAATCAACCTTAAATTACTATTATAAAAAAATATTATATAAATCTCAATAATAGCCCTTTTAAACTAACAATCTAACCATATTTTGTAATCAATAAAAATCTATTGATATGGCTCTCACTTAGCTGTGTAGTAAATTATACATTAAATATACATATACAATATTTTCATATCATAGCCAAACCACAATACGACACCACCCTCTAATCACATGGCTTTATCTTTCACTCATCTTTGAATCTCTTCTGTTATTAGCTTCACCTATTTTTAATATACATGATGAAACCTATGTCACAATTCTTGACATGATGACAGCTTTCAAAGCAATAGAACTTGTAGATGCTTATATTCAAAAGTTTCTTCTATTATTGGTAATATTCTTATTTTAATCAATATATCTAATTTGCTTAACTGAGTATAAGCTAATCCACCATCTTTCATAAGAACTTTTATATAAAATTAAAATTTCTTTCATATAATATAAGAAGGTTTATTAATTCCTTAAAAAAATTTGAGCTTAGAAATTAAATTAGATATGTGTAACTTCTTTATAATGTCTTATTTTTGCAAGAATATAAACTAAGTGGCATCAATACTAAATAATTATATTAGAAACTATGAAAAGTAGAAACTTGTCACATCCTAAAAGTTGTACTTTGAGACACACAAAAAAAAGATAGAGTTGTGAAAAGAGGGGTATGTATTCTAATCCATCCTTCTTTTATGCACTTAACTTCTTTAATGGATTTCTTTTTTAATAATAAGATATTACAAATGATTTTTAAGAATATCTCTATTAAAAATATTAACTTAGAAAATATTTATGTTTTCAATGACTACTAAAAAAGAAGTTATCTTTGGGAAGCTATTGATCTAATGGTATTGACATAATGGTATATAGGATTTAACTCACCTTAACAAATTTTATATCACTTCAAAAAAACTTTTTATATTTTTTATATATTAGACTATTCTATCAAAGATAACATCACTCTCTTTTATCACCTTCTAATAATCTTTTTAATTTGAATAATTTCTTTTTCATAACCTATAGACAGCTATAAATTAAATCCAATTTTTTTAAAAGAAAAAATGATAAAAATAACAATATAAGATATATAATATGGAAACAACAATATTTCTTTTATAACAAAATTTTACAAAGCCATTCAATACTATATATATTTTTATAAAAGAAAAATATGCTTAAAAGAAAGCACTAAAAAAAATTCATATATATTGTACTATATTTTTTAGAATTATAAGTATTATATTTTTTTATTAATTAAAAAATTCTAAATTTAAGGATTTTTAGGTAATTATTCTTATTTTTATTTAGATAATATTTTTATATATTTTAAGAATATAAAAATATATAAATTATATTTTTGTTTTATTTTTAAATTCTTAAAAATATAAGATAAAAAAATCTTGTATTTTAAAAACAATTCAAGTATAATTTTTGAGATACATTATTTCAAATAATAGTCTTAAGATCAATCTTTAAAGTATATATACTATTATAGATAAGAAAAATCCTAAATTTAATATATTTTTTTATATTTTTTGAGATTTTTTTTTAAAAAATAGATTTTTATTTTATTTTTAATTAAAATTTTCTTAATTAATTTAATTAACTTAAAAATAAAAAAATAAGATTAAAATCTAAAATCAACACTTATTAAAACTTCTATTTTATACTATCTTAATTTTATAAATCTAATTTTTATAAGATAATAGGTATCAAATTTTATATTAGTTGCAAGATTAAAAATTAAATAGGTACAAATGATAAAATTTTAAGAATTGTGTCATTATCTAAAAAGTACTTTTAGTCTAGTTACAATTCAAATTGATTATAATTTTAAAATTTTATTTTATATCAATATGTATTTTAAACCATCGTTAAGTCTTCTAAAGTATATATTTGTCATAATGTATATGTAAGATTATATACTATTCAAGAAAACAACCAACTTTGTTAGATACTTTGTTTGAAAAATTCTATCTTGCACCAAAAGAAGAAAATGTAACTTATGATTAATATATATATATATATATATATATATATATATAACTATTACAATCATGTAATATAAAATCAATAATTCTTGTTATCTTAAATTCTTTGTTGAACTTTATTCAAGTATCTTAAGAATCTATACTTGTTCTTAAATTTTATTCAAGTTTTTGATATAAAATATATATATATATATATATATATATATATATATTAAAATATTCTTAATTTGAATAAGTTTAAGGATAAAATATTCTATGTTAAAAAATATATATATGCTTTTGAAGGTCAATAATAATTATAAGAACTTTAAGCAAAAAATGACTTCTCAATCATATTTTTTTGGTTTTAATAAAACTTTAGAGCTTATTTTAAGAAATTTTTTATACCTTAAAATATGAAAAATTATCAAAAAAAAATCATAATTTTGCAATGTTTGATTTTTTATACCTTAAAATATGAAAAATTATCAAAAAAAAATCATAATTTTGCAATGTTTGTTCTTAAACAAAGATTTAATGTTATCAATCGTATGGTCTTCTTTACCTATTATCTATATTAAGTTAACAATGGTCTTTTTTTATTAATAGATAAACTCTTATTATCTTCCAATTATTAATTATTATAATTTTATTTTTGTTATGATAGATTTTTTAACTAAAATGACACATTTTGTATCTTCTACAAAAAATATTGTATGTGAAAAACAACCAAACTCTTCTTTGATAATACTAATTGATGTTATGAAGTTTCAATCAAATTGTATTCAGCTGAAGATCTAAATCTGTATCAAATTTTAGAAATCACTTTTTAAAATACTAGACAAGAATATTTAGCTGTCTATAAATACTTAACTTCAAACTAAATATGTGAACCAATTATCAAAGAATTGTTTGCTATGTACCATTAACTAAAATTAAGACTACTTAATTATTCTCTTATCACTACTTAAGTTTGTATATAACACAGTAATTCTTCTACTAAAAAAAATCACTTTATGCTAATTGTGTTCATAATTTATAATTTGACATTTTTTATTGTTCAAAAGTTGGTAACATTACAACTAAAAAAATATCATGTTAATTATTAGAGCTACACACAAGAATAAAATCACAAAAAAATAAAACTTTAAAAAATAAAAAACAAACTTCTATTTAAATTGAATAAAACATAATTTAGTATTAATATTTATTGAAATTTATAAATGTTAATATTTTTATTAATTGTAACAAATATAGAAGGAATTAAGAAATATATAATTAAGAATTAAGAAATATATAATTAATATTACAGTTTTATTAAGATTTTATTTTGAAAAAAAATATTACGAATTCTTATTTTTAAAAATCTGTGATTATTATTATTTTTTAATGAAATACTCATTTCAGTTTTTTACAAATCATACTGTATATCTATCAAAAAAATGTATTTTTACACGGCATGGATCTAATAGCACGTTTTAAATTTAATTTTTAATTTATTATTAAGTAAATACTAATTAACTTGAACAAGCTACCTGTACTTAATACAATTCTATGATAAATCAAGTACATCATATTTTAGACTAAAAATGACAAAAGTTACAAAAAATAGAAACCATACATCTTGTCATAAGTACATGTAGAATTGGTTTGGAAATTTGTAATACCAAAAGTTTATTTATGAATGTTAGATATCTCAAAATATTTTATTTGAAAACGAAAAATAAGTAAACATAAATATGTGATATGAATGAATAAATTCAAATAAATAGATATTATAATATAGCAATATGTGAGTACATATATTTACGGAAATTTGATCAAGAGTGCTATTTAAGAACTAGAACAGCAGAAGTCCATTACAATGAATGTAGAAAAAGTCACCACACAATTGTTTATGAATAAATTTTTTTATTATTGAAATCATGATTGTCTTGTGATTTAATAAAAACTTTGAAAAAAGGTTTAGAAAATACATATATAATTAACATTTAGAAGGATGATGGTCTTGAAGTGACAGTCAGTGAAATCTATATTAAAAAATGTGAATGAACTTATTTTTATTTATCTTTTTGAATCATATATTTTCCTATTGCAAATGGTGAGGCAACATTGAACATTCAAACCAAACACATGTAATGAAAATTTCCATGATCAAACTGTATAACTCTAGACTGCTATTCATAATGACACCAATTCACGCTGCACATTCTGCATGTTAGTTACCAAAAACTAACATCATTAAAAAAGTGCTCAGATGAGAAGAACTTAATTTAGAAAAGATAGAACCCAGTGTTTGTTCATAAATACATGAAAAAAGCACTAGGCTCCAATGTCTATTCCTTAAATGAAAATATGTCGGAAGAACACATATAGATAGAGAGACAGCCAGACAAACAAATGAAGATAGGGATTTACGATATTTGGAAAAATTTAGAATTCAACATGTACAGATTGCTCTTAAAATGAATCAAGATGAAAAATAATAAAAAATAAAAAACATTGTCTACCAAAACTGCATCCATGACAACATCCTAGTTGATTTGCTACTTCCGTGCATAATGTTACAGAGGCCTGAAAGATGCTTTACCAGACCTGCTTTTAAACTGCAGACAAGTGACCAGGACTTGATATGGGGTTCGTCCCCAGTATGTCAGCTTAATCAGAATCTAACTACACTCCGTTGAAATCTCCTGTCTCCTTGTGTCTGCTTCACCCACGTCAAAATAGTTGAGATTGCCGATGGATTTGTAAAAATCCTGCAAATCCATCACGTAACTAACGTTATTCTGAAGAAAAAAACCAAGTACCCTTTTATAATGAAATCTAATGAAGGATGCTCTCAAAACAGAGTTTCTCCCATCGTTGCAAGCAGTTCGAAACGTCACCTATTTTTTGAAGAAAAAACCTAGCACGCAGATGATGACTCTGATGTTTAAATAAAAATAAAAATAAAACCCTCACCTATTTTTAACCTCGTAATATCTCAGAATTTTTCCCTCCATGTAACTAGAGTGCTTCACATCGTCACTTCCTCTCAATTCAGATGGGTATCCCGGCCCTCGCCAGTATTCTTTCCTCATAGCTTCCAAAATCTTATCCTGAACATGGAACAAAACAAAGACTTGGAATTTATTTCTGAGACTTTACATCAGTTTCCTGCTTTTAATGATAGTGTCTGTATGATGGCCACTATGGATTTTTCAACGTGAATTGTGCTCAAAGGCAAGGAAATGAAGTCTAATGGCGGCTGCAGGATAATAATTTCCAGGTTAGAACAATAGGCGTATGATTCACGGTATGGTGCTTGCGATTCTTCTTACCGTTGGCTGAGAAGCGTCAATCCAGTGGAATTGCTTTACGTCGCTATGCTTATTGCTCCGGAACCATGCAAGTTGCTTTTTTACCAGGCTCCTATTAAACCAAAATCATGCATTAGTGTTTTGTTTACAGAGGAGCATTCAGGTTAGTTCATTGTACTAGAAGACCAGTGACAGACAAGTTTACGATCACCTCTTACCTTGAAACATGTTGGAAAGCTGATAGAAAAGCCAGGAACCTCTCCTCAGTGCTCCTTCCCCCAGCTTTCCGGCATTCCATCAGAAATTCCATCGCCTGATTTGCCACAACGATCATCGCACAAGTCTGTTGGTTAAAGCACATCAATTCATGCGTTCCAACATTCAGGAACAAAGCATTATATGAAGAACACTTAATAAACATCTGGAAACTGGAACTCTGTACCCAACTGATCGCGGAATTGATTCACTAATCCCAATCAGAACTCTAGGTCACATGCGCCAGTGAAGGATGGTGGAGATTACTTCCTGGTAACCAATCCCACGAGATGCGAAACTAGAATCAGGCGTTAATCCGAGATCTAGAAGCCATGATGCTTCTTGTAGCAAACCCCGTGGATCTGCAACATCAATCAATTATATGAGCCTGGCGTCATTAATCCGTATTTGCTCTTAGAAACGCAAGAAATTGAAGCCGATCTATCGAGGCTGCAATCGCAAGGAACTTCAATGAGTCATACTGGCAATCATCTGTTCGCAGCGCAGATCTATACAGTGATACAGCTCCGCGCGATGCTGATAAAAAAAGTAGCACTGGAAATCATAATCAGAATCCCACTCCGATCCGTCCATGTGATCAAACGTGTGGTTGTGCTGCTTGGGAAAAGCTCTCCGAGGCTGGCCAGAGACCTGCATCCGCTCCACACCGATATGAGGCTTCTGATGACTACTCGCCATCTGAGTTTGCAACGCCACGACGCCTTAATATTAAACCTATTTACAGTAACTTTGTTTTGACCAAGAGAAGATTATTGTCACAAACCATTGTTACTTCCAGGGCGCGACGAAGGCGGTACCAATCGTTACGGGCAAAGCTGTAAGCATTCGCAGGATTACTTGCTTTGGCTAATCTGGGTGCAGCCATCTCCCAGCCCCCAGGGCGACTGACCAAACGTCGAATTTCGGCCTCAATGACAGCACTGACTTCAGGAGTAGCTTTCGGAGCTAGAGCTTTTCCGCTCATGTACCTGCAATCGTCAACCATCAATGCAGACGGTTAGCACAAACGTCCTTGCAAATGACAACGGCTCATAAGACAAAGGTTTTACGTCGAGAAACTCAGGAATGCCTTTGCATCAGTGAATGCTTGAGCTGGTAGGCAACGGTGTCCGTACCTGCGCATGTAAGTGCACGTGCCTCCAACGACAATGGGTACGCGGCCGCGCGCCAGCACCAGCTCCGTGGCATCTCTGGCGTCTTTGAAAAATCGGCTGGCTGAGTATTCTGGTCCCTTCAAAGAAACGTTTGTGGGCGATCACATTCAGTTCGCTTCATCAGGTTCTATCGAGCTACCCATGAAATACGATTTTGTTCTTACTTTTATGTTTTGCTGTGACGACCTCAAAATACAATTGAACATTTCGAGAGACACTGTCAACCATGAGGAATATGCAATACGGACCTTCTGTGGGAGGAACTATGTCAAGCAAGTGATGGGGAACGCTCTGCAAGAGGTTAATAAAAAAAATTAAAAATGAATTAAAGAAGGAGAAGTTAAAATTCGAATCGAAATTAACAACAGGTATATAGGACAAGGGAGGTCAGCTGCATAGAGAATGTGGTTTGCCATCTTCGTTTAAGGGACCAAGATGTTTAACTGCAATCCAAGAATGGATCGTCATTAGCATTGAAATAATTACAAAAATATGTGCTCTACAGTAGGATCGTTAGAGATGATTCAGAGAGGTCAAGAGGAGCAATGGATTGGCAGTAATGGGATCGACCACGAGCCCACCTCTCGCTCATGCAATGGTGTCTTCGCGCTTCCGACGTTCATGCCTTCATAAACCTGCAATTCAGTGAGACAAAAAGAAATGTTCAATTGAAGGGTCTCAAAGGCTACGACAGGTAAATCAGAAGAGGAATCGCCTTCCAGTAGACAACAGGAGCTCATATTGCACTGCATGCAGTGTTCCGCTGAACAGGAAAAACCTGCTATCTCAAAGACTGTTTTGATTTGAAAGAAAAAGTTGATTTGGTCAGCCTACTGAACTTGGGTGGACGTCAACCTGACTTCGACTATAGTGAGAGGATTGACAAGAGGACTTAAGATATCCGTTATAAAATACTTGTAGTGACAATCTTGATAAGAGGCTATTTATGGAGCATAGCAAGAACGGCACATACTGCCGCGCAAAGCAAAATGAGGACAGCTCAATACTTGAAACGAATAGGCAAGATGGAACGACCGCCACAGAGGAGCTGGCACTCTTTCGCAAACAGCACCCGCATTGTGATCCACAAGCAGTTCCTGGTACATTGTTACGGACCTACGAGCTCATATTCCGAATCTTTCGTCTCACGAAAATGACAAAAACTCAAGAACGGCGTCGCTAGTCAAGAAGGATATTCAAAAACGCCCAGCGCAGTTATTCAAGGAAAAGAATCAGTAAATGTGGACCGATATCACAGTAAGTGTGGACCACAGCAAGTCAGGGACGATGCATCAAAGGACGAGAGGAGGGACCTGTATTGAATCGGCACTGATGATCTCGCCCCCTAGCTGCTTCGCCAAGTTTATCGCGAAGCGCGACTTGCCCACTCCAGTTGGACCTGCGATGACTATCACACGATCTTTCTGCGTCCCCGCCCCTGTAATCTTTGTTGTAGACCTGTCCACATTGTCCAGCCTCCGGGCGAATTCCAAGCGACCAACCTTTTGCGTGGCCGTGGTGGTGGTCTCTCCCCCTTCCTTCAACAACCCCGCTTGCCTGCCTCCATTGCCGACTGCCACTTTTGCCCGTGCCATCCCAAGCACATTCGGTTGCAGGTCTACCATAACCAGCTTTGGGTCCCAAAAGTCCTTGCATTGTTGCTGCCTGTTTCCCCCCACCACCAATTCCCCACTTCGACTGGACAAGCACGGACATGCTGCTCTTTGAGTCCACATGTAGTTCCCTTCTAACCTCAAAGAATCCTTTTATCGGGTATCACAGAAGAAAAAAACTAAACAGAAGGACACCAAATCAAACTAAAAACTCAAGAATAATAGCCAACACCCTCTTCAATGCCAAATCTCCAATCTCTAATCTGGCTCCCAATACAACAACAACCAGAATCCTGTCGGAGGATCACTCGCCTTCCCCTCAAGCAGCCTCGTTTTTACATCACAAAAGAACAAGACACCTACGAGGTGACAACCCCAGAGTTGTGTTACTCCTACGAGCTAACTCCCCGACGCGCTCATTCACTCAACAACACAGCTACTCAACAGCTGCTTGCTGAGAAAGTGAAGCTCTTTCTCGCTGTAGAGTTAAATGCCTCGAGCAGGCTGTGCTAGAACAATGCCTTCTGCCTATCTTTAATCATCACAGCAGAACAAGGCGGGACGATCTTGAAGCATGCTTCCCTTTCCCTCTCCCCTTCCTTTCCCTTTACTTTCCCTTCCCTTCTGCCCGTTTTCTGCAGAGGGAGGCTGCTTTTATCACCTCTCCCAGGAATAATACAAGAAGGGGCAAAAAAAAGAATAATCAGTTCAGAAGTGTAGCAGTAGGCCGCTTCAGGGCCTGTGACCTGCCTGCACAGTCCTCCGCCGCAATCGGACCCAACACTCCTTGTTAACGTAGCCCCCCCCCCTATGCCCCTAGGTCATAGCTTGACATCACCCCTTGCGTCACCTGCACGCACTCCTCATGCTTTCCCTACGAGACAGTTTAAACACAGCGAAGCGCACTCCTCTCTCACTCACCCACCCAGCCACCTACACACTCGCTTGTTGAGAGTGGTCGGCGCTGGGATGAAGAAGAAGATGCAGAAGTAGTAGTAGCAGAAGAAGAAGAAGAAGTAGAAGAAGAAAATGTCAGAATCATTCATCTCATGGCTTCGTCTGTAAAGCACCCAACCCAGTGAGAGTGTGCACAGCTAGAGCTTTTCGTGATGGGTAGCGCAGCCTCGGAAGAAACGAATCTGAAGCTCTGGTTTGTGTGTATGTGTGCAGGCATGCGATGCTGTACACCATTCACACTCTCGAGGAGGATGATCTTCGAGTCAACCAACCTGCACATATCACGCCCTCTTTCTTTCTTTCTGTCTGTCTGTCTCTAGCTCTCTCTCTCTCTCGGTTTCTTGCTCTGGTGGGTGCGGCTTTCTCTTGAAGCTACGCTGCAGCTTAACATAACAAACACAAAACGAGATAGGCAGCTCCTGTGGACCCGAATTGTACTGTGAGAGCTTGGGCTTCGCTATCATGTTCGCCATTTGTGGGTCCTGTGCTGACGGAGAAGATACAACTCGACGAACCGCATCGTAAACCTCCCAAATACTCTCAGGAATACATGACACCATTGATCATTGATATGCTGCAACAGCTTTGGGCTTTTGTAAAGCTTGTAGAAGAAGTCGTAGAAGAAGAAGAAGAAGAAGCAGCAGTAATGTGGATCTATGCCTCAAAAGCGGTCGGTCTTCTGATCACTTAGTTTATTCTTTTTTATATTTGTTTTTATTATTTTTCCTTTTATTAGAATCATGGATGCCTGTTTTTTTGCGTATTTGGTTTTTTGTTTTGTTTGTTTGTTTGTGGGTGTGTTTGTTTTTTGCTTTTAAGCCTCAACCGATGCAGATGAGCTGCAACTTTGCACAGTCGCTATCAAGTGAGTGATCCTCGTGATGCTCAATCAATTCCTTCAGATTCATAGTGAGCGTGCTTTGGTCCCTGTCAACTCGTGTTTAGTTTGTGGGTACTCTTGACTGCCGTTTAGAGATGTAATATTAGCATTAACATTAGCAATTATGATAATAATAATAATAATAAAGATGCAGTAGTATCGTCTTTCTGGCTTGCTTTGGAGATGATGTGTGGTGTTGAAGAAGGGCGTTCAGGCTTGAAGCACCAAGGCATTGGAGCACCAAGGCATTGGAGCACCAAGGCATTGGTGCACCATTGGTGCTTCAAGCACCAAGGCATTGGAGCACCAAGGCATTGAAGCACCAAGGCCTGCTGTCTAGTGCCCAGTGATCCGGCCTTGGTGGCAGCTCCCGTACATTTCCCTTTAGAGCCAGGCCCTCAATCATAAGCTCCCCAAGAGGCTCTCATGGACTCATGGGTACCGGAATTTACCTTTTCACTTTTTATTCAAGTTTTTGAGATTTTTTTAAGTAATAATAATAATAATTGCTTTCTGGGAACAGATCCTTCATCTTCTTCTTCTTCTTCTTTGTTTTTACCTTTTATCTTTTTGGGCTTGCCTTCCCACTGTTCTTTTCAAGGCCAAATGGAATTGCACCAGCTTTGACACTGTGGTGGTCTGGTGCCTCATATCATTGCATTCAGATAAGCTTGTCAGCAAACAGAATTCTTATTTGTAAATATCACATACACACATTCTCACAAAAATAAAATAATGCAAAATCCCATCTTACAAAATCTGCCTGAAAAAACCTTTTGTGTGCAATCATAAAGTTGGTGGACTGGCAAAATGTCACCATTGGGAAGGAAGAAAGAAATCTAATGAGCCAAGAGCTAGGCAAAACCTGCGATACCCATCTAGAATGATCCATTTGTGAAGTGGGTGTTTATGGACACACAAAGCCATGAAATTCCCATAGTTAAGACAAGAATGTGCTCAATAAAAGCAAAATGTTATTGAATGCATGTAAATGGATGTCTTAAATCCAGTCTTTGAGATAATCTCATTACAAATGGGATTAATTTCAAAAATAAAAAATCATACATTAATGTTTGTGGATATTATATTATTTAATGTCATTTAAGTCGATCATAAGCACAAATATACAGATATTTATGCACACACAGTTATTGTACAATCACTTGAACAATAATGTTTTTAACAAACACTATACACATGATTGTATACAAGAATCACACAAACATTGAATATTTCACACCAATTAATGTTTTGGGTTCTTACCCAACTCATTAAAACAAGTCTGTACTTTTACCTTTATAAAATATTACAACACCAAACAAAAGCAGTAATAATAAATATAGAAAAACATAGATAACATGTAAATAATAATTAGACCTAAAAGATTAGAACTGATAATATTTTTCAATTACAATATTTTTCAATTACAATAATTTCAACTTTTTAAAATTATATATATATATATATATATATCTGTTTGAATTGTTGTAGTCTTTGTTACCATCAAAAAATGTGTTGTCTAAACTTTTGATATTCTACTTGGTCATTCAACAAATCAATATATATATATATATTTGTTGTGTCTTTTTAATATCCAAAAAATTAATATATCCGGTGTCTTTTGCATCCAATTTTTTATTTTTCATTGCTAGGTGTTTTGGCCAAAGTAAAATATGCAAATACTTGTATATGTACAAAACATGTTATTTTTACTATTTTATGTCTTATTAAATATCTTTAATAAAATCGCTTTTTTTAATTTAATTAATTATGACTGTAGTCTTTTGATTTTGTGTGTAAGTTAAGATTGAGATTCCTGAATGAAATCATGTTCCTTGTTGTCTCTACTATGGTTCTACTTATAATAATGACATTAGTTATATTAAAGATCTTCAAAAAAATATAACAGCTAACAATGTAATATTAATATTTTAAATTTAAATTAATAAAAATCAAAATTCATTTGAAGAACATTAGTTAAATTAATTAATAAAAACAAATTTATAAGCTATATATATATATATATATATATATTTTTTTTTTTGAACTTTTAATCTTATAAAGGCTATTATTAGAAGGTATTAGTTGAAATTATTGGTCATATTATTTATTTATTTATTTATTTATTTATTTATCTACTTAAATTTTGAATTGTATTTTTTTAAATGTAACATTTTTTTTGTTAAACCATATTTCTATTATTACAAACTAAAACATAAATCTTTTTTACTGAAAATCATTTTGATTATAAGATATTAACATAAATATCATTCTATTATATTTAAAATTATTCAAAATAAAAATTATATCATTCATATATTTTATCTTTAAATTAAACTCTTAATAAAATGTTATCAATTTTATTACTAAATTTTTTATTTATATTTAAAAATAAATAAGTTTTAATACTTTTAAGTTTTAAAATTAAATTTTTGTTTATATTTAAAAGTATTAAAATTTATTTTTTATTTATTTACTTAATAAAAGATACTTTTTGTAAGTAAAAATAAATAAAATATAAAAAAGTTTATTTTTTAGCTTTCTTAAATAATTATCTTATTTTTTTAAGTTTTTGTGTAAATATAAATTAATTATAATAAATCTATTTATATATTAAATAGGTCAATATTTTATATATTATCTTAAATTCTTATAGATAGTTCTTCTATAATATTGATAAAGAGTACATTAGCAAACCTATATAAATTGTTTTATAAAACATCAAAAGATATATATCTTTAAATGCCTAGTTGATCACATACATTGATAAGTAGAGAGAATGTTCTTTGATTTGAGCAAAATATCTATCTATTTAAGAATATACTATTTGATAATGAAAGTTATTTTATACATATTTACATAATGTATTTTTATTTAATGATATACTTTAAAGCCATCTTTAAAAAATTATTTATATTTTAAAATTTTATCAAATATATCTTAAGAGATTAAAAGAAAATAAATTTTATTTTTAATAATAGTAATAAGTAACTAAAAATTTAAAAAATAATAAATAACTCATTATTTTTTGTATAAATTATCATAAGTAGTAATAGCCATATAGCTTAGTTGATATATTTAATGAACCTTACTTAGAGAAATTCGTCAAAATCTTTGTATATTACTTTTGTATAGTTTGGATTTGCCATATATTATTTGATGAATTAGTGGAATATTATAATTAAAATCATATCTAAATTGGATAAATTTTAAATAAAATTTTAATAAATTTGTATGAAATTATATAAAAAGATTTTTATATTAATTAAATAAATATTAGGCCTATATAGTATAAATAAATAAAAAATCATTTTTATTCAAAAAAAAAAAAAAAAAAAAAAAAAAAACTTTGAAGTAGAATATGGTTTAAATTGTACTATCTTTTTTAACTAGTGGCATTAAATAGGTATTTAGAAATAGATTTAATATGCAATTAAGATTAAACTAATAACTTTAAATAGAATAATTATTTCTTATTTATTAGTCTATCAACTACATTAAAATACATAAGCATTTTTTATACAAATATGTTAAAGTATAAGTATAAATTATATTATCATCTATAATTTGAAACTAATCATTGGTCTAGTTGAAAGCAATCTTTATTTTTTTATTTCAAGCAAGGTCATTTCATGAAGGTATTATAATCAACATTAAGTTTTTTTATTTTATAATATTAAAATAATTATATTATTTAAAAAATTAAATATTTTTATATGGATTCTCTTATTTTATAATCTAAAGAAGACAAATTAGATAATTTAATAGATCTAGGCTAGATTACTTATTTATATTTAATTAAATTAATTTAGTCAAAACCTATTTTATTATTATAATAAAATATATTCAATATTTCATTTATAAGAAGTCAAAGAGTAGAATAATATTTTTGAAATATCATCTAATAAGCACATGATAATAGATATATAATCAAATATAACTATACAAGATTGACATGAGAAACGTTCAGTCTCAAAAATTTTGACATATTTATAATGAAAAGATATTAGAGATTAATATTTTTTGAAAAATAAAAGAATAAAGACAAATATATTCTATAAGTTTGTAGATACATAATACTCAAGTAGAATATATAGAGGGAGGGTATTATAAAGTCCTAACCATCTTATGTCATACTTACATAATGTGATATTGATTTTAATTTGGCTCATTTATTGATAACCTTTTTATAATAGGTTATATAGTACAAAAAGATATTGAATAATTTATAATGATACTTTTATCTACATATTACAATGTAAAGAAGAGATTAATGTTTTCAATTAAATTTCAAAATTTTATGTATGTATATATATACATATATTTAAATAAAAGATGGCAAAGTTTCATGACTTTGTGATGCAAACTCTTCCACAAATCCCCGTATATTATTGTAATGAAGCTCTTATCTCTATTTGTAAGAAGCTTGACCACACAAGCGCAAGTTTGTTTTTCAATAAAGCAAACTCCCTCTTCTTCTTCTTCTTTTTTCCCTCTAATTGAAAACTCTCATTTTCTCTTGAGCATGTGCAAACTGCACATCCAGCAGGGCCTTTATAGACTTTCTGTTCTGTGGATTCTAGCATGCTTTTACATCTTACCACCCAGCCTGGTATTAATTTTGAGGGGAAAGGTCCTTAAAGCATCACTGAAGCAATCAGTAGCACTTTTTGAATGAATAGGCATGAGTTGATATGGAATGATCTCTATTACTTTGTCATTCTTATAGGTGGGAACTTTGGACAGGTTTTTCTTCATAGGCAGGAGCCAGGAAGAAAACCCACTTTACTGTGCAGCAAATATAGCTTTTCACTCTATGTGTCCCCTATCTTGTAGCATAGATTTTATTTTATTGTATTTTATTTTTTCCAGAAAGAATTTATCCAACAATTTTCTGTGGGTGCTAGGGATAGCCACACAATACCAAAAAGGCAACAGATTGCTGTGGTGTTTATTTCTGTTATTGTTTCTTTATGATGAGAAACTCTATACTTATGTTGTAGGTTAGCATGTACCCTGTGTTTGAATTCATGGAAGTGGAAGAGTTATGGCTGCCCAGACCACTATCCTACCATTCATTCATTTTTTGTTTGTATTGCAAACATAGAAAAGACAAGAGAATATCCTCTCAATCTACAGGGATGTTGCATTGATGAGACCCACATGATAAAGTTGCGAAAATTCTTCAGAAACAACACCACGCTACCCAGACGGCACAAAAATTCCTGCTTGTTTGTTTATTTGGAATCTGTAAGTGTGTGGAGAACAGTTAGTTTTCTTCGAACAGCACATAGACCCACGTTTAAGAATTCCTCCGAGTGATCAAAAAGAAAAAAATAGAAGGAATAGAAGCCTGTTATGAGCAGCTGATTGTTTTATTGCCTAATAAACGAAGCTGACAAAACGAGTCGAAGGAAATGGATTTCTTTTTCGGAGCGCTGCCGCAATCGGTGCCGCTCTTAACCACAAATCGGGCAGGTCTGAATCCACAGCCCCAACCGCACCCCAAAAGAGTGTGCCAGATCATCGTGACAATAGCAAGGAGGGCATGCATTCATGTGATCCAAATTCGGCCAGGAGGGTTTTGATGACTGGGTTACAAGAACAGAGAACGAGCCGACCGCAACCGCCGGCAGCACTGAATTAGAATCCCCTCCCACAGCAAGACAACACGTGGGAAACGAAGTCTGTGCGAAAGCGAAGCCAAGGGCGGCGAGGTGTTGACCGCGAAACCCATTACCTAGTGTGGATTTGGGTTCGATCCAGTGCTTGGGATGAGGTGCAAATGATGGGATGGGAATGGAATTGAAGTGGGTTGAATGGGGAATACAGGGGAATGGAGAATGAGGGAGCACTATCCAGGGGCAGCGGCGAGAGAGATGCAGCATTTGCGGAGAATCCAAGACCAGGGCTCCCGCATGCGACACTGTTGAGCGTTGAGGTGGCAGTTGGGACCCCATTTTTGCACTTGCCTAGTTGCCGAGCTGGACTCGAGAAAGCGAGATTCAAAGCTTACGCGCCGACTTTGAACATCCTCGAAGAGGGGGCTTTGTCTCGATGCATTCCGTGGTCGTGGAACTTGTAGCACTTCAAGCCAATGGAAGAGCATGCAGCATTAAGGGGTCTTTAGATCTAGAAGTTCATTTTGAAAGGCAATAGTTAGGAGTTTTGTGAGGTTTTCCACTTGGTGAAAAAAAGTAGTCTTTTGGAAGACTTGGCTCTTGTAGATGGAATAGAGTGAGAAGAGACATTTTTATGTACTAATTTTTTTAATTATTATTTTAAATATAGAATTTTATGTCTTGACAATTTTGACAAATATTTTTAAAAAATTTGGTTTTCAAATTTGTGATGAAATTTTAAGAAAAAATTGACACTGCTTTTAAAGTTTTTGTAAATATCACTTCTTGAGATAGGCCTAATACAAAATTTGGGAGACAACACTATTCATTCTATATAGAAAGGAAGGAAGGAAGAAAGAAAAATAAATAAATAAATAAACATCTATTTAATATTTTCTCTAATGACTTTTTAGTTGATTTTTTGAAGCATAAAGCTAATCGGGAGAGACTTCTTAATTACAACCAATCATGGGTTTTAAAAACTATAGCTTCTTGTCTTCTCCTCTAAGTATAAAGATTTTTATAAGCTTCTATGCTCCATGTGCTTAAATGAGGATAGAAGTGCATTTAAAGGATTTTTATTATCCTTATAGAAAATAAGTGTGGAGGAGGAAAAAAATCTATTAATTAATCTTAAGAGTTTAGATATAAATCTTTAAACCACTTGTGTAGTTGTCTAAGCTATTATGCTTTTTTAGATGTTTGAATTTAGGTATTTAATTTTAATTAATTTTATTTAATTTTAATTAAATTAATTGAGTCTAAAAAAATATAGTATTTTTTAATTATTATATGAATTTAATTATAAATATATAGTATAATATTTTTAAATATTTTATATTACATAATTAAAATTTTAATAATACATTAAAAATTGGAGTGAGATTAATTATTAGAATACAATAAAGACAAAAAATTTAAAGAGTTTAAAGGTTATTCTATTACAATTTAATGTACAAGTTATATATATAAATCAATTATTTTATTAAGTTTTTAAAAGAATAAAAGTTTAAGAAATAATAAGATTGATATGAGAAAAGTAAAAGAGATTTAAATTTCTTAATTAGGACTCTTTTTTTATTAAAAAAATATTCAAGATATATATATATATATATATATACATAGAGAGAGAGATCTATATACTTCTTTATTATCTTTAAGACAAATCTTATTTTATAATTAATATATATAAATATATAAATATATATATATCAAATAAGATTATATAAAACAGAATCATAAAATAGAATCACAAAATAAAATCTTAAAATGAGTAGATATATTTTAAATAGAGAAATTTGATATTTTAAGAATACTTATCGTATAAAAACATGCTTTGTTGGTTGGAATAGTTTTAAGAGATTAATGAGGCTAAGTAACTAAAAGAAAAATTTGTAAAATATTCAAAGTTTTATATGAACCAAGGATATATTATATATGACATCTTAAATAAAAATAACTCTATAACAAAGATTTATGTGATTATAATTGAATGTATCTATTTTTAAAATAATATTATCACTTATAAAAATTTGGAAAGCTATAGAATAGAGTTATTTTATATATAATTTAAAGAATATACTAAATACAAAGGTAATTTTTTTTTTTTTTTTTTTTTTTTTTTGATTGCTACAAGAGATAAAGAATCAAAAGTTAGAAGGCTTTAAATAAAATTCTAATTTCAAAATAAACATATCATTGCAAAATATTAATATATTATAAGAAAAAAATATTATTAGTATTTTTAAATTTTTTAATGGAAAAAAATATAATAGCAATAAATACTTATATTAAGTTTTAAAAAGCACATAATATATAATTAAATTTTTTAAAATTTGATTCTTCTTTAAATTTGATTCTTCTTTAAATTCTTCTTTAACACAGAAAGATATAAATATTTTGTAGAAGGTAGGTCAGATGAGTTAAATATTAAAAATTTGTATGTAAAATTTTCAAAATGCTAGGAAGGTAGGAAGACAACACAAAATTTTGGGTCAAATTGTACTTCAAAATCTAATAAAAAGATGACAAGGGATTGAATAAATAAATCTCGGAGAATCTACATCATCTGTAGAATGCTAAATATTTGTTTAATATTAATACTCTTATTTTGCGAATTTAGTGAGAAAAACCACCTCTACCCAACCACCTCCCTATCCGCTATTTAACATGTTGATTATTAATTATTCATTTATTATCTTCAAATTACGTATAAAACACAACTGACAATGCTTCTTTTAAGAATAGATTCCATCCATTAGATGAAGCGCCTATTTTGTCACCTTCATCTAATGGATGGAATCTTCATTTGGTATGATGGCGTTACATTGGTATGTTCTAGCATCAATATTTCCACATTAAGTAACTATTGTAAACGGGGCTCATGTTGCTCCTGTCTGTATTATACTTTCCCAACGTTGGCAGAAGTCAATGAACATGAAGTTAATTTGTCATTCTAATTTTGTCCATATCAATCAGAAATTCAGCAGATTAAAAATGGGTCAATGTCTGTTTTTCGTGATCAGGTTTCTGCATGTATTTTATTGGACTAACGTAATACACTTGTGTTTTACTATGATGACCATTTCATTTGGTTCTTCTGATTAATTCATTGAAAAATTACTCAACCACATTGCTTAATTATCATCATTGCTTGAATATTGAAAGTAGTGAGCTAGGACTCTGGATCATAAATAGTCATTAAATAGAAAAAAAGACATTCATTACATTATATGAAAACCTTGTTTTGTATATTTATTTTTTGACACAAATAGATTTATCTTTTCTAAAAGACAGAAAGAAAGAAAAAGAAAAAACTCTAACAACATTAAATACACAAGTCACCAATTAATTAAAAAAAAAAAAAAATGCTATAATCTAGTATGTTAAATTAGATTTTTTTTTGCAACTTTATATACAACCATGTTTGTCTTTAAAAACTTTACAATTTTTTTAATTATTAGATTATATATTATGATGTCTAATTGGTATAAATTTATTTGAAACAATAAAAGTGTAAAATTCTAAATTGTTTCATAAGTTGATAAAGTCCAAGATTTGTTGGATATATTTTACTACAAATCTTAATCTATACTTATCTTAAAAGTAATTGGTAGATTTTTTGATTCATTAAAAATAACTTATATTGAAATAAAACAACCTAATTATTTGATTATAGCTGAAATTTTTATAACTAAATTTAAATAATATATATTAAAAATAGTATATAATATAATATATATTTCTAATAATATTAAAAGAATAAAGAATCTTTTTTAAAGTCATGGTATGAATTTTTTATATTTTACCATCTATTTAAAAATCAGCATGTATTTTTTTTAAAGATCTTGATTATATTTTTAATATTGTGAAGGTTGTCACAACCTAAGTGGATTCTTTGGTAGTTTTACAAATGATACTTTTTAATATATGTTTTATAGTTATTAATTATATATTCTACTATAACAAAATCTACAAAGAAATTATAAGTGCAGGTAGAAAAAAGAATTGATTCTTAAACTTTTTTTTTATATGTTTTATACCATCTTGCTATTATTATTAGTAATTAGTTTTTAGTTTATAAAATATTATTAATAAAAACTAAAAAGTACTATAGGTGCTTTTATAAAAATTTTAAATGATTATAATATATACTTACTAATTTTATACATATTTACTAATAAATTTATAAAAAGTTTATTAGAAATATACTTATTAATAAAATTAAGAAAATTTTTATAAAAAAATGTAAGGTTAGTAGAAATTATTAATAATACAGCTAATAGATATTACTATTTTAATTTTAAAATAAGTTTATTTTAAAATATAAGCAGTATCATTTTCTTTTGGTATAAAATATAAAGATTGGGATATGGTATTTGAAAAGTCTTATTCTTTGTCAAGACAATACATAATACTAAATACAAATTGTAAAAAATATATGCTTCAATATATTTGGAGGTAATTTAAGACATATTAAAATCTTAGAAATTTAATAATATAATATATTTTTTTAATTTTTTAATTAATTTAATAAATAAAAAAATATAATCTAATTAAATTAAAATAAAATAATTCTTCCTAAGACTTCAAAAAAATATAATATATAAAAAATATTAAAAATAAATAGAGCATTTTTAAGATCAAAAGATATGATAATATATTTAAAATATCTATATTTAGTTTTAAAATAGTCTTTTATATAATTAAAAAAATATGTATTAGATTGTATATTTTGTAAAAATCTATTTTAATATAAGTTTTAATTTAACTTGATTGATTAAAAATTATAAATATAAAAATATTAAAAAAAAATTATTTTCAATAGTAAATTTGTTTAATTTATATATGTATTTTTTTCATAGATATAAGATTTAATCTAATAATTATTTAGGTAGAAATAAATAAAAATACGCTAATTTGATAATACCTTATAGAAGAACTTCCTAGAAGCTTCATAGATACATTTTCATCTTTATACATATTATATTACATCTTTATACATATTTATTTAATTTATTCAGTTAAGTGAAAGCCATATGAATAGGTTTTATTGATTATAAGATGTAATTAGATTGTTAATTTAGAAAGAATCCATTTAATAGGACTATTAATGAGATTTATATAACCTTTTTTTTTTTTTTTTTTTGATAGTGATTTTGAGGTTGATTTATATTGACAATAACTTATATATATATTAAGTCAGCTTTGTTAGACATTGGTGACCCTTAAAATCTTAGTTTACTTCTTTTATTTGGGGCTTAAAGTACAAAGTATGTAAATCTTATAAAAAGAAGGGTTTAAAAAGGGTTTTTAGTATAAAAAGAGTAGTTTGGCCATCCATGTGGATGGATAGAGGTGGATGATAGAAATCTCTATTCTAATTGGCCAAAAATCATGCCCAATGAGCTTCAAAGAGGTTGTCCGAGGATTTATTAGGAGTTAGGGTTTTTTTTTTGGGAAGGAGTCAAACATTAGAGGCTAGGATCATAAGGTTTAGATTTTTGGATCTGGTTTAGGTACAAATTTTGTGTGATTTGCACTTTTTATGAAGAAGTTATAGGTGCTGAAAGTTAAGGTATTGATTTTGGACCTACTGTCACTCTTTTGGGTATAACTTGTGCATATAGAGAGCAATCAAGGATTGGTGACTAGGGTTGGAGAGAACACTTCTACAGCTATACTTTTTATATGCAGCTTGATGAAATTTAAGCTAAGGTGAAGGAGATATTGGGAGTTGAAGTCAATGTTTACAAACTTAAGGGCAGTAAGTGACCTGCTTATGTAGTGGTTATATTTTGAGCTATATCTTAATCAATTTGAAATATTTTTGGCTCAAAATTTTCAAAAGTGTATATGTTTATGTCACAAGACTATGTGCAAAAATTTTGTGGCATTAGGATTTTGGATTTGTGAGATATAAGGAAAATAGTGCTCAAGTATCTCTGAGCTAGGGTTTTAAGCACCTGCTAGGGATTTTGAGATATCGGACGATTGGAAATGAATTTATGGTTGATTCTTCTTTTTGGTGAAACTTAAGAAGATTATCTATACTTTTAAGAAAAGTTTATAGAAATTGAATGGTTGGATCAAGAATTATTGGATTCTAAAGATCAAGAAGAAATAATTCCTTGCGGATAAATAAAGTTTTGAAGGGTTTTTTTTTGTGGAAATTTGAACCCTTTTTATACAAACCTACTTGAATACAAGAGGGTTTATATATATAACTTCTCTTTTGTGAGATTGTTGTATTATTTGTCCTTTTTATTGAAAACAAATCACTTGTTGAATTTTTGCCATCAAATTTCAAGTAAACTCTCCACAACCAAATATCTAATGTATTCCTTGATAGAAGACCACATCATACGAGAATATGTTGTACATGTTGGTAGCTTGTGGAACAAACTAAGTATGTAGTGCATATGTAAAAAACTTATTTTGAAAGTTTGATACGTATCTTGTAAATTGGACATGTGTTGGAAATCTTATAGAATGCTGCCACATAGTTCTTAAGTAGATAGTATATAGAGAGACAAGAGTGAAGCCTTCTTTATTCTTATCAATGCCTTTCTTATTTTTAGTCTTATTTCAAGAGTCTCTAATCTTCTTGTGCTTAGAAATAGCCATTCTAGTTTTAATATTATTCTATTTTTGAATGATTTTCTATTCTTTTAAATAACACAAGAGTGTATTGATATTTTGTTCTTTTATGATTCATGTCTTTGATAATTTGACAAGAGTGAAGATTTATTATTCTTATTTTGTGTTTAAAGAGTGAGTGAATTATTCCACTTCTATTATTGTATTTAAAGGTTGCAGACTTTTTATCTTTAAATTAATATTTTTAGCTTTCTAAGCTTGATTTTTTTACTAAAAGAAAGTGAATTATCCCTCTTTGTAAATTTTTTTAATTTGATATTAGAAGTTGCAGATTGTCAAAGATACAAAAATATAAAAGAAGAGATTTGATACTAGAAGAAGGTTTTTAGAAGAAATCTATAAAAACTTGAATTAAATAGATAAGTATACAAATAACACCAAGAAAGGTGAGTTAGAACTCCAAGAGATGCGTTGTCGGGATTGAAGAACTCTTTAGCCTTGACCCCTATATATACTCATATTTAGGATGCTTCCTGAGTGGCTACCAGCAAATTAAGAAGCTTCTCAAGCAGCTTCCACCAATTAGGAAGCTTCTTGAGCTCTTTCTATTAATTAAGAAGCTTCTTGAGCTCCTTCTACTAACTAGAAAACTTCTCAACTGACTTTCACTAATTAAGAAGCTTCTCAATTGACTTTCAATAATTCAAAAAATTTCTTGAATGTTCTAAGAGATTTTGTGAACCTCCAAAGTGTATGTCTCTAACATCACTCCCTTCTCTAGTGACGAATTCCAAGAAGAGCTCAATCTTACTACATATTATATTAAGATTGGACTTAAAATCACTATCTAAATGACAAAGTATATTGGTGTTTTAACCAATGATCACACCTTGTATTCTTTACAATGACTTCCATTAGTTCATGCAAGAAATTCTTCCACATCTAATATTTTAAGTTTGACTGAGTTATTATCAAAGACTTCTTTGATAATATATGGTCCTGTCCAAAGTGCATCAAACTTAGATGAAAAGTCTAATTTTCTAACATCTTAAACTATCATCTACATTCATAGAGTAAGCAACTATTTTTTTATTTTTTTTAATCAAAGATCTCTTTTCTTCTCCTTTAAATAGTTTTTATAGGTTGGATTACAAATCTTTGACTTCCACTAAGTTTTTTTTAAATGCTATAATTTTTCTTCCAAAGATTGAGAAACATCCAATCTTTTGTCAATAACAATGCATAAGGATGAGGCTTGAAATTCTATAAATCAAATATGAATGTCTTCTTCTTAATAAAGATTTTTTTCTAATCATTTGGCAAAATCACCTTTATCTTCATATTCATATAATCCAGGGCCAATACATTTTATTGGTGCTATAGTTGATATTGAATTGGATTGGATAAAACTACTTTGCTTTGCTTCTTTAGATATTGGTGTTTTTTCTAATGGAATCAGGACTTGGAGTCTAAAGTGACTAAATACTATGGTTGTTGTACAATTATCTAAAGTTCCAAAAATAAAATAAGGCTTAGAAGCCCCTCAATTTGTTATTCCTTTAGATTGCCTCAATCATCCTCTTCCTAACAATAAAGGATAATTATCTACTTCTTCATATAAATGTATCACATAAAATGATATCATATAATCTACACCTCTTACTTGCATATGGAGATCACAAATTTGACCTAGAGGTTGAAATGGTCTTTGATCAGCTAATCTGATCTTCATAACTACCTTATGAGTGATTTTCAATCCCAATTTGTTCATAGTGGATTCAAGCATAATATTGATGCTACTTCTATCATCTATTATAATCTTAGAAATTGTTTTATCCACAATTTCTATATCTATCTCAATAGGTCCATATTCTCTATTATCATTCTATTCTTCTAAGGTGATATTCTCTTTTAGATCATCAACTTTAATTTGAGCTATTCTTTCTATGTTCTTAATTTTTCTTCGCAATATTATTCCTTCTTTGAGGTCTTTTTTGATATTTGGTATTGCTTGAACTAATTGTCTAAAAGAAATGTTGGCTCTAGCTCTACAAAGATCTTGCCATACATCATAAGGTTTTATAGGATTGAAGGTTCTATTAGTTGTTGGTTGTTTCAAAAAGATGCTAGAAGTCCAAAGTCTTTTCTTGCCTACAAATTGATATTCTTCTTGATCAAATTCAACTACAAAAGAAGATTGTTTGTCTTATAATTCTTTAGCTACTTCTTGAATAGTTTTTGATAATTCTAAAAATTTGGGTGATTCTTCTAAAATATCTATAGATATCTCATCTTCTTCAAGTTGTGCTAAATCTATTGGTTTTTTGGCATTCATACTTCTAGTTACAACCAAATAAATTGTATTTATATGCATTGTCTTTGAAGATCTCTTTGTTATCTAATTACACCAAGTCGGATAGAGGAGATGATAAATTTGATATAGAAAATACATTAAGTTGAGCTACTATGTATCTAACATCTTGAGAAGTTTATGGCTATTGGTTTCAATTTTGATTTTGGATATATACTACAAATGTTCTATAATTGGATTGAACTATTATTGAAGGGTGATGATTTTGACCATTATTTGAAAGGTCATAATACATATTTGATGGACTTGTTGTAATAATAGGATCTACAAATCTAACTCCTCACATTTTTTATCCGACTTGGTTACTATAGTCTTTTGGAAAAGAAGTTGACGGAGTAACTTGGTTGAGTCTTCTACAACGATTTGTAGGATGACAACCTCTACAATTAGAGCATATAATTTTATTTTCAATCCAACATTGATCTACTCAATGTGACTTTCTACAAGTAGGACAAGGTGTCATATTATTTTTTTGGATTGAAGAAAAATTAGAACCTACTTGTTTCAATTCATGAAGAGATATATACGGTTGGGATTGATTTTTTTTCTTTAAATTATTGTTGTAGGAATTGTGGACAAAATTGTGCCATGTGGTTTATTTGTCTACAATTTTTACACTACAATCCAGAGGTGTGAATTTTTTATTCATGATATCTAGGTTCTATAGTTGGAATTTGATTTTTGACAAGGTAAGATATTTGTTCAATAATGGCTTTCATAGTATTCATCATCTCATTTTTGAACACCTCATTGGCTTGCCGTACTTCACTTTTAGAATCTTCCAATTTATTATCATGAAAGATTTTAAGTTGAACTTGATCATGTGGAGGTTGTATAGCTAAAGATGTTGGATTGCTAATTGGCAGAGAAAATGTAGAAGGTTGTGAGTAGCTTAAAGCCATAGATTGATGGAATTTTATAAGTCAATGTTGCAAAGGTATAAAGGCGGGTATTGATTTTTCTACCCTTCTTAGTATACAATCATTTTCCTTATCAATAATCTCCACTTCCAAAGGAGCTTGAATGGCTCCTTCTAAATCTTTAGGTCTCTTGTTTAAGATATCCCAAATGTAAAAGGCATAGCAAAACCTTAAATAAAGTAGTACCTTATGGTGTCCTCGTTTAATAGATTACCAACATATCGAGTACATACTATCTGGAATCCCCTCACATAAGAAATAATATCTTCTAAAGGACCTTGTCTAATGTTTGTCAAGGCTGAAAGGACTTATTGTTGGCCAATCACAAGTCTATATTGACGAAGGAATGCTACTAGGAGTTGTTCTCATTTGGTGAATGATTCTTCTACATGAGATCTATATCAAGCATATATAGAATCTATCAAGGTTATTAAAAACCATATTAAATAGCAACCATGATTGATTGTTAAACTAGTGATAAGTACCTCTACAAACCTTTTTACATGGACTGCTAGATCTTTATTCATAGATTCACTAAATCTTGGAAGGTTAGGTGGAATTGATGCCCCTTGTAATCTTGAAGGTATTACAATTAATAATCTCCTGGGTAATATCATTGGATTGATTTGGATATTGATTTGAAAGTTGTAGTTTTTTTCATTGGCTACACTAACCTTTGGACTTAGAATTGATAAAGGCTCTACTTGACACTCTAAAGGCTGCCTTCTTCTATGCTCCATTCCAATAGAAACTTGTGACATCTTACCACAAATTTCTTCTAATATGTTGGTTTCTAAAACTATAGGTTCAATATATATTCTAGATTATAAAACACATCTAGATCATAAAACAAGCCAAGTATGAGGATGAACTACCTTAGATTTAATCCTAAGTGGCATACAACTAAGTATATGGTTTTTAAATAACTCTCTTGTGATAAAGACCTAATAGGTGGTTTAAAAGAAAACAAGTAGATTTTAAATTATTTTTATTTTTATTTTGTGAATTAATATAAAATCCTTTTTCTTCTTACTTATTTGTAAGGTACATGGTTTAATTATACATCAAGATGAAATCTCCTGCTGATCTCAAATTAGTGGTATTACTCAATAATTTAATTTTTTTTACAAGTGATGCACAAGGTTCAATTAAATATCAAGTTAAGTTCTTGTGCTAATCTTAATATGGTGGAGTCATCCATTAATTGGACTTAATTCATAATTTAGAGATTGGAAAATAAGGCCAAGGATAGTATAAGTAATTCAAAAATTTTAATACATGGATACCACAAAAATCAGATGGACTAAATGAAAGGCAATCTATAGGGCAACCTGCAACAATTAACTATGCTTCATGGGGATCATCACTTCCCACAAGTATAGGTTCAACGCCAAAAAAAAGTCATGTCGGCCATTAATCCGACTTCACTTCTCTACAAAATGTCTAAAAATTGAAACACCTATTAGAAACACAATCAGGTTTTCTTTAACAAAAGAGGTAGATTTGAAAAATGTCTGGTACGTGTAATTGAATATTTTAATATTCAATTATACTACAAGGTAATAGAATGGTTAAGATGTTATCTTTAGGACAGCAAGTCCCGCCATGTTCTTTCCTAAAAGTACCTAAAGTTTCAAATGAAAAGAAGAGCTAAGATTTAGAATCCACCAAGTTTATTCAAGTTGTGTTCCTTTTTTGTTTTTGTCTAAAATTTTAAATAAATTGAAGAACTAAAGTTTGAAATCCATCTAATTTCACCAAGCCATACTATTTCTTTGCTTTTGTTTAAAATTTCAAATAAATTGAAAAGCTAAGGTTTGGAACTTACCAAGATTAGTCTTAGATTTGAAGTTGTATTTGAACTCCACTCTTTATGCTTTTGAAGTGACAACCAATCTAAAGAGAATCACCAAATAATACTTCACTAACACTAAACTAATCAAATATTATTTTAAGTTAGAAGTAACAATATTATATAAAAAATAATTAATAGATAAATAAAAATATATTAAAATTCTATCAATATATAAAATTTATTATACATACAAAATAAAATAAAATAAAAGATAAATAATATTAATAAATAAAAATAATAGTAATTATTAAATAAAAAAAGTAGAGATAAAAAGATAAGTAAAAATAAAATAAAATAAATATAATAAAAATAAAAATATAAAAGAAAAAATAAAATAAAATAAGATAAAATAAAACAAAATTTAAAATTAAAATTAAAATAAAATTTAATAGGATATTAAAATATTAATAAAATAATTATTTTAATTTAATGATATTATTTTATTTATTTTATTATTATTATTATTATTATTATTATTATTTATTATTATTATTATTATTATTATATTTTAATATAAATAAGATAAGACTTAAAATACAACAATCAAAAGTATAACATAAAATCAACAATGTAAATGATTGAAGAGATAGAAATTACTAACCTCAATTATATTCCACTTAAGGTAGAAACCTCTCTCTACTCCAAAAATCGCCACAAATTCAATTCTGGTTTAATAGCATTAAATTTTATACCACTACAACTTCAACTTTAAATTACTTGTACACAAAAAATTCCACTATTAAATAGTCACCACGCACTAAGAAATGCCTTTTCAAACATGAAGTACATGAAACTGCCAAGGCAGTGAACCACTTTCTAGTCTAAAATTCACTAAAAATTCAAAACAAGTCTAAATTGAAAGTATAATAGCTTATTGGAAAGCCAACATCAAGATACACTAACTGAAAAATTTTCAACTTAAGATATGAAATACATAAAAATTGATTGATGAAAATCCGAGAAAAAATCAACATTCAACTCAATAATGAATTTTTTTGATTATCTTATGAATTGAGAACTTGACAAGCTTTGTATACACTAATAAGGAAGAAATATAAAAAAACTTTTCAATGATGAAGACTAACTTTGAATTTTTCACTCAAAAAGACCAAGCAAAATGTGAATTACAATATATTAACTCCACATTCACAGACACAATTAGAAGCACCACCTCTTAGCAAATACACCATTTATGTGAGGATAAAATTCACTCCTCAACCCAAATTATAAGGTGGACTTAATTAAGAGTTACTTATAAATTATAGTGTGAAGTATAAGGAGCAATAAATAACAATGAAGGAAAAGAATAACACAAAACAAGTGAAATATGTGCAATTAAATAATTTCACAGTACAAAACTAGTCATAGTTTGTTCACTAGATTATTACCTAGTAAAAAGTAAAATTAAAAATTAAAAATTATATTTTCAATTAGATAATTTTTTTTATCTTTTTAATGATATAAAAAATATATAAATCCAAATTACTATGAATAAATATGATAATTCGAAGATAAAAAGTAAATATTAAAAAACTTAAATAGAAAATTTTTACTTCAAGGATAACTTGCTTAAAAGATTATGAATTAAAACCTCACCAAGACTCACAAGTAGCATATGTGGATGTCTTAGAGAGGCCACGAGGCCTTAGTCTTATCCTCCTATCTATATCCAAGGTGCCACAATCCATATAGGACTTGTGCACGTGCCTTCCTACAAGGACTACACTAGCTGCTGGTCCTCCTATTTTATACTAGTAGAACTAATAATTTTGCATTTTTGACTTCACCATGGTATTCAAAAAACACCCTATTAGCCTAGGAACCTTTGCATGGCCTTCAAATCTTGCTCCATTTTTTCATAATGGCTCCCAAGGTGGTAAAACTCATTTTTATCAAAGTTTTCAAAATTGCTCTAAAAATTCTTAATAAATTCTAAATAAATTTTAAATAAATTCTAAAAATCTCTATAATATTTTAAAGATGATAATATAAAATTAAAGCTATTTTATTCTACCTTGGAAATTTTTTATAATAATAAAATCAATTTAAATCAACTCAAAATTTTATTTTCTACAAAAATAATAAAAAAAAAATTGAGATTTCTTTCTTATCCTTCTTCTACCTATCAAATAACATTTATAGGTTTTTAATGAGTAATATATGTAGATAGAAGGCCAATGTAGACATTGGTCTCAATAACTAACTCTTAATACTTAATAATAAGTAAAAATACTATACCAACTAAAATAATTATTTCCAAGATTTATTAAGACTCTATTTTTGTAACTTTTCTTCTAATAAGACTTTTATATTTATAAATACTTTTGAATTCTAATAAATACTTAAATAATCAAAAAGACTCTCTAACCATAGTATTTGTATAACTAAATGATTTAAGACTATATTTTTAATCAATCCACCAATTAAGATCTATTAGTGGGACTCACAATGTCTATTGCAAGAAACAACGTCAATTTCACATGGACAATAAGGCATGGTTATTTTGTCATAATATCTAGACTATTCATTCTTATGATAAGTTAGATCATTGTAGGCTTGGACCATTTTCAATTTGTGAATATATTAATCCAACTGCTTATCAATTACTTCTATCAAAATCTATGAAGATCCACCCTATATTTTATGTATCACTGCTCAAGTCATACAAGCCAATAAATATATAAGAAAGAAGATAAATACCATTGCCTCCTATAGAAGTAGACAACAATAAAAAATTTGAAGTAGAAGAGGTCTTAGATTCAAGGCAGCATCAAAATCGGCTTGAATATCTTATACATTGGCGTGGATATGATATTAGTAAACACATATAGGAGCCATCCAAGAATCTAGCAAATACATCAGCAAAAATTAATATCTTTTATCAATGACATCTATCAAAACCAAGATAAAAAGTCAAAAAAAGCTTTGCTATAGAACAAAGTAGGTTGAATAGAAATTTTATTCTATCTTGTATTATTGTTTGCTATTCTTTTGAATTTTTAGCACCGGAGAGATGAAGAATCAACAACCAACAAACTCAGCTCTAGAGCTATTGTTTTTTGACTTATTAGATGAGATATTACAACAATTACAACCTTTAAGATGACGAAATAGAGATGAAGATTTTCAAGAATAATATATTATTTTTTAGATTGATGGTGAGATACAATGTGTTTAGTATTACGACCTTAGAAGAGATTCTTGATGTTTGGTGATACTTTTAGAGGTAGGAACTATTCTTGATGGCATTCCAAATGATTTCTTTGAAGGAAGTTATGAAGGCCTCAACAATGATCAAATATTAGGATGGTCCTCCTATCTTAGTATGGGATATTATTAATGGTTGAGAAAACCTATCAACTACCTTTGAAAAAAATAATAATCAAAGTATATAGCAAATAAAATTTGGCACATCTTGGACTTTCTCAACATGTAATCACCACTCTTTGTGGAACTCATCCTTAGAAGGAGAGATAATATCATGGACATAAAATTTATTTCAATATTTATTTAGATAGAAGTAAATAAAAATAAATTAATTTAATAATATCTCATAGATAAGCTTTCTGAAAGCTTTTTAGAAGCTTCATAGATATGTTTTCACCTTTATATATATTTATAAGTGATTGATAGGTTAGAAAGTTGGCCAACAAGTTAGCTACGTATTGCACATATTGGTAGCTTGTAGAACAAGTTAAATATATGGTGCACATGTAGGAAACTTATCTTACAAGTTTGATATGTGTCTTACAAATTGGACATGTATTAAAGATCCTATAGAATATCGCCACATAACTCTTACGTAGATAATATATATAGAAACAAGAATGAAGCCTTCTTTATTCTTGTCAACATCTTTTTTATTTTTAATCTTATTTCAAGAGTCTCTAGTTTTTTTATCCTTAGCAATAGCCATTCTAGTTTTAATATTATTCCATCTTTGAGTGATTTTTTATTCTTTTGAATAATTTAAGAGTGTATTGATATTTTATTTTTTGTATCATAGTTATGTAATGTATCATAGTTATGAATTTCATTGCTATTTATATGACATCAATGTATAAATATACTTTTGTATTTAGTAACTTATCTAACTAAATAGAATTTATTAACCATACCTTATCTATTAGCTAATTATTTTTTATATGTATTTATATGGTAGCTAAATAATTTTTAAAAAATAAATAATTTACTTCCCTTTAATTAGATCTTATTTTTTATATTAAGCTATTATAATTTGATATCAATATCTAAATAAAACTATTTCTATTATATAATTACATACTATCTTAATTAAATTAAAAACTAACAAATTTTGTATATTCTATTAAACTTTTTATTTTTAGATTTCTAATCAAATCTATTAGAATCTCTTACTTAGTGTCAATAATTCAAAATCATCATATTCATATATGGAAATATATAGTTTAATAATAGATATTATATATTCTTATATTATTTTTTGTTCCTACTGTAATTTTGTTATATTTTTTTTTCTATATAATTGAATTGATATCCATGTATTACCTTGATAATAATATCTCAATTCTTCTAGAAATATTATAATTGATATTTTATATTAATTTACTAAATATCCTAATTAATATATATATATATATATATATATATTTTTTTTTATTCTATCAAATGTTTAAATTATTATGCTATTAAGAATCTTTTTCACACTACACTCTTTTAGACTAGTTTGTTAAAAATTTCTTCTCATATTGTTGCTCTAACAATCATTGGTCTTTCTACAATTGAATTATATTACATCCATAAATTTAAACTATAAACTGCTCTATAATTTATTAGATATAATTTCTTTAATCTCTTTTATAGAGCAATTTATACCATGATATTATGACATTGGTCCTTATTATGTAATTACTTCACTTCTTTTGACAACATTAAAATTTTCTATGATATAAGTACAAATTCTTCGGCGAATACAAGACGAGCATTGACATTCTCCGTTACAATGTGGCCCGACGTTTGAACCACGACAACACGCCAACGAATAGCGACGAATCGTCACGGAAATCCTTGACGACACCTCAACGAAAAGCGACGAATCGTAACTGAAATATTCGACGGCACGTCAACGAACAATGGCGAATCGTCGCAGTCTCGCATCGCGACGGAGTGTCGCCAGATTCCTGTTACGCCTCGGTGGTCTCATGAGGGATCAGTTCACTGCCAGGAAGGTTGAGATCCTCTTCCAGCGATGAAAGACACAACCTGGGTCGATAGTTACACTCCACAACAGAGTTTCTGTTCTATCTGATCAGACATGGTCCCAATCCATTGCTGTTATTACAGTTTGTGACCCATTTGCTTGTATGCACATGATTCAGCTAGTGTGGGTTCCTGGGACTGGTTCATTCTGTGCGGAGTGTTTGATTGAGCTGCCGCCTCATGATTCAGAAATTCCTTACGGACCCCGCCGGCTGGCACTTAAAAGGGGAGCCTTGGAGGGCAACTCATCAACTGACGATGGCAACTGTTGTATTGTTTCATTTTGTAATTTCCATGCTGTGTTGCGGGGTCCGGTTAGTCGATGAAATATTTTGCCGCCCAAGAACTGCTGGTTGATTCGTTTGTTTTATGCTATAGGATCAGTCTCTTGATTCCGTGACACAGATATCTGTCACGCTATCTACCACCGCGATTTTCTAGTGTTTTACCGGATGAAGATGTGTGGCCTACTGCTGTAAAAAGTGGATACATTATGCAGTGTTGTTTTGATCACTTCAGAGGTGGATCTCATGCAGCTCCTGCTAGGTATCGATACATTCATTAATTCTGAGGTGGTGAGTGAGGTTGATTTGTTGATAATTGTGGTCTGAACACTGGGAGCGTTAGCTTTAATCCTCCTACCTGAAGATTCTATTCATCTTGCGAGTCCACAATACTTGGAGGTTCAAAGTACAAAGCGATCATGCTGTCGGGGTATTCCATGGTGTATGAATGTTCATCTGATGTACTGCTGGTGTACAGTACGATTGAGCCTAAGCTTTTCCATTCAATGAAGTGATGGCTGTACTATCTCGGTACAGTCTAAACTTTAGAGCAGTTTCTGTCTGATTCTTGTACTTCGAAGGACACAAATCCCGTGCAACATCAGTATTTAGTGGTCGACTTTTGAATTGATTTCAGTAAAACCTCGAGAAACCACGGGTGGTTCCCCCGGTGGCAAGTAAAAGATTATAATCCTTCGTTGCTAGGTGAGGTCTGAAGTCTGGACGTCATGATTAGTAGCATGCACATATACCTTGTATTATGCATACAAGATTCTGCACGTGTGAAAGAAAGCATGAACCCTTTCACACGATAAAAAAATTCCAAACCTACGCAGTGATTGCTGTTTATATTTTATAGTAAGACCAGTACATGCGAGATTTCAGCAGATTTTGATTTGCGTCCACTAATCTCAACAATACTTGAGATTTAGTGCGGGTGATTAATTTGGGTTGATCATGCAGAGCACTCCATTTCATCAATTTCCTGTCAGATCTTCTCTACTCTGGTGTTCATGCTCTAACCCGTTTCACACACAACTGATAGCCCTGGTTGATTTAATTTGACGGATGCACATGATTGACGCATTATTCGATCGTCCGGTGAACAGGAGCATGTTCAGTCGCCTCAGCCTCTTCACGGGAATAAGTACAGACGATAATAACTTTTTGGTTAGAAAAGGTTGAAGAAGACAAGACTATTGAAACCGGATTTTTCGAGGAATAATTGATGAGCTATTCACAGCCCAAAGTTACTCAAGTGGTGGAATATTCAGACTAGGAATTAATGGCGGTCATGATGCAGTTGTCAATCATCGCTAGCAATATCTTTCTGGCGTCGGAACATGTTGAGTACATCCTAGATTGAATAGTCCAGATTAGTTGGATGTAATGGGTGGTGAGGACTTAGTCACCAGTCATTGGCACGGCTACTGGGTACTGCATCCTAGGCCAACACAGCTAGCGAGCTGTCTAACAGGATGTGATGGAACACCTCAAAAGCAAAGGCCTGCTTTGTCACCAACCGTTTAATGTCCTTGTCCATGTCTCGCTGCACTTCATCTCGAGTTTCGTGGCAACGGAATTGGGGTCTCTCTCTCCCTCTCTCTTATAAACTTCAGCCAATGAGGATATCTCTGTTCTGAGGACTTTAATTTATGTCCCGTCGTTACTGTTATAGATTGTGACCCTCAGATGAGCCTACATTTATCTACTGGTGAGAAGGTCCTAGTTAAAATAGAACGATCCCTGCTTCGGATCGATTCCGTAGGTGGAAAGAGCCTATGAGCGAGAAGGCATGTACAAGACCATTTGTAACCTATGATGTTGTTTTCTTTTTGTTCATGTTGCAATTAATTTGAATAACCGTCTCTCTGCTTGAAATACTTTTTAACTTCAATCTGGGTGGATGTTCTGAAAGAGACTCATTCCAGAATTTTTGGGTTTGATTAAAATAGGAATGCCAGCTCGAGATCTGCGCATCACTGTTGTGAAGGTAGAGGTATGAGTACTTGACTAGCTAAGAACGTCACAAATTATGGAAAACCAAAGCATCACATCGAATCTAAACATCTTAAAGAGCTGAATTTGAGCTGTTCCATCTATGAGTTAGCACGATTTGTGAGCTCGAAGCAGATACGGGCACAAACAATGTTAACAGGGAACCGTATCAATGCAATGTCCAAGATGACTTAGAGTGATGAACCCACACCCTCTCCCCCGATTTGGTATTGAAATCAACCTCTTCAACTTGAACTGATGCCCCATGCCCTCCATGTCGAGATTACAAGACCAAAAATTCTCTAGAGCTGGTGTGAAAAGGATGCATGTCCAGCTCCAGAACAAACTGCGTGAAACCCTCGAGTTATGTATCTAATGAGCGAATCTGATATTGCACACGGCAGGATGTACTCGCTCTAAGTTTGGTTCAAGGTGACCACGCGAGACAGTGGCATTGAAAGAATTGCACCAGTCTCAGATAATGATTGGTTTCAAGGGGGGCACTATCTGGCTTATCCATCTGCACTGTCTTCATGTCATCACAGAATTGTAACAAAATGAATTGGGGTCCACGGCACTGATTTCAGTCCCCTTCGTCACTTGGACACACATGAACTTTAGATCAATAAGACTCAATTGTGTGGATGAAGTCACAAGTCAAATACCGAAGAGCACCACGTGAAAATAAAGACAATTTACGTGCCACATTGGACTGACTCAACACTAGTTGTCTTCACTGGACTCACGAAACTGAAGGTGCAATAAGCAGAAGCCTTCAGCCTTGCGAAGATCTTCACACATAACTTTGATGAAAGCATAGAAACCCTAACCCTAACCCTGGGTGGCAAAACTTAGCTCTGCATCAGATCACGAACAAGCCTTGGCAGTGACATCTCAGCACCACACAGCGAAAGACTTAAGAAACTACAATCGGCAGAGACAAACAGATCACAGTGAAGGCGTAATTCGAAGTCATTCCGTATCATTAAGAACAGCAGATAGTCGTGTTAAACTCATAGTTGGGCGACTAGCAATCGACGAACCTGTGCACGGAGATCAAATTCCCCATTTCATTCGACATGTCTCTTCCACTGGAATTCAACCAAAGCACAACAACAACGTGCTAATCTCAACGTGAGCATTTAGTAGCCTCTACCAGACGCAACGGATCTCCCCAGAGATGATGTATCCCTATCTCATACACCCCGTGTCTTAACAGCAACCTCAGATGGCCTGCAACAGCATCAAAAGTGATGACCTGCCTGCAACAGCTATGACGCAGAAGCTACAAGGCTGGCCGAATTGGGATGTGACCATAGCAGTAGCGAGTGATCCAAAAGGCCTTTAGTAGACTTGTAGAGGTGAACTTGTAGAGCAGGCAAGGACACAAGCATCAATGGAATACAGAATGTCATGAATGTGTGAGTAAGACCAGCAAAGCTTCCGTGTAACGAACTGGACACTGCCTGCAACGTCATGGACGCTGCACCCACAAACACCAGTTGACAGGAGTCGCGCGCTGCATGAAACCCTAATTTCTTACCACACAATAGATGGCATCTTACAAAACATTTTGAATTCTTCCGAAATGTGATGCTGGTCTTGAGTGGTAAAGCTTTCGGTAGTTCAAGTTTTCATTGCTGGAGTCTAGGCGTGTATTTCTTTTATAATCAAAATTTTATTGCAATCAATAGTTTATTGGATCTATTACGCATTATTGAGATTTTATAGCTGGTACTTTAATTGTCAACTTTCTGGTGCTATTTTGAAATTTTGGGTGCAATTTGGGTGCAATCTTTTTATCCTCCAGTAGTTTAACATCATTTTGGATCATCCAATGTGTTCATTAAATGTCTAATTGTTGAACTTTGAACATAGTATAAAAAACTATAATCATTACTTGACTATTATATTATCAATATATTCCAATAACAATTGTTGCAAATAAGAAGAGTGTCATCAATCTATGCAATTGTGGTATCTAAAAGACATTTATTGAAGCTAAAAATTAGTGACTGATATTTTTTTAATAAGAACATCTAAAGTAATATTTAAGTGAGGCTTTCAAAAGCTTTGGATATGTAAAAATATAATAATTTATAATTTTAAAAAATAAAATAAATATAAAATTTTATTAATAAAATGATATCTAAAAATAAATAGTATTTTAATATTTTTAAAACTATTATATATAAATAGATAATATTTTTTAATATATTGATATAAAAAAATTTAAAAATTTTATATATCAAAAATTCAAATTAACAATCAAAACATAATTTGGTATTCTTAAAATAAAATAAAACAGTTATCTTATAAGTAATTAATATTATCATAGATATATTCCAAGTTATTACTTTTTAGAATCTTTAAGAACCTTCTTTAATCTTTTAAAATCTTTTTTAATCTTTTAGAACCTTTTAGAACCTTCTTTGATCTTTTAGAACCTTCTTCAGTCTTCTAAAATCTTCTTTAGTCTTTTAAAATCTTCCATAGTCTTTTAAAATCTTTTTCAGTCTTTTAGAACCTTCTAGAATCTTCCTTAGTCTTTTAGAACCTTCCTTAGTCTTTTAAAATCTTCCTTATCCTTCTAAAACCTTCTAAGATATTCTTAGAAGCTTCTATAGATGTTTCATAGACTTCTAAAAACTTCCTAGTTTCTTTCATAGTTAGAATCTTCCATAGGTGTTTCCATCAAGTTGAAGAAGCTTCTATAAAAGGTTCAATAGGATATAGACCTTATAGTATAAATAGGAGGCAAGACTGAGGTACACCTCAATCTTATCAACATAAGTTTTAGAACAATCCAAAATATTATCTTGTTTCTTGATATTAATCTAGTTCTTCTTATCAATCTAATTCTTCTTATTAATCATCTAGTTCTTTGTTCTCATCAACCATCTAGTTCTTTGTTCTTGAAATCAATCTAATTTTGTATTCTTTTCCTTGTCTCTTTACTAATTTGTTATCTTGCATTCTTGATAGTTTGGCAACACTATTAAATAATCATATCAAAGCTTTGATCTCTTGATAAAGAGTGGATTACTCCTCTCTTTGAAGATATTATTAGATTCTGGAGAAGTGCAAATTATCCCCCTCTAAACTAATATGTTTATCTACTGTACTTTGATCTTTCTTTAAAAAAAGTAGATTACCTCTTTCCTAAGATATATCACTGTATTTTAAAGGTTGTAGATTATTTTATTTTAAATTAATATCATTTAGTAATATTTCTTCTTAATATAAAAAATATTATATTAAAGGCTTGTTGATTTTTTTTTTTGTCAATATGGAAGTAGGTCAAATCATGGGAGGTGCATCTTCACAAATAAAGAATAGAGTGGTGACTTCTATAGATCTTTGAGCTTTTTTGGATAGTGTACTAGAAGAAATGGCATTTTTTTGTAATTCAAATAAGGAACCTCAAATGGAATTAGTATCCAAAGAAATTAAATGAAAGATTTATAGTTTGTAGTAAGAAATTATTCAATTGAAAGAAGTAGGTGATAGATAAGCTATACACATGGCTCCTATAGAAGTTCCAAAGGTTGTTATGAAAGAATCAAAGGCTAGTATGCTTGATAAATTTGATAGAATAAGATCTAATTTTTGACGTTTTGTATAATAAATATGACTCTACTCATGATTATATTCTTCTTGTTATTTAGATGGATTCACTCAAGTTGCTTTTGTAGGCACCATTTTATTAAGAAGTGCTGAATTATTGTTTGTTCTATTGTTGGAAAAGAATTTTTTAATTTTATATAATTTGGAGGCTTTTATAGAAAGATTTATTGTTATATTTGGAGATAGTAATTGGAAAAGGGAGGCAAAAAGGAAGATCCAAAACTTATGACAAAAACCACATTCAATTATGATTTATGCTATAAAATTCCAACAAATTACTTCTGATCTTGATTGGAATGATAAGGCTTTTATGACTCAATTTTATTATGGCCTAAAAGATGATATAAAAAACTTATTGATTATAATACTAAAAATTGAAAGTTTAGAAGAACTCATGTAAGCTATTATTTGTGACAATTGTCTATTTGAATTAGAATAAGAAAGGTAATCAATTTTTAACAATACTTATTAAAGTACAACTACTACATTTTCAAGAATAATAGAAAAGCCATCAAAATATCCTAAATTCATACAAATTGATGCAACTCAATTCAAACTGTTAACACCCATAGAGAAGGTTAGACATTGATAAGAGAATCTATATGTATATTGTAGAAGATTTAATCACAAGGTAACAAACTATCCAAATAAGTCTCAAGAATTCAAAGTATAAAGTGTAATATTTGAATTAGAGAGGTTGGAAAACAAAGATATCTAACCACAATAGGGACCTTGCGGTTGGACATCATCAAATCTAAATTATCAAAAAAAATATTTTTTCCTACCTCCAAATCTAATATCTTATTTTATGCTTTCTATACATATAAGAATCTTAAAACATGATATTTTTATTAAAATCTTTTTAGATAATTGGAGCCTCAACATGTTTTATAGATAAAGATTTTGTAACCAAATACAATTTAGTACTTGTAAAAAAGATCCATCTTGCACCTGTTGAAGTTATTGATGGACAAAATCTTGTATCAAGGGATGTTATTGAAGAAATCTAACCATCGGAAGTGATATTATGATATCAAGTATCACACATTATCTTCAACATCATTCAATATCTAATAAATCCTATTGTCATTAGACTCCCTTGATTTGAATTATATAATCTTGATATTGATTGGAGTTTACAAAAGATTTTCTCAAGACCCAAACATCAAAAGAAGAAACCAGATGCAATTTCATTTCTTAGAGCTAAAGTATTTATGCAAGCTATAAAGAAAAGAACTATATTTGCATTATATGCTATTCTAATAATAGATCCAATTAAGCAATTTAAGCAAAATATTTCTAATCAAAATCATGAATTTGAAGATATATTTGAAAAAAAAAAAAAAAAACAAACAAACATATTATCAAAACATTGTTGTTACAATTATGTAATCAAATTATAAGATAAAATTCAACTTTTATTTAGTACAATTTATAATCTCTCATAGATAGAGCTCATAGCCTTACAAGAATATATTAATAAAAATCTAGCCAAGAATTTCATTAAACACTCAAAATCTCTTGTAAAATTGCCTATCTTGTTTGTGAAGAAAAAAGATGGTTCTTTACATATGTGCATTGACTATCAAGGTCTGAATAAGGTGATTATAAAAAATCACTATCCATTACTATTAATCTTAGAATTATTGAAATAACTAGGACGAGCAAAGATTTTTATAAAGATTGATTTGAAAGGCACTTATAACCTTGTCAAGATCAAAGAAAGAGATCAATGGAAGATAACATTTCTTATAAGGTATAGATATTTTGAATACAATATTATGTCTTTTGGACTTATGAATGCACTTGCAATCTTTGAACATATGATAAATGATATCTTTCAAGAATATTTAGATGACTTTGTAATCATCTATCGAAATGATATTTTGATCTTTTCTTAGAATAAATAAGACTATGAACATCACATAAGTATGGTATTCAAAAAATTATAGAAAAGTGGATTATATGCCAAATTGGAGAAGTGATTGTTCTATCAACCATCAATCAAATTTTTGAAATATATTACTTCTAAAAATAGGATTTTTATAGATCCAAAGAAGATACAAACTGTTATAGAGTAGAAACAACTCCTATTAATACAAAATATACAATATCTTTTGAAATTTGAAATTTTTTACAAAATCTTCATCAAGGATTATTTCAAGATTATATCTCTGTTAATATAACTTATAAGAAAAGAAAAATTTATTCAAAACAATTAAATTGAAGAAGCATTTTAAGAAGCCAAAAAAATCTTTTATTTCAAATGTTATACATATTTACATAGATCTAATAAAACCATTTATTTTAGAAACAAATGCCTCAGATTTTTTCACTTGGATCTGTACTCTCTCAAATTGGTGATAATAGTCAATTTTACTTGATAATATTCTTCTTTCAAAAAAATTTATTTGTAGAAATCAATTATAAAATCCACAATAAGAAACTATTGGCAATCATTGATGCTTTTGAAAAATGGCACCATTTGCTGGAAAGAGCTCAAAATAAAATCATAATAAATACTAATTACAAAAATTTGAAATATTTTATGAGAACTCAAGTTTTGAATTGCCATCAAGCATAATAGAACATGTCATTATCTTGGTTTGATTTTGTGATTACATATTGTCTAGGAAAATTTTAAAGAAAATTAAATGTCTTTTTTTTAATATTCATATCTTATGCCAAGAATAAGCGATATTATATTGGATCAACAAAAATCAGCCATATTGAAGCTCTCCAATTTACAATTGAAGATATTGATAATATCTACTTATGCAGATATAACTCTCAAGTCAAAAATCCAAAGAGCAATGAAGACAGATTTATTTGTAGATAGCATCTAATAATATTTAAAAAACGCAGAGGTAGAAGAAAATAATAATTTCAAGTCTAAAGACAAATTGTTGTATTTTAAGGATCTCTTGTATGTTTTTCCAAGCCTTGCAAAACTTCAAGTTATTTGAGCATGACATAATCTTCGAGCAATTAGATATTTTGACTTCAATAAGACCTTGGAATTAATATCAAGAAATTATTAGTGGCCTCAAATGTGAAAATTGGTGAAGAAATTTATTCAATCTTACAAAATTTGTACTTAAATAAAGGTTCCAAGACACTAACCATATAAACTTCTTCAATCATTTTTAATTCCTAAGGGCCCATGGCAATTATTATTCATGAATTTTATTATAGACCTTTCAATTTCTAATGGCAAGGAGTTAATTTTTATGGTGATAGATTGTCTTACCCAGATGGTGTATTTTATCTTGTATAACAAGACTATTTTTAAAGAAGAAACAACCAAGATTTTTATTGATAATATTTATTGAATACAGAGCCTTCTAAATGATATTGTTTTGGACCAAGGATCATAATTTGTATTAAATTTTTAAAAATAACTATTTCAACTTGTGAAGGTCAACATCAACCTTTCATTAGCTTATCATCTTTAAATTGATGGTTAAAAAAAATAAGTGAATTAGATCTTGGAACAATATCTTTCTTGTAATATAAATTATCAATAAGATGATTAGATGGATCTCCTACTATTAGTCAAATTTGTATATAATAACATTGAATATTCTTCAATGAAGCAAATTCTATTCTTTTTAAACTATGGACACCATCTTAAAGCAAATCCATTCCAAATTAAAGATGTAAAAAGTCTTGCTACAAAAAATCTAGCTACTTGTTTGAAGGCCATCTATAAAAAATAAAATTGCAATTGTAAATGGCTTAGACTAATATAAAGACTATACAGACATTTATCATAAGAGCCAACTGAAGTTCAAGGTAGAAGATTGTATCTAACTACATTAGCAAAATATACAAATAAATCAACCATTATAAAAATTAGATTATTAAAGACTTGAACCATTTATAATTCTATACCAAGTAAATCTAATAATTTTTTTTTTTTTAAACTATCAAGTAGCATGTGCACTCATCTAGTCTTCTATATCTTACTTTTTGAAACCCATTATAAATCAAGTATTCTTAGAAGAGTTCTTCCACCACCAACCTCAATTGAAGTTAATTAGGAGTTTGAATATAAAGTAGATGAAATATTAGATTTGTATATAAGACATAGAAAATTAGAATATTTTATCTATTGGAAGGACTATGCAGTTAGTTTTATATAATTATTTTTTTCAAGATAGAATAGATCCTGTTAAAAGCTTGCTAGCTACCATATCAAATTTTTATATTTTGAGGAACTTATAGGAATAAGAGTTAGAAGATCTTTTTGCCATACAAGCACCTAGTGAACCATTATAACTTTTATAATTTGCTAAGTTCAAAGAACATAGGCAAGACAAAGAAGGAGTATTCTAATGCCAAATAAGGCCATATTTGGAATCTTTAGAGGTACAGCCTCATCACAAAAATCTTGATTCAAATGCTTGAGCTTTGATAATATTCCTTAAAGTTAGAAAGGTGACTCTAGTTGGATCAAAAATTATATTTGGAAGAAGTTCTGAAGGTTGCAATAAAGAGCAAATTCTTGGATGGGATGTTGCTGCAATAAAAGTTATATTTGGAAGCCATTGATGCCACCTCAAGGATTATGTAGAACCGGTAACCAACAAACAAAGGATACAATATGTTGCTTCTCTATTTTGATATATTTTAAATTTCTTCTATATATGATTTGATCATCAAATTATTTTGGCTCCTTGTAGAATTTTTCACTAGAAGAAGAGGGGATATCATGAACATATTCTAAGTTACCACTTTCTAAAATCTTCTAAAATCTTAGTCTTTTAAAAAAAAATTAACCTTGTAGAACCTTCTAGAATTTTTTTTAATTTTTTAGAACCTTCTTTAATCTTCTACAATCTTCTTTAACCTTTTAGAACCTTCTTTAGTCCTTTGGAATCTTCTTCAATATTTTAGAACCTTTCTTAGTCTTCTAGAGTCTTCCTTAGCCTTCTAAAATCTTCTAAGATATTTTTAGAAGCTTCTATAGATACTTCATAGACTTCTAGAAACTTTCTAATTTCTTTTTTAGTTAGAATCTTCCATAGATATTTCCATCAAGTTGAAGAAGCTTCTGTAGAAGGTTCAATAGGACATAGACCTTATAGTATAAATAGGAAGCAAGACTGAGATACACTTTAGTCTTACCAACAAAAGTCTTAGAGCAATCCAAAGTGTTGCCTTATTTTTTAATATCAATCTAGTTCTTGTTCTTATCAACCATCTAATTCTTTGTTCTTGTCAACCATTTGGTTCTTTGTTTTTGAAATTAATCTAGTTCTGTATTCTTTTTCTTATTTCTTCACTAATCTATTATCTTACATTCTTAAAAAATATAAATTTATAAATAAAGAGTATGTTTTTTTAAAACTTGAAATATTATTGAAAATTTAAAATATAATTTTATTAAAAAATATGGTTATCAAAAATATATTTTTTGAGCTAACAAAATTAAAATTTGATTTCATTATATATTTTTATTAAAATTTTAAAATTATATGTTGATTTATATAGCAACTTATCAACTTCTAATATAAAAGTAATAACATTAAATGTGTCACAGACATACTTCAAGTCACCACATTTTAGAACCTTCCATAGTTTTTTAGAACCTTCAATAGTCTTTTAGAATCTTAAATAGTTTTTTAAAATCTTCTAAAATCTTCTAAAATCTTCTTTAGAATCTTCTATAGTATTTTAGAACCTTCTAGAATCTTTTTTAGTCTTTTAAAACCTCTTGTAGCCTTCTAAAATCTTCTAGAATCTTCTTAAGTCTTCTTGAACTTGTCTCAATCTTCTAAAATCTTCCTGAGTCTTTTAAAATCTTCTAAGATATTCTTAGAAGGTTCAATAGGACATAAGCCTTGTAATATAAATAGGAGGCAAGACTAAGGTACACCTTAGTCTTGCCAACATAAGTCTTGGAGCAATCCAAAGTATTACTTTGTTTCTTCATATCAATCTAGTCTCTTATTTTTGTCAATCATCTTATTCTTTGTTCTTATCAATTCAATTCTTTGTTCTTAAAATTATTCTAGTTTTGTAATCTTTTTCTCATTTCTTTGTTAACTTGCTATCTTACATCTCTAACAGTTTTGTAAGACTATCTAAATAATCATATTAGAGCTTTGATTTCTTGATAGAGAATGGATTACCCTTCTTTTTGAAGATATTATTGTCTTCTAGAGGAGTGCGGATTATTCCCCTTTAGATTTATATCCTTACTTATTGAAATTTGATTTTTTTTTGAAGATAATAGATTATCTCTTTCTAGGATATATTACTATATTTTAGAAGTTGTAAATTACCCTCTTCTAAATTAACATTGTTTAAAAATATTCTTTTTTAATATAAAAAATACTACACAAACGGCTTATTGATTTTTTCTTTATCAATATAGAAGTAGATCAGGTTATGAGAGGTATATCCTTACAAATACAAAATAGAGTGGTGACTCTTGAAGATCTTTGAGCTCTTTTGGATATTGTATGAGAAGAAATGGCATTCTTTTGCAATCCAAAAAAAAGAACCACAAATAGAGCAAGTATCCAAAGAAACTAAGCAGAAGATTTATAATTTACAATAAGAGATTATTTGATTGAAGTAGGTAGTAGACAATCTATGTATATAACTCTTCTATAAGCTCTAAGGGTTGTCATTAAAGAGCCAAAGGCTAGTATACCTGATAAATTTGATGGAACAAGATCCAACTTTTAAAGATTTGTGCAACAAGTATAACTTTACTTATGACTATATCCTTCTTGTTATTTAGATGGATTCACTCAAGTTACTTTTTTAGGCACCATTTTATTAGAAAGTACTTGATTATGATTTATTCCACTATTGAAAAAGAATTTTTTAATCCTATATAATTTGGAGGCTTTTATGGAAAGATTTACTGCTACATTTGAAGATAGTGATTGGAAGAGGGTGATAGAAAGGAAGATTCAAAACCTATGACAAGGACAACATTCAGTTACAATTTACGTCACAAAATTTTTACAACTTACTTATAATCTTTATTGGAACGATAAGGTTTTTATGACTTGATTTTGTTATAGCATAAAAGACGATGTGAAGAATTTATCAATTACAATATCAAAAGTTGAAAGCTTAGAAGAGCTCATGTCTCAAATTATTACTTGTGACAATGGCCTATTTGAGTTATAACACGAGAAACAATCAATTTTCACCAATATCTATCAAGGTACGTCTGCTATATCTTCAAGAATATCAAAGAAGCCATTAATATATCTTGAATCTATGCAGATTGACACAATCCAATTCAAGCCATTAACACCAACAAAAAAGATTAGATATCAGCTAGAGAATTTGTATCTATATTATAAAAGACCTAATTATAAGGTAATAAATTATTTAAATAAGTCTAAAGAATTCAAGGCACAAGATATAATATCTAAATTGGAGAAATCAAAAAACAAAGACGTCCAACCATAGTAGGGACCTTGCGGTTGGACATCCCTAAATCTAAAGTACGAGAAAAATGTTTCTTCCTATCTCTGGATCTAATGTCATGTTTTACACTTCATGTACATACAAAAACCTTAAGATAAGAGATTTTTTCTCAAGTATTTTTAGATACTAGAGCCTCAGCATGCTTTATAGATAAAAATTTTGCAACCAAGTATAATTTAGTATTTATAAAGAAGATCCATCCTACATCCATTGAAGTTATTGATGGATAAAATCTTGCATTAGAGGATGTTATTGAAGAAATCCAATGATTAGAAGTGGTACTAAGAGATTAAGTATCACGCATTATCTTCAACATCATTCAATGTCCAACAAATCTTATTGTCATTGGACTCCCTTGATTTGAGTTACATAATTCTGATATTGATTAGAGTTTGCAAAAGATTTCTTCAAGATCCAGACATCAAAAGAAGAAACAAGGTATTATTTTATTTCTTAGAGCTAAAATATTTATACAAATAATAAAGAAAGGAATTGCATTTATATTGTATGCTATCCCAATGAAAGATCTAATTAAGCAATCAAAATAAGATATTTCTAATCAATATTGTGACCTTGAAGATATATTTGAAAAAAAAAAATAGACATGTTACCAAAACACAGTCCTTATGATTGTACAATTGAATTACAAGATGGAGCTCAATTTCTATTTGATCCAATTTATAATCTCTTATAGACGGAGCTTATAATCTTATAAGAATATATTAATGAAAATCTAGCTAAGAATTTTATTAACCACTCAAAATCACGTATAAGAGCTCCTATCTTATTTGTGAAGAATAAAGATGGTTCTTTACTTATGTGTATTGACTATCAAGCTCTAAACAAGGTAACTATAAAAAACCACTATCTATTATTATTAATCTCAGGATTATTGGAACAATTAGGACAGGCAAAGATTTTTATGAAGATTGATTTAAGAGGCACCTACAATTTAATCAGGATCAAAAAAAGAGATCAATAGAAGATAGTATTTTGTATAAGGTACAGAATATTTTTTATAATATTATGCCTTTTGGACTTACAAATGTACCTACAGTCTTTCAACATATGATGAATGATATCTTACGGGAATATTTAGATGAATTTGTAGTCATTTGCTTAGACAATATCTTGATCTTCTCTAAGAACAAACAAGAACATAAATATCATGTACATATGATATTAAAAAAACTATGAGAAAGTGGATTATATACCAAACTAAAAAAGTGTTCTTTCGATCAACCATCAATCGAGTTTTTGGTATATATTGATTCTAAAAATGGAATTTCTATGGATCCAAAGAAGATACAAATTATTATAGAGTGGAAACAACTATCATCAATCAAAGATATATAATGTTTCTTAAGATTTGTAAATTTTTATAAAATCTTCATCAAAGATTATTTCAAGATTGTGGTCCCATTAATACAATTTATAGGCAAGGAAAAATTTATTTGGGATGATAAGGTTGAAGAAGTATTTAAGAAGCTAAAAGAATCCTTCATTTCAACCCTTATATTTGTTCATGCAGATCCAACCATTCATTCTGAAAACTGATGCCTCAAATTTTGCACTTGGATTTGTATTCTCTTAAAATAGTGATAATGGTCAAGTACATCCAATAGTATTTTGCTCTCAAAAATTTTCAATTATAGAGATGAATTACAAGATCTATAACAAAGAGCTATTGGCAATTGTTGATGCTTTTTAAAAGTGGCACTATTTGCTAGAGGAGGCTCAATACAAGATCATAGTATATATTGATTACAAAAATTAGGAATATTTTATGAGTGCCCGAGTTTTGAATTGCCATCAAATATGATAGAATATGTCATTATCTTGGTTTGATTTTGTGATTATATATCATTTGAAAAAACTTCAAAGGAAATCAAATATCCTTTTCCAACAGTCATATCTTGTGCCAAGAATAGGAGACATTATATTGGATCAACAAAAATTAGTTATGTTGAAGCTGTCTAATTTGCAATTGAAGATATTATATCACAGACATAAGATTTATTCTAGTAGTTATATAATTAATAGAAGTAGATAAAATAAATTAATTTGATAATATCTTATAGACAAGCTTCATAAAAATAGAATCACCTTTATACATGTCTATCGGTGATTGATAGGTTAGAACTTGGCCAACAAGCTAGCCATGTGTTGCACATATTGGTAGCTTGTAGAATAAGCTAGCCATGTGTCGCACATGTTGGTAGCTTGTAGAACAAGCTAAATACATGGCGCGCATGTAGGAAACTTATCTTGCAAGTTTGGCACGTGTCTTATAAATTAGGCATGTATAAGAGATCCTATAGAATGTCTCCATATAGCTTTTAGATAGATAATATATATAGAGACAAAAGTGAAGCCATCATATATATATTTCTTTTTCTTTTTCTTTTTCTTTTTCTTTTTCTATAATAGTATTATGGCAGAGCTTATTGAAATAAAGAGTGTAGTAGCACAAATGCAAGAGCAAATGAGAGAATTAATGCTTGCAATGCATTAACTCAATGCACCACTACAAAGAACAATAAGATTAGTAGGAAATGAAGATATAGAGATGATTCGAGCTGCTTCAAGCCATACCACTTCATCTATGATTGAACACTATTCAAACATCAAAGAATCAAAAATTAATTTGTCAAAGAATTTTAATGGGACCAGATCTAAGTTTCAATGATTCATCAATCAAATACAACTGGTGATTGAACATCAATCTCAAAGTTATCCAATCCAAGGGTCACAAGTCAGGTTTATTAAAACATTATTGTCAGGTTCTGCTTTATCATGATTTTTATCCTTTCTTGAATGACATGATCCAATATTAAATAATTTGGAGGTATTTTTAGTAAAGTTTTGATTTGTATATAGAGAACATGATGCAATTCATGTTGCAACTAATAAGATCTATATCTTGTGACAAGGCAATTGATTAGTGACATCATATGCTTCACAATTCCAATAATTAGCAATTAACACCAAGTGGGATGATGCTATGCTTATTAGACAATTTCTTTATAGATTATAATATGAGATAAAAAAATTGATGTTCAATTTATCCGATCCTCAAACATTGAGTCAAGCAATTGATTTTATTGTGAAGTGTGACATTTGACTTTTTGAAATTCAATCTGAGAGTCACACAAGGAAACTCCAACATTACTACAATATAATGGCAATATCAACATCTTTTCAATACGTATATTCAGAAATAGAAGATATGTAAATTACTACAATACGTTTTAAATCTCTTACTGAATAAGAAAAGACTTATCATTGTCAAGAAGGATTGTGTTTATATTACGGAGAACCTAAGTATACTACTCAGCATTGTCTAAAAAAAAAATGCAACCATAAAATAAAGAGTATTGTCATCAAAAAAGATAATATGTCGAAAAACAAATTTGTTCAGCTACAATAGGGATCGTGTAGCTAGAATCTTATACAACTTATAATAAAAGTCATATCATCTCATCAATTTTTTTTTTTTAATAGTAGATATTTATTTGGAACCTAAAAATTACAAATTCTATACCTTACTAGATTCAGGAGCCTCAGCGTGTTTTTTTAGATAAAAAAATTATTAAAAGTTGTAGAATACCTTCAATACAAAAAATTAAACTCGTATATGTAGAAGTCATAGATGGTCGCCTACTATCTTCTAGAGATATTATTCATAAAATCCTTCCTATAAATATAATAATAGATGGTCATAATAGTTGTATAATCTTTAATATAATTAAATCTCCCTCTAATCTAATTATTTTAGATTTTTCATAGCTAAAAATGTATAATCCTTGAATAGATTGGATTTCTCATAGACTTGAGTTTTTTCAAAGCATTAATAAAAATCCCGTTAGTCAAGTGACAAGTCATAAATCTAGTATAGTAAAATCCATATATATAGGCGTAAAAGCTTTTATGAATGTAGCAAAAAAAAGATCATCTTTTGCTATTTATGCTACATCTATTTCTGATAGTGGAAAGACTTCAAGTGGTATTCTAAGTCAATATCAAGATTATTAAGACGTTTTTGAGATGAAGAATGTAAATATTCTTTTGAAGCATCATCCATATGATTGCTCAATTAATCTCAAAGAGAACTCACCCTCCATTCGGAACAATCTACAATTTATCACAAAATGAATTGGCTGAACTCAAGAAATATATTAATGAGAACTTGGTAAAGAATTTCATAAGCCATTTAAAATTTCCAGCAGAAGTTCTTATCTTATTTGTAAAAAAAAAGATGAGCCACTATGGATGTGTGTAGATTATCAAGGATTCAATAAGAATACTATCAAGAATAAATATCTTCTACCTTTGATATCTTGACTTCTTGATCAACTGAATCAAGCTAAGATCTATATAAAAATAGATCTACGAAGATCATACAATCTGGTATGCATTAAAAAAGGTGATGAATGGAAGACTACATTTCAAACAAGGTATAGACATTTTGAATATAATGTCATGTCTTTCAGACTTACAAATGCACCAAATGCTTTTGAACATCTTATGAATGACGTTTTTTGTGAGTTTCTTGATGATTTCATTGTCTACTATTTAGATGACATTTTGATCTATTCTAAGAATATAGAAGAATATGAATTTCATGTTTGTCATGTATTACAAAAATTTAGAAATATAGGATTATATGCCAAGATAGAAAAGTATGTATTTCACACTACTGAAGTTGACTTCTTGTCAAGGACATGAATTAGAAAAAGATGTATAATTTAATAAAAATTGTATCAAAAAAAAGTCACAAAATAAGAATAAGAAAGTATGTATATTCAAAGAAAAATTGGAATGGCTATTGCCAAAGATTGGAAACATGAAGACTCTTGAAACTAGACTAGGATCAGGAAAGGAATTGACAAGAGTAAAGAAAGCTTCACTCTTGCCTCTATAAATACTATCTAACTAAGAGCTACGTGGCGATATTCTATAGGATTTCATATACATGTCTAATTTATAAGACACGTATCAAACTTGCACAACAAGTTTCCCACATGTGCGCCACGTATTTGGCTTGTTCTGTAAGCTATTAATATGTGTGACACATGGCTAGTTTGTTCCACAAGCTACCAATATGTGTGTCATGTGGCTAACTTCTTGACCAAGTTTCTAACCTATCAATTACCTATAGACATATATAAAGGTGATTCTACATCTATGAAGCTTTTAAGAAGCTTTTCTATTAGATATTATCAAATCAACTTATTTTACCTACTTCTATTGGTCTATATTACTTAGATAATTATTAGAATAAATCTTATGTCCGTGATATTATCCCCCCTTCTAGGAACAAGTTTTACGAGGAGCAATGATTACATATTGAGGAAGTCTAGGATATGTCGAATTGTGCTTGCCACATACTCTGATCTTTCTTTCCTTCAAAGGTAGTTGATAGGTCCTTTCAACCATCGATAATGTCACATATTAAGGCAAGAGGACCACCCTGTTGTTTGATCATTGTTGAGGCCTTTATAACTTCTTTCAAAGAAAACATTAGGAACACCATCAGGAATAGTTCCTATCTCTAAAAATATCACCAAACATCGGAAGTCTCTTTCAAGGTCGTGATACCAAACACATTGTATTTCGTCATCAATCCAAGGAAGGACATGTTGTTCTTGAGGATCTTCATCTCTATTTTGTCGTCTTGAAGGTTGTGATAGTCATAATATCTCATCCGATAAATCAGCAAGTGATGGCTCTTGAGCTGAATTTGCTGGTTGTTGATCCTCCATCTCTTTAGTATGAATAAATCTAAAGAAATAACAAATAATATACAAAATAAGATGAAATTTCTATAGAAACTGTTTTGCTTTAGAGCAAAGATTTTCTTCATTCTTTATCTTGGTTTTGACGGATGTCATCGATGAAATGCATTGACTTTTATTAGTGCATTTGCTAGATTCTTGGATGGCTCCCATGTACATTCACTAATATTGTATCTGTGCCAATACACAAGATATTCCAATCAATTTCGGCACCGCCTTGAATCTAAAATCTCTTCAACCTCAAATTCTTCATTGTTATCGACTTTTATAGGAGGTAGTGGCATTTGTCTTCTTCCTTGTATATCTACTGTCTTGTATGGCTCAAGTAGTGACATGTGGAATACATGATGGATCTTCATGGACTCCTATGGGTGTAATTGATATACAACTACATTGATTTGTTTAGAAATAGGAAAAGGTCCAAGTCTATGATAGTCCAATTTATCACAAAGACGAGTAGTCTTGATATTGTGACAAAATAATCATATCTTGTCTCCCACATTGAATTGTGGTTGTTCCTTGCGATACGCATCTGCATTTATTTTTTGTCATTCTTGAGCTTTTTTTAATTGCACATTCATTATTACATGTAGCTCTGACAAACGGTTTGCTAAATCTTCTGCCGCTGGATTATCAACTTTTAAAAAGTCAAAAGCATCAAATCATGGGTGATAACCATAATTGGCAAAGAAAAGTGTTTGTTACATAGACGAGTGTATTGTATTATTATAAACAAACTCTGTCAATGGTAGAAGAGATGTCCAATCATCCTGTTGGTAATTGATGGTATACCTTAAGTACTGCTCCAAGACTTGATTCACGCGCTCTGTTTGTCCATCAGTTTGAGGATGAAAAGCTTAAAATAACTTTATGTTCACTTTTAAGATCTTAAAAAGGATTCTCCAAAATCTTGATATAAATTGAGTTCCCCTATCCGATATACTATCCTTAGATAATCTATGATAGCGATAGATATTATCAATGAAAAGCTTAGCTGTTTCTTCACCTGTGATAGATTTTGTGCATGGTACAAAATGTGCCATCTTGGTGAACCAATCTACTATCACAAATATAGAGTCATAAGATCTTGAGCTTGGAAGATCTGTGATGAAATCCATAGAAACAAAAGACTATGGTTGTTCTGGAATAGGTAATGGCTGAAAAAGTCCAAAAGATCGATGACGAGGAGTCTTGGATCTTGAGCAGATATCACATAATTGTACAAAGTCTTTGACTACCTTCTATATTTGAGGCCACCAAAAATCTCTTGATATAAATTCCAAAATCTTGTTGTATCTAAAATATCCTGCCATTGGAAAATCATGATGTGCTTGAAAAACACGTAAACGTGCTTTTCCTTTTGGAATATATAGGCATCCTTTGAAATATAGTAGGTTATTTTTGAACTCGAATTTAGAAGAATCATGAGTCTTAGAAGAATTATTCTTGATATCATAAACAAGAGGGTCTAAGGACATACTTGACTGAATTTTCTTGAAAAAAGTTGAATCAACAATCAATGTTGATTTCATTGCTTGAAGATGAAACTACTCTGGTTTCAAAAGGGCCATTCTTTGTTACTCAAAAGCTGCATCTCCTTCTTTTGGTGCAAAATAAGAACATCTAGAAAGGACATCAGACAAACTTTGTTGTTTTCTTGGCCGATAAGTAATAATGAACTTGAATCTTGACAAAGATATATTCCAACAAGTTTGACAATGATTCAACACACAAGCCGACATGAAATACTTGAGGTTCTTGTAATTCATATATATGGTGATTGGACTGGAAGCGCCTTTTAGATAATGATGCCATTCTTAAAATGAATCTACGATTGTAAAAAGTTCTTTGTCATGGATCTCATAATTGATCTCGGCTACTGAGAATTTTCTTGAATGAAAAGCTATTGGATGAAGTTTATCATCTGTTCTCATTTGTGACAAAATTGCATATAAGGTAAAGTCTGATACGTCTGTTTCCATAAAAAATGCCTTGAAAAAGTCAATACAATACAAGATTGATGCAAAAACAAACAATGTCTTCAGAGTTTCAAAAGATGCTTTTACTTCTTGATTCTATTGGAATTTATCTTTATAGGTCAAACGTTGTCATATTGCAATTACGTGCAGTGTATAAAAATATTAAATATCTTATATCTATTGTTAATATATGTGTGAGTGCTAGAGGTTATTTTAGAAGATATCATAAGGAGAGGATATATTATAGTCACTTAGTTAGTGAATTAAGATGGCTATTTGTTTTGTTCTTATCTTACTTATATCCTAGAATAGATTCTTTTGTATTTAGAAGAAAGGTAAAGGTTGTTTTATCTTTCTTGTTGACTTTGAGGTAGAATGGACCTTGTGAGGGGTAAGAAAGAAGAGCATGGGGTGAATAAGGCCTGTCCAATAGGATTTGGCTGCCCATGTGGGCGTCTCATAGTCTAATATGGAAAGAAAGGGAGATATACTCCTCTTGCTAGACCGAGAGGAGGGGCAGTTTTGAGTGGTGAATTTTGGAGAGAGATAGCTCCAAAGAGATAGAAGCGTTTGTATTGAAAATTGGTGGGTGTGTTCTTCGAGTTGTGAGGATTTTAGAACCTACTCTACTTGCTTGTTTTGAAATTGTGAGCAAAAAACTATGCTTGTTTTAGTAGAGTAGGGTTGCTGCCACCCGACGAAGAGGGGCAGAAACTTCGAGCTGCCACTGCAAGTTTGATTTCGATTCTTTCTTAGTGAAATTTATAGAAAGTGTGGAAAATTGTGCTAGCTTTCTATCAAGACATCTCTTGTAGCATTTGGAGTTGGAGAGCAAAAGTTGTGAGCTTGAGAGTGGGAAAGGGTTTGCTGCCACCCGACGAAGAGGGGCAGAGACTTTGTTCAACCACCCAAGTCGGACAGTCTCTTCAATCTTTTTGATAATTTAGGTGCTTATAGAAGCTTGTGTAAGCTTTCCACAAAAACAAAAATCAATACATTTGGAGCTTTGATGAAAGTTTTATGAGCCGTGAAGTGTCAAAGAGGGCAAATTGTTGCTAGGGTTTGAAGAGTAGAATCAACTAGCTACAAAATCTGGAGTTTGAGAGGCATGCATGCAAAATTTTAGAACAAGTTAGATGATGGAGTGAGCTTTCTAAAAAGCTATTGCATGTCTAATTTGGAGAAGGAAAGTGATCACAACAAAGGCTGAAGTGAAGAGGAGCTTTGCTGCCTTTGTATTTGCTTGGAAATTTTAGTGCCTACTTCTTTTAGCCATAACTTTTAAATAGTAAGTCATCTATTTGTGAAATTTTGATATGTTTTACAATAGATTATTGGCTTTTCGTAGGCTATAAGCACGCTTGATTCAACCTTTGGATGAATTTTTAGTGATTTATTTAGTTTTAGCTTGCTGTATAATTTGTATTCCTCATATGCGGTTGTATTTTGAGATATACTTGAATACATACACACTTTGCTTATACCTTTTATACAAGTATATATACTTGTATTTGTATCAAGTATTTATATAAGTATTTTATAAGTATTATACTAAGGATTATATATTATTTTATACAAGTATTATACAAGTATTTATACAAGTATTATTCAAGTGTTTATACTTTATATTTGTACAAGTCTTGTACAAATATAATACAAGTATAATTTGAAAGCTTGAACAAATATTGTGCAATATTCTCAAATGACATCATTCATCAAATGTTGAAATATAGCTGATGCATTGGTCAATCCGAAAGGCATGATATTATATTCAAAATGTCTATACCTCGTCCAAAATGCTGTCTTCCATTCATCTTCCACCTTTACTCATACAAGATTGTAAGCTCTACAAAGATCTATCTTGGTGTATATTTTAGCTTCATCAAGTTGCTCTAAGAGTCCGGATATTAGTGGTAATGGATATCGATTCTTCACGGTGATTTTGTTCAAGCCTCGATAATCCACACACATTTGTAATGAGCCATCTTTTTTCTTTATAAAGAAGATAGGTATACCTGCTGGAGATTTAGAATGTAGAATGAAATTCTTTTAAGATTCTTTTTAATATAATCCTTCAATGCTGAGAGCTCGTCTTGTGATAAATTGTAGATTGGACCAAATGGTGGTTGTGCTCCTTCTTAGAGATCTACAGTATAATCGTATAGTCAATGCTCTAGTAGCATGTCAGTATTCTTCTTTTCAAAGACATCCTTGAATTCTTTATACTGCTCTGAAATAACCAAAGTTGGAGTTGCATCTTTTCAAGCTAGCGTTGCGAAGATGACAAGAGATGTATTATACTTGGCTTCCTTTATAAAGGTCCTCGCACTTATGAACAATGGTTTGTTTCTAGACATTATCTTGGCAGGTTCCACCTTCATAGATTTTGTTGAAAATATTACTTTTTGCAACCTCCAATCTATCAATGGATTATATTTATCAAGCCAGGATATCCCAAAATGATTCGACATGAAGGAATCTTGATAATATTAAACACAATGCTACTTTTATGATTTTCAAGACGTACCTTCAACGGTTTAGTTTCATGAGTAATATCGTCGAAAGACAAAGATCAATCGTCTATGACTTCTACATGGACAGGCTTTGGTTTCTTCATAAGAAAAAATTTGTGAAGCTTAACAAATTCTTCATCTAAAAAACAAGCAGATGCTCTTGAGTCTAATAGAGTATCAATTTGTAGTTTTTGAATACCAAAAAATAAAAATACTGCAAAGCAATGAGAAGGTTGAGCTGAGAAAAAGGGACCTTGATTAATTTGGAATGTTGAGATGTCCAACTGTATGGTCCCTATTGTGGCTGAGCGTCCTTGTTTTCCTGCATGTTTGTGCTCTTGAGTCTTGTTGTTCGAGGCGTTTATTTTCTAGGATAATATTCGGCTTTATAGCCTACCTCTCTACAATATAAGCACAAGTTTTGCTCAAATCATTGCTTCTTTTCTTCAACTATGAGGGGCTTGAAACATACTGTATTTATTTGCATATCTTCTATTTCAGATTGAGCTTCCATACTCTTGATAGGAGCAGCCAAGTAGAATTGGTTTCCTTAGCTCTGGAATAATAGTCTTGAAGTCGTTGAAAAAGTCGATTGTCACACTTCACCACTTGACTAATTTCTTTATTGAGTGTTTGAAGGTTGGGTAGAGATAGCAATAAATCCTTCACCTCATCTCTGAGTCCCCAATAAAATTGACTCACCAGCGCTTCTTCTCCCCAGTTGATATCACAGACAAGTTGTTTAAAGTCTGATGCATAAATAGATGCAGAGCGTGATCCTTGACGCAGAGAAAAAATCTTGGTGGTTGCCTATCGAGCCTTATCATGCTCTCCAAATGCCTCCTCGAATGCTTCTAGAAAGGTCTTAAAATTATTCAAGATAGAAGACCTTTTGTCAAATAAGGAGGTAAATTAAGACAAAGCTTGTCTAATAAGCAATGTCTCCACTAATCCAACTCACGATTCCTCGGTTGAATAACATTCCGGTTGTAAGAATATTACCAATCAAACTTGGTTTATAAAACCACAAAATTTTAATTGGATACCATCAAACTTCTTTAGGAGACTGAGTTGAGACTCTTTATATTGTGGTGTAATCAAATTCTCACGTTGAGATGTAGATGGTAGTACTTCACTAGCTAGAGGTGGTTGTATTGTAGTCTAAGCTACTCCCTCTTATAACTCCAAGGAGCTTAACAAAATTTCCTTCAATTTCAGTAGGTCTAATCACTAGAGCATTAAGAGCATTGATGATTATATCTAACTTTGACTCCAAAGATTCTACCATGTTAACATCTTCTCTATCAACCATGCTAAAGAAAAAAAAAAAAAAATCAATATCGGTCCAAGGGAGGATAATCCAAAATCCTTAGAACGCTCAAGTATCTCCAAGGAGAGGAGTAGTCCACTCTCTGCCTCAAAGAACTAAGCTCTAATATTGATAGAAGGGCAATCTCGACAATCTATCACAAATATAAAATATAAACTGGAAGTCTAAACAAAAAGTTCAAGAAAAACTGGCAAAAATTAGATTAATCAGATGAATATAAGAACAACACCACAGAGGTGAGCTAGAGTTCCAAAAGATGTGTTGTTGAGACTAAAGAATTCTTCAGCCTCGATTCCAATATATACTCCTTCCTAGGAAGCTTCTCAAGCAACTTCTACCAACTATGAAGCTTTTCAAGCAACTTCTATCTACTTGGAAGATGCTAGAAGATTTTAGAAGTTTCTAGAGAGTTCCAAGAATCTTCTAAAATATTTTAGAAGATTCTAACAAGTATGTCCTTGACAATATATTCTACAAAGATCTATCTTAGTATAGATCTTACCTTGGTTGAGTTGTTCTAAGAGTCCTGAGATTAACGATAATGGATAATGGTTCTTTACCGTTATCTTATTCAATCTCCAATAATCAATGCACATACGCAAGGAACCATCTTTCTTCTTCACAAAAAGTATAAGTGCACTTATTTGAGACTTTGAATGATTGATGAAGTTCTTTACAAGATTTTTATCAATATAATATTTAAATATTAAAAGCTTAGTTTGAAAAAGATAATAGATTGGGCCAAAAAGTAATTGCATTCCTTCCTAAAGATCCATAGTACAATTATATGGTTGGTGCTCTAGCAATATATCAGCATTCTTTTTCTAAAAAATATCTTGAAATTTGTTATATTGCTCTAAAATACTTGTCGACGAAGTCATATCTTCTTTAATTGGAATAGCATAAATAACAAACAATGTACTTTTTTTAGCTGATCTTATATAAGTCTTTGTTCCAACAAATAAATGTTTATTAATTTGTGGCTTTTTATGAATTTTTGTAGAGATTTCTATCAGAAATGTTAAGCTTTGTGACTTCCAATCCATAAATGGATTATATTTTTTTGATCAACATAGTCCAAGAATAACAGGATTTGAAAGAGTCTTAATAACATTGAACACAATCTAGCTTTTATAATCTTTAAATGACATTTCTATAAGCATGGTTTCATGGATGATACTACCAAAGGATAAGAGTTGTCTATATATTATCTCTATATGAATAGGTTTGGATTTTTGTACTAGAAGAATTTTGTAAAGCTTATTGAATGTCTCATCTACAAATTAAGCAAATGCCCCTAGATTTATCAAAGTGGTTATTTGAAGCTTCTAAGGGCCAAAATACAATAGGATTGTAAAACAACGAGCAGGTTGAGTAGAAAGAAAGGAGCCTGAATAGTTTTAAAATGTTAGATTGTCTAGCCATATGGTCCCTACTGTAGTTGAATATTGTCATTTTTTTGCAAAATTGCACTCTTGGTTTTGGTAATATATTGATTTTGTTTTTTTGAGCAATTGCCAATCTTATGACCTTCTGAGTGTGAATTCAAAATACTTGTTGATGTAGCAAGGGTATATTGGATTGCATGTTGTCTTATTGAAGCCCATGAATGTTGATCTTGTCAATGTTGAAATAATCATTTATCACATTTTATGACTTGGCTAATAGCTTTATTAAGCGATTGTGGATCCAAAAGTGACAATAACAAATCCTTCACATTATCTTTTAATCTCCAATAAAATTGGTTCATTAGAGCTTCTTCATCCCACTTAATATCGTACGTTAATTGTCTAAAATCGGATGCATAGATTGATATAGATTGCGCCTCTTGATGTAATACTTGAATCTTAGCTATTGCCCAATGAGCCTTATCATGTTCTTTAAATACTTCCATGAAAACTTCAAAGTTGTTCAAAATTGGTGATCTTTTTTCAAATAAGGGAGTAAACCATGATAGTACTTGTCCCGTAAGCAAGGTGCCAACCAATCCAACTTGTGATTCTTTTGTCAGATAAGTATTAAGCTGTAGAGCTATTATCAATCAAATTTGATTGACAAACCCTTAGAACTTTGAATACATACCATCATATTTTTCTAGAAGACTAACTTGAAGTTCCTTACGTTATTGAACACGTGGATTTTCTTAACGTAGTATAGATAGTACTGTATCCTCAAGCGCAAAAGTTGGAGATAGATGCAATTTAAATTGTAATACTCTAGATGTTACGTTGTTATGAAGTTTTGTAATAACTTCTTCAATCTCCACAGTCTTAATAGATAAAGTAGTAAGAGTATTTATAATAGCATCTAACTTGGACTCGAAAGATTTGGTTGTATTAATGTCTTGATTTCCAACCATTCTAAGAGAAAGAAGAAATGAATCTATAAAAAATAATATCAATTTAGAAGAGGATAATTTGCAAGCTCTAAAATACTTTAAAACCTTCAAGGAGAGGGGTGATCTACTCTCTCACAAGAAGAACAAAGCTCCAATATTGCAATGAAGAAAATATCAATTTAGAAGAGGGTAATCTACAACCTCTAAAACATTGGTATACCTTAAAGTAGAGGGATAATCTACTCTTTAACAAAAAGGATCCAACTTTGATATTGAAGATGAGATCAGTCTTGACAAATTGTCAAGAACATGAGAATACAAAACAAAGACTTGAACCAGGACAAGGTTTCAAGAAGAAACCAACAAGAACTTGAATTAACTAGATGAGTACACAAACAACACTAAAAAAGGTGAATTAAAACTCCAAGAGATGTGTTGTCGAGATTGAAGAACTCTTCAGCCTCAACTTCTATATATACTCCTGTCAATAATGCTTCCTGAGTAGCTTCTATCAAACTAAAAAGCTTCCCAAGCAGCTTCTACCAAGTGGGAAGCTTCTTGAACTCCTTCCACTAATTGGGAAGCTACTTAAGCTCCTTCCACTAACTGGGAAGCTTTTTGAGCTCCTTCTACTAACTAGGAAACTTCTCAAGCAACTTTTATCAATTAGGAAGCTTCTAGAATATTCTAGAAGGTTTTGTGAATCTTCAAAGTGCATGTTTCTAATAAAAGTGGCCAATTAATATAAAATATGAATGGATAATATAAGTAATTAATAAAACTTGAGATAAATTATATAATATTTGTCCAAATGTAAAAATATAAATTAGTGATGCTGTAACAAAATAAAAAAAATTTGCCACAGATCCAATATTCTATCTACTTGCCTTGAGACAACCATTTATTACTACAATTTAAATGGAAACAAAAATACTTAAGAATGATTCAATTTATGTTTAAATATGTAATAAGGATAAACAAAGATTAATGCAATTTCTTATTATACCTCCAAATGATGAGAGGAATTAGAATTATTTTAGGAAATATATATTGCCAAGAGTCATTAAAGAATTTGAAGATTTTAAAAAAATACCACTATATAATCAAATTATAGAAGTACAAGAAAGAAGATACTCTTGTAAGAAATAAATATTTTTTGTACATGATTTATAGAGACTTTAGAAAATAGAAGTAATATATATAAAAAATTAAAGATTTAATAATAAAAATAATATAATATAATATAATATAATATTTTTTTAAAACTACATGTATCAAGTGTATTAGAAAGTGATAAAAAGATTTTTGGTATTTATGAAGAAAATATATTATAAATTTTTTTAAAAAATTATCACATTAATTGGATTAAGAAATGATAATAAAATTATACAAATTCATTTAGATGAGATTTATTTATGCTTGAATCTTTTTAAATATAAGAAGTCAAGATAGAAAAAAAAATTATAAAAGGTACATAAAAATATCACATTCATTGCACAACCTTTACTAAAAGATTCTAAAGAACATATAAAAAGAAGAATAAATGTAAAAATAAAAATTTAAGAATGTAAAAATATTGGGCATCGATTTATTAAGGAGATATTTTTAGTCTAATTTGAAATCAAAGTTTTGAGAATACTCATATTTGCTTAGTTTTAATAATTTAATTTCAAAATTGAAAATTTTCAAGCAAGATATGATAGAAAAGATAGGATGACTAAGAACATTGGTAATATTGGCACAAAATTCTACTAAATTTCTAATATAAATAAAAAAGACAAGTTATTTTTTGAAGAACTTTATTTTTAAAAAAAATTCTATGAATACTTTGACTAAGCATGGGAATTATTTTACAAAGAATTTCAAATAGATTAGAATAAATAATAATAATAATAATAATAATAATATAAATTTTAAGCTTCAAGAAGGGCTTTATAGAAGAGACTAAAGCAAAAAATAATAATTGAAATGCTATTACAAGTGGTGGGCAATAAAAAAGATGAATACAAACTTCTAAAAACATTCTACAACAATCTATGGACAAGACATAAAAAAAATAAAAAATGGCATATATATATATATATATATATATATATTTTTTCTTCTTCTTAAAGCTTACACAACAAATCTCAACAGAAAAAATTCAAAGAACTAAGGATCTTAAAGATGTCATTTTAATTATTTTTATTTATCTCTTGCAACAACAGGAATGCCCTGATGCTAGTTTTCATTAGTCAAGCCAGATGGATATTTCACAAATGTCAAGATAGTTTAAAAAGATGACAGCATATCGAAAATAGACGTAGCTTTTTAGAAACCCTAACTTTAACCATCCGATGGCACAACAGGATTTGCTAGTTCTCTTCGAGCAATCGGAATTAGGAGGCTGAGAATGCAGCTCGCCTGTCTGATCAGGAGCCTCACACTTCCATACCAGGCCAGGTCCCTGTTCACATGGGCCCGGCAGAAGCGGGGGGTTCAGGCCATGCTAGATGAGGGAATGAGGGAGGGAGAGGCGGAAGAATCTGTGCTCTCACATCAGGCACGGCTGCTAGATGGCGATGAGGGACAGGAATTGCGAATGTCCACCACCATAGCTGCGCTTGCGCTTCCCCTCCGACGTACACCTCCTTGTACCGCTCGTAGCATAGGTCAGGGACAGAGGGAAAGGAGTCACAAGACAGATTTAGAGAGGGAGAGAGAGAGAGAGATGTTGAACAGCAGAGAACTGAGGACTGTCAGAAAGTGTACCACCTCCGCTGATCCTGAATTGGCCAAATATTTGCTACATTACTTGAGCATGGGAGCATTACCTGGTGGGGACCAGCAGCCACCTCGTATTCGAAGTGAATAGATGAAACAGTCATTTAGTTTCGCATGTTGGTAGAGAGACAGTAGAAAGACAGTTAGCACTACAGGAGTTGAGGTTCCAGAGCGCTTCTGATTAGAAGCAGTTCTCGTAAGCATCGCCGAAGCGGTGCGTTAAGGCAGAAGCTGGTCAGTTCGGGAGAGGGAGTGAGAGAGATTGATTAGCTGATTTTGTCGAAAGAGACGTTAAGAGGATATGAATAGAAGAGGATTAGGATTACTGTACTGAAAGTGCATGTTGTAGGGAAGATTGGAGTAGAGAGATTGGCGGCGATGTAAAAAAGAGGAGTGAAAAGTGAAGGAGTTTGTCAGAGTGGTAGTTGAGCCGTATATTATATTGTTAAGAGTAGTATGTACCGATCAACGGCCCCGAGAAGAGGCTGCAGAGTATGTTTGCGTGTTGTGTGGCAAGGAGGTCGGAGGCAGAGCGCGAAGAAGGCGATGGAAAGATCCTGCAATTGGACATGTGATAGGAGTTTCCGTGTAGACCGCGATGAAAACGTCAGGTTGCACCCGATATTATCAGACCGGCCTCTGTCCACACTCGGGATTGTGATGATGGAGATTCAGGAATTAGTTGAACAATTTTCTAGGTGCATTAGATAGCGATAGCAAGAACCACCGTGGGTGGTAATTTTGGAGAGAAAGAGATCATTCCGGAAGTAGCATGTGTGTCTTATAATGTGTGAGGTCTTCTTTGAATGATTATGGTATTTGGACCGCGTGCATGCACAGCACGCGCTTCCCTTGTTTTTAGTCATGGTGCGACGCCATGGCTGGCAGCTTCCTGCACACACCCTTCAGGTATGTTTGCGTTACTCGGGCGCATTGCTGTAACACAATCGTGCGCCTTGGTGAACGAGTTTCATAAATGCACTTAGGTTCTGTGAACCCTCGTTTGTTGTTGCTGCTTCTATCTCTCCTCGGGGTAATATTTCCATCGAAATTCGAGGTCAGTGAATCTAGTGGTGCCGAACCTGCAGTTTTAGTGCGGTTACGAGTAGTACATTACGTGCATCAGAGCAAAATGACCCCATTCTTAGAACTGAAAAGGAATTGAATTGCTGAAAATAGTTATCACTGTTTGTTTGAGGGCTCTTTGCACCAGTAATGCTGAACTCGCGACAGCGATGTTACAAACCATTTAATGATAACAATCAAGTGATAAAGTTCGCAGCATTGTCAATGGCCAAGCAAAGAAGTTCTCTATTACTTGTCAATCAAAATGCAAGGAAGGCCCCAATGCGTTTTAACTATTGTCATAATTTCTGTTTCTCAGGTGGCGGCAATCACGGTCTTCTTCCTTCTTGCCATCGCTTACTATATATTTTTGGCCCCATTCCTATGGTTTAATGGTTCAGTAATCGCTGCTTATGCAGTATACTCTCCTGTGGTAAGTTTTTCACCATCTCCTCCTGGGTGCACTCAAGATGTTGCAATTAATTGTAGTCCCAGAGTAAGCTCATTTTGCAGTTACTTATCTACATAATCCTTGGATATGGTGGTTTAGCATCGCTTCTTTTGTTCCCTTTGTTTTGGCTATAAGCCAATTGGCTTGAGAGAACTTATGTAGTTAATAATTAGCTCTATTAGGTACATTTCTGCCAAATTTTGGCGATTACAGTATTTAGGTCATTAGTGTAACATATACCTGATAACATAAATTATCATCTGATCACTTTCTTAGACGTTTAGCTCACGTGAGACTCATCTTGGCCATGTTTTGTTCCGTAGGTTTTTGCAGTATTTGTGTTGTACATTCGATGCACAGCAATCGACCCAGCTGATTCTGGCGTGAATAAGAACCAACAACACAGAAAGCATCTTTCAAATGACGCATCGGAGTCGTCAGTAGGAATAGTGCCAGGACCTTCGGGTATTGGTTCGTCCCTCCGCCCATCTAACCCTCCGTCTGTGGCCTTATCCGTGAAAGAAAATGAGCACAAGGAGGTCACTTTGGAAGAAGGAGAAGTTGAAAGTCACAGTCCCCCAAGGAACTGCTGCTATGCCGGCCTGTGTGGTCTGGTATTTGGTTGGATTTTTGCCCCTGATGACTGTTGTAGTTCTTCCGACCTTCAACAGCTTGCTGTGGAAAACGAGATACTGTTTTGCATGCTCTGTAACACGGAGGTAAGTTTTTTTTTTTTTTTTTTTTTTTTTTTTGTAAACATGATACTACTGCATGTTTATGGAATTAATTGCATGGATGTGTTAACTCAAAACGTACAATACAAACTGGATTTAGCCAGATTTTGGATCGCAGTTGAGCTGCAAATGTTGGTGAATTTGTAAAATCGTTTGACATATACAAGAGACTACAGGCTTTATTTAGAGGCGTTTGGACTACTATGGTATGACGCAACTGTTCAATGCCGAGACGGACATTTTTTGTTAAATGTACGATATTAAAAAGCTCAAGACTAGTGTCCTAGTTGCAGAAGTTGACAATCCTCGAAAGTCCATTCTGGTAAAGGGCAAAGATTAAGCTAGACTCTTGAACCTCATTTTTAGGAATCATAACATTTGGTACTAAGTGTTGACTGATCTGTATCAGAGTGGTGTTTGATATTGGTGAAGAAATGGTTTTGACAGGTTCGCAAGTTTAGCAAACATTGTCGAAGCTGCGATAAGTGCGTGGATGGTTTCGATCATCATTGTCGAGTATGTTCTAGTCCTCGTGCACGCATCTTTGGAATATGAAAATTTTGGCTCTTCTAAAGGCGCATTGAGATTCCTTGTTGTACAGATTGGCCGTAATGAACAACTGTTAGATAGCATTGAAACCTGACTATATTCCTATCGATTATTTTCAGACTTATTTGATTTCTTATAACTTTCTATTCTAGATGGGAACTCAGCTTTTGTTTTGTTCGAGTGTGCAGTGGTTGAATAACTGCATAGGGAAAAAGAATTATAAAACGTTTGTGGCACTGATGTCCACGAGTCTGATGCTGGTAAGTATTTTTACTTTCACATGTATTTGAGTCTAATCCTTACGATAAATCTTTTCAATGTCATTTATTGAACCTACACTGGTGACACCTTGCATCTTGAAGGCCTCGTATAGAAGTTACATGGGTATTTTTAACCTGCTTATGGCACGCTCGGCTATGGAAGGATTTAATGTACTTCATAATTCCAAGTGGATTACTTTATCGCAGATTGGTGCTTACAACAAACATTGTTCTACTCCAAAGAAGATGTTTAAAATCCCTGTTGCATTGTGCAGCTTATTGTGCAGGGGGTAGTTGGAACAGCAGTGTTTGTGCGCTGTTTTGTGGATAGGCGACGTATTGGGGAAGAAATCACTGAAAAACTTGGGAATGGATTTACAAGAGCCCCGTTTGCAGCTGTTGTGGTATGATTATATTCATGCTGAGCCTGACTTTTCGTTCTTATTTTGGAGTCAACCAGGAGAGTTAGCCAAGTCAATTTTGGTCATTGTGAAGTATGAATGTTTACAACAAAGGAGTTACAAGTAAATTTAGTCATGGTGGTTATATAAGTATCAATGTAATTTTTAGTTCATGATGAATTTTGAATGATCTTTGAAAAGACTTCATCATATTTATGAAGCTTCGGGCACGTCCATGATATTGGATGTAGGCTGTCTGCACAGCAATGGCCTTGTTGGCGTGTGTTCCCTTGGGCGAACTCTTTTTTTTTCATCTCATCCTCATTAAGAAGGTGAGTTATGTTGCTTCTTCATTTTTATAATCCCAGTTTGCTCATCTCGGGTTCGGCTTACCATAAAGTGGAGCCTGCGGCTACGAGTAAAATAGTTAAACATGATTTTTTATGAGTAATACTATCTATTTTCCAGTATTGTTTGTTGAATCGAAAATGAGGCAGGATACTCAATGTAGTGGTGGTCTTTCTCTGTCTTCAATAAGGTAATGAATGGAAGCAACAGATCTGATTTGATTTTGTATTAGGGCATTACCACATATGAATATGTGGTCGCTATGCGGGCACAACCGGAAGGGCCACCAGTTGACGATGAGGTAACGTCATCTACCAGCAGCTCAACAATTCCTGATATGAGCAGATCAAGCTCAGTTGGACTTCACTTATCAAGCTCATTAGGACTTCAACAGCATGTGGGTTGGTGTACGCCACCACGCATATTTGTAGAGCATCAGGTAAATGGTTTACGAAAAGCTTGTAGTCTTTGTGGGTTTGACATGTCTCTGTTGGTTGAAATATTAGGGTTGTGGGATTAGAATTGTAGATCGATTATCGATTGTCTTGAGCAAGTTGTAGATTAGAATTAGGCAATATGGCATGAAGTGAATAGTAACTACCTCGGTTGTTTATACCCTTCGATACGCTGTGATCCGATGCTTCAGAGTCGGTTATGACTTCTAGGTTGAATTTCATCTTTTCTTTAGTTGATGCCAATTCTGTATTTGACAGACTGAGTTACTTTTATGGACTAAATCAATTGCTGTTGCCATTTTCAAAGACATTCTAATCTAGTAGAGCAGTTGGGAGGGGTTGTAATGTGAACTGAAGAAGATGACCACTAGAAGTTCAAAGCCTCTCTTCTAAATAGAATCATGGTATCACTAAGTTTTTATATTTTACAGGATGAAGCGATTCCACATCCAGCATCTGGCGTACTATCTGCAACTGTGCACCCTGAACATCAGACTAATCCGCGAAATAGCAAGCCTGGAAACGTTAGGATCAGTGCTTGGAGACTTGCGAAGTTGAATAAAGCGGAAGCTGTACTAGCAGCAGCAAATGCTCGGAAAGTTTCGTCTGTTTTACGACCTGTGGTGCATGCTGAGTTGAATCCGTCGACGGAGTCTGATGGAAGCCGCGGCAGTAATAGCAGTAGACATAGTATGATCAGCACTGAATCTAGTATACCAGTTGCACCTCAGAGAAGGTGCGAAGATGGAAAAACTTCCATGTCCTTGTCTCCATACAAGTCGGAACTTCCACGGATACGTACGGGCAGGGAGCCAGGCGTACTCACCTTATGGGAGAAGAGTTTGGGAGTCGATTTGAAAAATGCAGGCAACCAGACTAGAACTGATATGGCGTCTACGGGACTTGATTCATCATCCAAGTCCTCTTTTACTGCCTGGAACCCGGTCAATACTGCCTCCAAGTTGCCGTCAGTCTTCCATCCGGCTGATCCTTCTGGTAGTAGGGCTAACAATGTCGCAGTCTCCAACCTTACCAGGCCTGTTGGATCCACTCTTAGTGATGGTTATGATGCTTCTGCCGGAGAGACCACAGATGATATGAGACGACCAGGGAAGGGGAGAATGATCTTCAATAGGAGTACCAAGCACTCCCCCGCTGGTTCTAAAAGCGGATCTAGTTTTGGTGATAGATGGGCCAGTTGGTATAGAGAAGACAGTGCTGCAGCAAGGACTATCCAGTTCAAGGGTCGAGCAATAAGCACTTCAGTGCTGTCTGTTCATCAAAGCAGAAGAGCTCCATGGTCCTCACCATCATCCGCATCGGATGCAGACCTTGCACATCCAGAGGGTGGGCCATCGTCTTCACCGAATCCATCTCTGGCTTTGCAACCTTCTCAAAGATACGCAAGTAATTCGCAACAGAGAAGCAATCAGCAGACAAATGTTTCCACGTCTATCTTTTTCAGCAGCCCGCTTATGCCCATTGGGGAGTCGAGAAGACAGCAGCAGACAATTAATCCACCCAATTCAACTTCGAGGTCTGGGATATTAGACAACCCGAGGGCTGGACGCAGCTCCAGATCAAATCCTCGAGTGACTATTTTACCTCAGACATCCGATTCTAATCAAAGGCGCTAATCACCCTCCCACCCATGTAGTTCTCATTTTTACCTCAAGTTCACAGTTGCTGGTGTATTTGTGCTGGAGATGGTATATTGTGCATGATAGTTTATGACCAACATCAAACGCTGCTATATTTTTGTTAGAAGTGTAGATGTTACATTCTTTTGCCATCTCGGCTCCTCCACGGATGGAAAAGATGCTAAATTTGGCAGGTTCATTTATGCATTGGAAGCTGCAACCTTTATGGTTGGCATCTTGATGCAATCAACAGGTTGTCCAGTCAAATCCTATTGTTCAGTATCCTCATGCAGTATGAGCTGATTTAATGGAAACCTCACAGAATTATCTTTGTAGTTGGTTTACGTGTATTTTATGCACACATAGTTAAGAACATTGAGATCCATCATATTGAAACCACATTATTTTTAATAGTGCAATTGCACTATTCCAAGTTTTTAACAATCTTATGATATTCTCAATACTCATGACATGAAACCAAATAGAAATCAACTAGGATTTGACACCCTTCCTTTTGAAGTAATTCCAACTATATCTCTTTTTCTTTTTTTCTGAATTTTTCTATACAAATCTGTACAATTAGCATTGTATACACAAAAATCTGTACAATTAGCATTGTATACCAAAAATCTGTACAATTAGCATTGTATACACAATTTTTTTTCCAATGTTTTAGGTGCATTTTCAATCTCTTTTAGACTGCATCTTTAAAAAATTTAGTGGTTGAAAATCAATGATGTTCAAATCATTATAATAGCAATCAATATGATTCTTTATAAATATTTAATCCAATTAAATGTCTATTGCATTGCCTTCCAATGCCAATTACTTATATTAATGTATTTTTTCTTTGAATATCTAATCTAAATTATATGTCTAATTATCAAAAAGGATTAAGATAAATTAGTACTTCTAATGCTCTTAATGATTTTTCTACTAATGCTATTATATAGAATGCAATCCAATAACAATAATAGTGTTAGTTCCACCAAAGTTGTTATCAAGGCATAGCTTATATAACTAATATAAATAATATTTACAAAAGCACTTAATTCTAACTTAGTTGTCTTAAAAAAATACAACATTGTTACTTTTATTGAAGTAATGTGACAAGCCAACGTTCAAAAAATAAATATTAAGATTAGAAAAAATAAATAAAATAAATAAATATTAATATATATTTAAGATACTACTAATGCTACCACAATTTTTGTTACTATCACCACAACCTGCTACCTATTTGACAGATTTTTTTAGTTTTTTTTAATTTCAATAAAAAAATTTATTCAATCAATTAGTTTGCAAGATATTGAACAAAGAAAATTTGATTGAATTGAAAAGTTTTGAATAAAGGCGACATATGGTGGATGGAGGGTTGTGGTGGCAATAACAATATCTTATATATATATATATATATATATATATAATTTAATATTTAAAATAAATTATTATTTTAATATAATAATAATTTAAAAAATCATATTAATTTTTTTAATTTTTTTATTATGTGTCTTCAATAGTTATAAAAAAATCCTTTTAAATGTGTAAGATTGCAGTACATATAAAACTATTTAATAATTATCTTATACCTCCCATTAGCAAGTTTTAGCTTAAGTTTTAAAAATCTCTCAACTAATTTAAAAAAAAAATAATATGTCAACTTTTATTTCAACTTATTAGAAACTACTTATGAAAATTATTGTGATTATATTATTTTAACAACATATATATATATATATATATATATAACCACATAACATTTAATATTTAATATTTGTTTATACTTCTAATACTACATAATATTCTAACAAACATGTTCATACTTCAAATACTACATAATATTTTATCTACAATACCTCTACAAATACTTTTATGCAACATAACTTAATACCTATATTACTTAATTAGGAATTAAAATAAGTATTAATATATTATAAATTTTTCTTATTAAATTATATTTAGTATTTTTATATCTCAAACTTTTTAGGTAAGAGAAATCTAAAATTAATTTTGAATAAATTTAATGATAATTAGAAAATATTATCCACTTCTTACCACTCCTTAAAATGATCTTCATCATAACTTTATCTTCTATAAATATTTGATTCATTGAAACAATTTCAAATACATATTTTTTTAAAAACCTATGACCAATAACATACTTAGTGGCTTTTGAATCAATAATCCATTTGGATATTATTTTTGTCACAATTGGCACCCTTTTTTCAACTGATACAATGAAATATATACATGTATATTCATACACATATTTGCAATTTTTTCTATATGTACATGAATTTGAAGAAAAACAACTAAATTTACTACAATGGCAGCATGCTCAAATATTGTTTTATAGCATTTTATTTGGGCGCCTCTTCACAATTATACATTATTCAAGTCAAATATTTATGATTGATTTTTTGTCTTCTTGTAATATGTTTGCTTGAGCAGTGAATTTTGTGTGAGAAACAGTTTCAGGAAATTTTCAAATGAAATAAACTCCACTACAATGATAAATCTTTTTCAAAAATGAATTGAGAAAATTCAGAAGTAAAAGTACTCACAAATTTTTAACATTTGAATAGAACTTTTAAGCAATAAGAGTTCTTTTATACTCAAAGTTATATATATATATATATATATATATATATATGCTTTAAAATAGATCCTTTACTTAAATATAATATTATAATTATAACATGAGTATTTGTCATTTGTTCTAAAACAAGATGTAACCATTTGATTGTATTTTGAATTACAAAAAAGATATAGATTTAATTTTTTAAATTCTTTTTCTTCTTAGTATCAATCTCAATAAAATATCATAATATATTTTGAATAAAAAAACTTAGATAATAAAATAATTTAGTTAAAAAAATAAAAATAAAGTAAAGATATTATTTTAAAATTATTTTTAGATTTATTTATCTATATTTATCTTTTATTTTTATATTTTATATTTTATATTTTAAAAACTAATACTTTAATATTTTTTGTATTTATTTCATATAAAGATTATTACCTAGATCAACAAGATAAACTAATAGAAAAAAAAATTGTAAACTTTAATTTTTTTAGAATATTTTAAATATAAATTTAAATTTTTTTGTTAAGAATTCTAAAATCATATTTCCTATGAAATCATCTTACACTAGATTGATTATAAAATGATATTTTTTAGACTAAAATAATAGGAATTAGTAAACTTATTATAATTCTAAAATTATTAAAGCATTGCATTTAAAATTTGTTTATGAGAAATATTATGTGAAAAAAACTTAGATTTTTGTCTTTTTTTCTTTTTTTCTTTTTTTTAATTTCTACTCAAATCTTAAATCATTTAATCTACTTCAGAATTTTTATTCTTCTATATAAGTTGAATTGTATTAGTTATTTTTATTTAGAGAAGAAATTGTTGAGGACATAAATCTATAAAGACTAGTCAAAAGATAGTTCATATATACAAATAGTAGATGGAAAGAACATATATATATATATATATATATATATTCAAGTCTTAGTTCACTTCTCTCCAATTTTTTATATATGGCAATAGCTATTTAATTTTAAAAACTTTAATATATATATATATATATATATATATATATATATATATATTTATTTATTACAATACTTGTAGAACAAGATCCAAGTTGTAGAAAATTTCTATAGTTATCTTTTAGATTTAAAATATTTTTTAAAATACATTTCATAACCTCAGGAAAAATATAAAGATACTTATGAATCCAATTTGCACTTACAAAACTTCTACAATGTTTCTTGAGAAAAAGTTATCTACTTAACATATTTCTACTTATTTTTATTTACTTTCGTTTGTTCAAAATATTTTTATTTTCTTAAATAATAAGAATTTCTATGACAATAACAGAGAGGGCTATATTAAAATAAATAAAAATTCTTATTAAGAGAATAATAAAATTTAAATATATATATATATATATATATATATATATATTTAAACTTTTTTAATTAATATTTTATTAAAACCTTTATAATTCATAATTCAATATACTTGTCAATTAATTTTTTTTAGAGATGGATACTATATGTAATAGAATTATAAATGTATTATTTAAGAATAGTTATTAAATCCTTAACAATAATCAAATCATTGGACATTCTTCTTACTTAAGTAAAAAACTTTGTTGATGGTTCAAAGGGTCTATCAACCACATATATGCAAAGCAAACCTCAAAGTTTATGATAAATATTATATAATTGATCTTAGATTTTTTCAACTTATAATACAACTAAGAATTTTACTGTCCTTTATAAAATTGGTTCTTTGAAGGGGATATAATTTTATAGATATTTAGACTACTTTTTTAAAAAGATATTAATAGAAGTATATAGAATTATATTTAAAAGATAATATCCTCCTTAGAAAGCATTAAAGAATCTCTTTTGTTATAGATTGATTCTTGGATGTACTTAGATACACAATGAGGAAATACAACTTCTTCTATAAGTTTTTTACATCTAAAAAAATACTACAAAAGTATTATACCACTTAAACACTTAGTTCACAAGTCTTGTGGTATTTAAGAAGCTTTCTTCTTAACTAGTATATAGAAGATTGATACCATCTATAGTCTTGTCAACATCTTTCTTGTAATCCAATCTAGGTTTAAGAGATTTTAATCTTTTATACTTAATAATAACCATTCAAATATCTTTATAGATATATATATTATATAGAAAATATATTATCAAGTAATCTTTAATTTTTATTCTTAACAATATCATCTTTATATATTTTAAGAATAATTTTGTAAAACATTATTAATAAAAATAATTTTTAAGGATCTATAAATACTTAAATTAAGTCTTTTGATATTACTTTTATTTTTATTTTTTGTTCTATAGAATATTCTTTCATAGACTTTTAAGTCAAAAGATGGCCTACAAGTTCCTACAATAACATTAAAAAATAATTTTTAAAGATATTTCAAAGCAATTTTAGAATGGATATTCTAAAGATATCCTTAAAGTATTTAAATACTATCTATTTTAAATATTTCATATTTAAATACTTCAAAGATATTTTAATATTAAATTATTTAATATATAAAATACTTAAAATAGATTATAAATATAGCTTGATTATATTAAAGATATTAGAAAAGAAAACAATTAAGAACTACCAAATATAATAGTATTGTCAATTTTGTGAGACTAAAATGGGAATAATATCTATAATAATTGGATTATAAAATAGTAAAATCCTTATATAATCTTAGATAAATATAGAATTTAAAACTAAAAATTATCCAACTTTTTTTTAAAAATTATTCAACCTTCAAATGAAGTATTAAAATATTTTTTAAAAGTTTTAAAGAACCTAAAAATTTCTGTAAAACCTCAAAAAATCATTTAATTGTAAGAAAGTTTAAGAAAAAATCTACATTATGCAACAAAGGATTGATTTTAAAAATAAAAATAAATAAAAAACAGTCATTTTCAAAACTTTAAAAATGTTTGTAACGTTATTTCATTCTTTGTTTACATGAAATTTATGCCACATGAAGTTGAAAAAATTTGAAGTGTATCACCCTTGGGTCGAATTAGACATGGAGGCAGACTGCATGATGGTTTAATCAAGGGTCTTTCTAGTGCTATCATCTGAAATAGACTGCAGTTCGGTGAAAAGATTTTTTTAAGGTCCTGATGATTTTAGTGCCTTCGTTTTAGATCACATGCATGGGTTTCATGCAGTGCTCGTTGTTATAATTCCCATATACATGCTGTCGTTACTAGGAACAAGAACCTCTGAGTTTAATTTTGTTTTGTTTTGTTTTGTTTTGGTATGTTTTGTTTTGGATTGTTTTTCTCACTCGGCACATAGCACTTGTTGTGACCCTAAATGCCACTAGCGGCTCTGGATGATCTCCCAATATTCTTGCATGAGGCTGTGTGCATTTGAGTTAGTACCAGTGCTTGGATTTTCGTCAATAAAGCGACTGAAAAAACATTCCGTGTCAGTATTCAGACAGTACTTTTTAGGGTTCGAAATTGCAGTACTTTATTATGTTGATTGAAAAATTAAAATTAAAATTAAAACTGTAAGAAATCCTAAAACATGGTTGGGATCATTGTTTTGATCTTGTGGCTAAGTTTACTATCCAGCTTTAGAAACAAAACAAGAAGCTGAAGAGCGCTGATCGCCATTTTTCTATTTCAACGAGTACACTCATAGGTATGAGAGTCTCAAAATGATAAATGCCTCTATATATGTATGTATTTCCGAAAATATATGAGTACTGCAGTCTCTACAAGATTTCGTAAGCAAGTAACGGAATCGATGTCGGAGAACAGATGAACTTACGAAGCTTACGAATCTTGAAACCCCTCATGGCGAACTCTCCTTCGGCTGAGCTGATGCTGCTTTGGCAGTGGTGTCAACATTGCCTCTCTGGTAATATGGAGGATAATACTGCTTAGGAGGTACTTCGTAATTGTCATGATCAGGTGGAGGAGGAGATTTGTAGACGTCATGTGGTGGTAGAGGTGCATGATGCACGTAGGGGACATAGGGAGGTGCTTCGTAATGAGGAGGAGGAGGATAGGAGGAAGAAGATTCATGACGGGAAGGAGTGTTGTGATGTTCACTATGATATGGAGTTGGAGACTTTTCGTAATAGGGTACTGAGTGGTGGGTAGGGGTTTTATAATGGTGGCTTCCTCTCTTAGGTGAGCAATCCTTGTCACGAGCTTTATGATCAATACGCTCGCCGGAAGACCCCTCGTGTTCAGATCTACGATGATCGTGTTCATGAGACTCATTATCACCACGATTCTCTTGGTGGTTAGGAGACTCACAATGAGCAGGGGAAGGAGATGTATAGTGATTGTTTTCGGGAGGAGCGTACCACAATCCTGACACAGCAGGGAGGGAAGAGCCACTAGAGTACTTGTCATCTATTTTGCTCTGCAGATTCCTCTGTGATACCGCACGAGTGGCTTTTACCTTCGATTGCTTGAATGCGAAGGGACCTGCCGTCAAAATCACCATGTCCTTGGGTTTCTCTTTAACAACGAGATTTGTTCCGGTCAAGCCTCCACCCCTGTTCGTAGGTACAGTACAAGTGGTGTGCAAGCTTGATTTGAGTTTCGCCTTACATCCATTGCTGCCCAGCGCCTCGTAATCGTAGTCCTGAAGAGTTATACTGAAAGCGCCCCCTGCAGTGGTCCTACCAACCTCTGTTTCTTTTACTCCCCGATTGTTGCACTCCACTTCAACCTCGGCATCTGCATCAGTTTTCTGACTCAGTTGGATTTTTCAACAGCTTCAAAACAGATTTGCCAACATAACAGCCTTAAGAACTAAAACTGATGTACCTACACATGACCATAATTATCCGATTCATTTAATCCATAGTAAGGACGTAACCTTCAATTAAACATTTGGAAATAGGCCTTACCTTTCAGGAGCTGATATTGGGATGTTGCTTCACAATATACCACGCCCTGGACCACTACCTTAGACGTTTTCTTCTTTTCAACACCACCCTCAGACCCACTCATGCTTCCAATAGATGTTGCTGCATCAGATACTGTAATGCATGAGCTGACGCACCAGACGGTGGCTATAAGAACTAGCAGCTGATGGTATTTCGGACACCTACGCCGCCCCGGCCAAAAGTGCTGGTTCTCCATATTCGGTTTCTGATATGGTATTGGCAATCACGTCTCCAACTAAGCGAGGACCAACAGGTGAGCTCACGGCAAACAAGACGGTGGTTGCATTGGTGACAACGATTGCAAGAGAGCTAGACGCGACTAGTTCGAAAATTGAATGCTCCTCTGATCTTCTTTATACTGTCAAAATTAGAGTGTACCTCAGCTGGGAAATTACGACATTCGCTAACCATGACGTTCCTAACGACCACAGGACAAACCATAACCACGTCATGCCGAACCTGACGATCTTACCGGTATTCCAAGAAACTAATGGATTACACTTGAAATTCTGTAACTGCAACTGGAGTACGGAATCTATAGCAAGTCACTTGGTTTGGATTAATTCAAGGCAGTTAACATTCTGTATCCATTTGGAAAACATCAGGAGCTACACAGCAGTATACGCTTCTTACTCGAGACGTTGGGGTCAAAGTCATTATGCATCGTGAACCACGGATGCAGTAATGTGCAATCAAAGACCCTGCTGGTGAGTTCCAACTACTTCATGGTGCCAGTTCTTATTACGGAAAGAGATGAATGCATGGACTTGAATAAAATGACTTAGAAGAGTTAATGAAAATTAAAGTAATCATGTCATTTAACACATTTTCCCGGACAATTTCAGATGTTTAGCGATTATCAGTAGTAAAATAAAATTAACTCTCTGGAAGTGCCGCAGATTTCAGAAATTTTGAAATGTTCGCTCATCCTGGCAAAAACATTAAGTGAGCATTCAAGGGTGTGTTTGGAAACACCTGGCCATGTCCGTGGTGGTACCTCAATTGCAAGTCAGCACAAGAATGATTAATGGTTGACAATGCTCATGATGCAACACCCTGTGAATTGTTTGTACGCGGAAACAAACCTCCAGCAGAATATCTTTCACAGCACATGGATCCACCAACTGCACTGCAAGATTGAGTCTAGATTCAATTAAACTATGTCCACTGCCCAGCCCAGCAATCGTTGGAAGAGTTGTCCTCTTGCTACAATATTCTCTCATCTTTAGCCCATCTCCTACTTCAGTTGCAGTTTGGTCAAAACAGACCATCCTTGAATCTCGTCCTTCTTAACCACCGGGCTCAATGAACCTGCCATAGACAAAGAGTAGCATGATGTAGTATTATCTGCATCAATTGGCAACACAAATACCATTTGCAGATTCAGTAGCTTGCTCAGCTTCCTAATGCTCTGAAATTTTCCGATTCCGACAATCTCCTCTCAACCTACATCAGCATTTACTTCTATTACGTACAGTTGCACACCTCTTTCACGGCGCTATGACGGGCTACTTTATCCTAAATGCAAGAGATAAGTTAATTCCTTCCCTTCGAATCTAAGACCTGTTTCTGAGGTTTACATGAAACAGTCTCCTCGTACGCACGTAGTGTGACATAGACTTGGCTGAATAAATCCGTAACCATGAAATTTCAACAGGCGGAACAAATTGAACGAATGAACCCTACCTAGAGGCCCTTCCTTCACATGTGAATGCTATGCTGGACGAGGATCGACACTGGAGGAAAATCTTTGGCTACAGTGAAGTAAATAACGGCATCCAAACTTTTGGCAGCCATGTGTTGCGATAAACTGTTTTGGACGAATCAAGTTGAGTGGAGGTCATCGTTGAAGAATCTACCATTTGTTACTCCACCATGGTCCTCCAAAGTTTACTGGTGCGCATGGCACCTTGGACTAATCTACCACAAGATGGTGGTGCGGCATTCATCCATGCAGGATGAAAGTAAATAGTTAATCGTAATTAAAGTGTAATGGTGTATAATTTTATTGTATTGGAATATTTAGGTAACACAAATTTATAATTGTTATAACAAAAAACAAGGGAATTGCTAGTTGGACACCCTCCTTTTACTACTTGGACACCCAGTGTGCCACTAAGTGGCTCCCTTTTTAAAATATATACAAATACAAAATATTACAAATTAACAAGATCATTCTTAAAATATTATTGTTAGAAAAAGAAATGATATCAAGTACACAATTTTTTTTTTTTTTTTTTTTTTTTTTTTAAAAATCTTGACTCTATTTTCAATTCTCCATATATTTGACTTGCAATGTGGATACTATTTTACCTACCTGATATAATTCCTTTCTCTACCAATAATGTTTTAAGAATTCTTTTCTTGTTAATTTGTAATATTTCTCATTTTATATGTATTTTAAAAAGAAAACTGCAAGGTGGTACAAGATGTCCACACAATACAAAAAAAAAAAAAAAAAAAAAAAGGGTGTCCACGTAGTGGTTCCCAAAAACAATTGTGTTAGAATGTATTACTTTGATTGAATGCTTAATAAGTTGATAAATGACAAAATTATTCAAATTGAATATGGATTATAAGTTTGGTTTGTTTATATTGCTTTTGTTTATATTGCTTTTGTTTATATTGCATGTAAAGTTAAAGCCTCATTGTTTTGAGTTTCCAATTATTTGCATTTAAAGAAACATTGTTACTAGACTTGTCCTCCAAGTTTTGACGTAAAACTTTTATTCACAGAATTTGTTTTTCAAAAGCTTTTAAAAGAAGATTCTAACAAGTTCATAAAGTACTCCAAAAGATCATGAATGTCTGAAAAGAGTACAATTTTGTCTTTGGGAATTTATAAATATATATATAGGATTATAACAGTATGTTAAGACAAAATAAAACAGATACACTGAACCTGACCCTATCTCAAATCACAACAAAATGTTATGTCTCCCAATATTAAACATCCACCTAGTTACATTGAAAATATTTCGAAGATCATTCTAAATTACTCCTCAAACCACCAAACATACCATTACACACATCGACAAATAAACACACAACCATCACTAAAAATTACAAAACCAAATACATTACATTATTAAGCACGACTCTCATGTCATCTTCGAGCAAAGAAACGAGTAACTTCCAGAATGGTGAAAGAATGAAATAACGTGGTGTTGGTTGAAGTAAAACAAGATGGTTTGCAACGTAAGGGACCCTCCCCTGTCCTCTCCGCATGTACTGTGTCTTGTATTGCACAGCAGCAACACCAAAGCCAAAGCAATGCAATGCAAACAACATCAAAAAGCGTGCGTAGCGAGAGGCGCAAGGCGATGACGAGGAGGAGGAGGGGGATGCGAGAGGGGAGGGGGTGTGTGGGGAAATGGGGCGGGGGGTGAGGAGGAGCAAAGAAGAAGAGTGGGGCCCTGCACTGCCATGAGGGTGTGGTGGATCCCAGTGCAACACTCACTCACTCAATTCCAAAGAGAGTACCGTCTCTGCACGGACAGCGTGGGGGGTGGGGGGGGGGTGTAACTGGGGGAGGAGAAGGAGAATGACAAAGACAAAACGGATACCGGACTCGACGATGCATTCTTGCCGCTGATTGGATTGGCGCCATGAAAGTGCGGCCACTTCAGCCCTCCGCGTCGGTTGGGCCGAGAGTTTTACTGCGGCAGTTGAGCTTCTATGGATAGTGGTTTCGACAACCCCGGATGAATGTCGCGTTCTCACTTCGCGATGCCCGCCGCCCACGGAGAATTTTGCCAAACTGTCGCTATATTTGGGGGGAAACCCGTTACTTCAATCTGGATTTCTGGATCCCGAATGAGTCCTGGACATGAGATTTTTTTTTTTTTTTTTTTTTTAATTGTTTTTATTTATTTTCAATAAGATGGAATCGGATGAGTCACACCTGGGCAGATTCCGGTATACTGGAGTAGGGAGGGAGGTGAGGAGTGTAGGGGGTGTGGTTCGACATACAGGGAGGCAGAGGAAGAATGGTGAAGGTCAAGGGGTCAGGTCAGTTTGCCGTGGTGTAGCGGGGCGGGGCGGTGTGGGGAGCTTGTCCGTTGCGGGACCCAGTTGTTGCGTTTGCTGCGGTGGCATAGTATGGTAGCGTAGCAGACACCAAGTGGTCGTTCTGATGTGGGTCTGCTCTGCCTTTCCAGTGGTGCCCTCATTTTTGCTCTCGCGCGAACGAGCTATCTTTGCAACCGTCACTCGTAGCACCGTGCTCGCAGTATCCCTGGTGATGGTGCGTTAGCACTCGCGGGGTGCTCTTTCTCATCATCATGCGGGTGCTGCTGTAGTTGAGTGTTCGAAATGGCGAGTCGGATGCATCGTTGCTGCTTGTAGCAAGGTATAAGGTGTGCTGCATCCTGCTCAGGGTTGATCAGGGGAGTCGTTTCTGCGTCGGATTGTTTTTGGTGGTCTTGCTCTGCCTCGGGGCTACGGACTTGGGGGTCGGGGGTTTCGGGGATGTGGAATGTTAGTAGAGCGTTGAAGGAATGCGAGGCGTTAGCGATGGTTGGTGTAATTCGTGTGACAGTTATCTGGAATCCAGGTTGGCGGACAGGGGAATTGTAGTCGTGTAGTATGCATGAATTTTAAAGTTTCGCATCTTTAGAAAGGATGCGTTGCCGATTGTAAGTAAAGCGTTACAGCGTTTGTTGCCTGTGAAGGTTAAGCGTTGCCATCATTTAGGTCGCTTGTGGGATTTCAGGATGGATCCCAATCGCTCGCTGGCTGTCGATGCTCTGCATACACTTGATGCTGTCTGTACTGGTGGATTAGGTGTTCAAAAAAAAAATAAAAAAATAAAAGAAAGAAAGAAAGAAAGAAAGTAAAGAAGGTCAATTAGGTATCATAATATGAGTTCGAGGGACTCTGTAGCTGCTTTCTTGACTCTACTGTAAGAACTAGTCCAGAATGGAATACCCCCATTTGCAATGAAGAGCATGCGTTTTCTTATTTCTTTCAAGATTGTATTATTTTATGTTCTACGAGTATGTGTTTTGAGGTAGGGTACTCCCGATACTTCCGCTCATTGATCTGTTGAAATGAGATGATGTAGTTAGGACTACTCAGTGTAGACCATTTGAAGTTTTAGGTTTTGAGTCTCATCTATTGTGTCCTTTATCAGTGCACCCAGGGTGTTGGCTTCGTTCGGAAGCGGAGGATTAATCACCACAGGAGAAGGTCTGGGTCAATGGTGTTTGGGCCGTGCGTTTAAGGATTGGCGCGATGTGGAGTGTGAATAAGGATGATTTAGCTAGAAAGAAGGTAGGATTATTCATTTCCCACAAGGAGGTAATCGTAAAAGACTGGCCATTTCTCAGGATCCCGGTTGATTAATGGCCGAGCATGCGTATGGCTCGGCTCTCCCGATGAGGAATTTAGCAATCCAATTGATAATGCTGAAACTTAAGCAGAATACCTACCAAGTGAATCAAGAGGGATCTGTGGGGTGAAGATTGGAAAAAGCCTGTTTCTCTTCACAGAGAGGATGTTGGTGGGATTTATTACAGTGCAATGGATAACCCAGCTTCCGACAGTGCTGATGGAAGTTTAGCGAACGTCGTAAGTATATCAGATGTCTCAGCTCGTTCTTGGCCAGAGACTCGGAAAAGCATTCATCTAGATACTCTCAGGTGTTGTGCAGGTTTAAGCTTCGACTTTTCAGTACAAACATGGAGAAATCGCTCAAGGAACGTCTTGGGTGTGTTAAGAATTCTTCGCCACAACGTGTCAACCTTCATCTTGGTGTTGCTGAGTGGGATCATAACGTGGGAAAGTTCTGTGGACGATCTCCGTGTCAGAATCGACCGGACAATCGTGTTTCCTCTGTATCTCCTACATTCTGTGGCGCTTGCGGCTGCATGCGTTTGGACAAAATCTGTCGCTCCTGGGAATCTAGCGGGTTTATGTTTGGTCAGAATGTACATGATTTGGAGGGGTCACCTGGAGTTTAGTAGCTTGAATACTACGGTCATGTTCCTGGTGGCATCTCTGGCGACAGTTGAAAGCCATATTGGTGCGTATTTTTTGCGCAAGATCCTATGTCGGGTTAGCACGAAGAGGTTTTCAACGATCGACTCCGTGGCGGAAGCGTTGTGGTATTTGACCATAGTCTTCTTCCTTTCCTTAGGTTTTAGTATGGCCATCTCTTTGTGCATGACCATCACCCCTCTCATCCAACGGCAGAGCTTTTGGAGGTACTGGAGAACCTGGTGGCTTGGAGTTCCAGCAGCCATGATCACTGTTACACCACTTCTTACGCATCTCTTAGCTTGGGAGTACCAATCAAGCCTAAAGAGCCTCGGAAAACTGCTCGACTGCATGTTATGTACTGTGGCAACAGCAAGCATCATGGTCATCGTGTTCTTCCTCAACTTTGAACACTTCATGCCGCTGCCCTATCTTTGTTTCCCACTCATCGCGTGGACTTCTTTTCGATTCAATAGAATGGGCTGGGCTATCACAGTCACCACCATCGCTTACTGCTGTTCTTTAGGAGCCGTCCGCAGGAAGGGTGCTCTTTACATTATAACGGCGGGAGTTTCACCTGCATCCCCCGAGCTTATCATTCAGGTTTTACCACTTTATAAGAAATTACGCTTTTCCTCGGCGTTTCTTGTCGTGTATTTACATGATACGGGCACATAGAAGTTGCAATTTGGCGTTGTGTAAACTGTAGTCTGAGAACTGCTCCATTTGCCTATGTGTGTCGACTAAGTGATGCCTATGTTTTCAGTTTGAACTTTTCAGCTGTGTGATGGGAGTTATAGGTATAACACTGGCCGCAGCAGTAAGAGAGAAAAAAGATCTCACTCGGAAACTACATCAATTGAATATTGAGCTGGAACACACTGTGGATATGAGAACGTTGGAGCTTCGTAAAGCCAATGAGGAGCTCCAAGTTTCACAGAAAAAAGCTGAACAAGCTAGCCACGCGAAGTCGGATTTTCTCGCTAACATGAGTCACGAAATCAGGTAATACTGAGCCCCTCACTTGATTAAATGTCTACAGTTTTTATACCCTCAAAGTGAATCTTCTGATTATCAACGAATGATTGTCTTCTAATTTCACAACTAGACTTCAACATTTAGGGCTCATCGTTGACCTATTCTGTGGACTTCTACTCGTTTGGTTTGTGCCTTTTATTATTTTCTAGTGTGTAATGGGAGTTGATAGCGACGGTAAGGTACAGTGTGACCTTCAGAACGCATAATTGTCTGAAAGACTGTTCAACCGAAATCCTGTCAGGTGTGCTTCCCTAGGCATGTATTGTACAACTTAAATAGATTGTTGAAGACACAGAAGGATGATTCTTTGGGGTGATTGCTTGACTTAGCTTGGTGCAAAGATGACAGAGTTCCTGATTGCTTTTATGTGTTTTGAATCAGGACACCAATCCATGGGATCCTGGGCTTGACTGCATTGCTATTAGAGTCTGATCTCACTCCTGACCAGACGGAAAGTTTACAGTCCGTGAAGGAATGTGCGGATCTTCTTTCGCATATCATCAACAGCGTTCTAGATCTTGCCAAGATTGAGGCGGGACGCTTAGAGGTAGAGAAAGTCCCATTTAATATTCGGAAAATAATATCAAGCACGTTTCGCATGCTACAAGCACGGGCGCAACAACGTGGCTTGAAGTTGTTATGGGAGGTCGATAAAAGTGTGCCGCAGACATTGATGGGTGATGTTGGAAAGCTTCAGCAATGTCTGTTGAATTTAGGTGTGTATTGGCCATTCATGCTCATTCCTCCCCTAACCTTGGCTTTATCAACTGCATCTTACGCTCCGTTGAAGTGCACTGCATTTTCATGAATTTGTGGAGCTACCGGGGTGTGGGGGGTTTGTCCTTGCTATGTCGATCAAATGCTAATTACCATAGAAGGGAAGTGACCATTTCATCGCTGCCGATTTTCGAAGCATTACTGGAGTATCTTTTAACAATTTTGTTACTGGATGTGGTCTTGTAGTTGGAAATGCCCTGAAATTCACACACACAGGTTCTGTGACTGTGAGTTTAATATTGGCGGATGACACGACAACTACGTCCCTCAACACAGATGATGGTAGGAACGACAACTTTGTAAGGGATCATGCAGCTCCTGTTAGCTGCATCCAGTCTGATGCGATTGTGTAATGTCCTGTTATATCACCTGCTAATTTTCTGTGGATTTGTGTACATCAGAACTTTCAAACAAAGCGCTTGGAGTATCTGGTGATAAGTCTGTGATCCAGGACGCTCCAGATACGATGATCGTCGAATTCGAGGTTCGGGATACTGGAATTGGGATTAGTCAAGAGACACTACTTGATATGTTCAAGCCATTCAAGCAGGCTGATGCGTCCACTTCTCGTCTATATGGTGGAACTGGACTTGGTCTCTGCATAGTTCAGAGGTATGCAACGTGTTGAATTACAAGTCAAAACTTTCGCAGGATTCATTGTTTTATGCCGTTTTATTTAATTGTTGTTGGGTCAGTAAATGTCATGGACGGTGAGTCGGTCTAAGTTTCGTAATTTTGGTTTACGGAAAACTTCTAACAAAAACGGAATTTTGATTTGGCTTTCATTGATAGGATTGCATTCTTAATACTCTTGTTGGCTTCACAAAGGTTTGATGCAACGAGTCCTATTCTGCCTTTATGTATATTAGAATTTAAAGCTGATCTTGTTCTATACGTTATCATGACGTCTGTGTATAACAAGATCGTTCCATTTGCTTGGGTTCGATTGTTCCAGGTTATGTTTTGAAGTGACATACGTGACCATCTATGTATTTTGCATTCGTCACTTTCACTCCAAATGTGTTTCTTTCCCAGTGAAGTGAGAATATGGCGCGAATAAGCTTTTATTCATTCCTGCAGATTTGTTAAGCTTTTAGGAGGCACGATATGGGCTGAAAGCGAAGTAGGCAAAGGGAGTGCCTTCCACTTTCGCTTGCCTTTCTTTTCTAACAACCCAAAAGAGAATCTATCAGAATCATCCTCAAAAATGTTGTCAGGTTCCTTTCTTAACCCTGCTTTCCTTTCTTTGCATGAAGGACAGAGAGATGGGGAGAAAATGTCACACTAGAACAGCTCTTGTGAAAGACTGGTACCAATCAACCTAACCATGGAGCTTGTATTGACGGATTCCTTCCTTCTGCAGATAAAATCTATAGCCGTCAGTCCTGGAGCCTGATGGGAGGCTTGATTTTCAACCCACCTGGCAAATATCAGAATGAGTCCAATCAGCTAGGTTTTGGAGCACAGGCTCAGAATTTAAACTTGAATTCAGACAACAATGGTATTGCATTGGGTAATTCTGACAGCAATGATCCTTCTGCCGTGAATGGATATTCGTCAGTTTTTCGAGATTCCAAGTATAGCGGTAGTTTAGTGCGACAAAATAGTCACGGTCCAGGACACTTTGCGTGGGTTGCACCTCAACGGTTACAAGATGGATCTAGTGCAGTAGTTGATGAACAGGGTATGGAGAAGTCACGGTCAGATCCAGCCGGTGCATTGAACCAATATGACATGCTTCTGAAGTGGGATTCTTCATGCAGTGACCGAAGCGCAAGCGGTGAAGCCACGCAGGTGTCACAACAGGAGTCTCTCCTGAATTCAGCTATTTGTCATAGTAACCCGGAATCATGGGACCTAGTCCAGCCACAGGGCTTCGTGTCAGCTTCTTCACAAACATCTTCAACTTTCTCAGATAGGAGTTTAGGATCTGATTTCTTAAGGGCATATGGAGGTCCTGTGAATGCTAATAATCCAGAATGGGAAGAAGCCCTGAATGAGGCAATGGAATGTGAAAGAGGAAATTTGACTGGGTTAGCAGGTGATTTGCATTGTGCAATTGTAGCACATAGTCTACATGGGGAGTCGGCATCAGTGAGGTCAGATCTTAGCAGAGAATCATCTGCGGAGTTGGAAAAGATGTTGGATAGCAAGGTTAGTCTAAACATACTTCTGGCGGAAGACAATGCCATTAATCAAAAGGTCGCCAGCAGACAGCTTCAAAAACATGGACACTTAGTTACCGTTGTGGGTGATGGCCAGCAAGCCCTGGACGTGATCTCTTGTCGTCACGACGAGTTCGACTTTGTGTTGATGGACGTCCAGGTACTTAATGCTCCAATTTCCAGTGGATGTGTCAATTGTTTGTTTAGTTCAAAAAGGAGGTTATTTCTGTGAAGCTGGTTTGATCAGAACAGCAGTGGGGAACACATTTTATACAATTGTGTGAATCTTAAGAGAAACCTGGTTTTGTCACGTTATGTTTGGAATACAGTTGTTAGGTTCAGAGTGGTAAAGGTGCAGCATCACTTTCTCTTTTTGGTGAGTTCCTTTTAAAGATATTCCCAGTACTATTTAGTGCGAAGGTTTGTGCAAAGAGTTATTTATGCAAGCTGAGGACTTCTCTTGTTAACAGGCTGCAGAATACTCATGCGCATTTCGGTGTTTTACAGATGCCAATAATGGATGGATTAAGGGCTACAGACCTAATACGAAAAGCTGAGCGTGAGAACAGCTGGACGCGAGTGCCTGTACTCGGGCTTACTGCACATGCTATTCAAGGTTACCAAGAGATATGCCTACAACATGGAATGGATGGCTACCTCGGAAAACCTTTCGATATTCACCAGCTTCTCAAAACAATCGGTCAGTTGTTGCCCCCTAATATGCTTTGTCAGCGGCTGTGATCTGATATTTGTACATTTTTTCGGTGGTGGTTGGAGGAAATTAGTACATTGAACAATGTTTCGGTGGAATTGTACCTTGCCCTGATTTTCATGATCATCTCAGCCATGACGAGGTATTTCGTCCCGTGCCATTTTCCTGTCACATTGTATGCATCTATACAATTCCACACATGTAGATCTTGCATATTTCATGTGCACATAATGCTTTGGTAAATTTTCGTAAAGCACGTCACTGTGGCTAGGAATTAAATTGTATTTTTTTCTCCCCAGTTCGGGTGAATTAACGTACAGTTGCTCTTCTTAATTTTCTTTTCAGAGTAGTGTAAAATTACCGTCTTTGAATTCTGCTTATTGACATCCTCCAAATGCTCTGTAAGTTCGCGTTTCATAATCTTTGGCTTGTTTCGGTTACAGTATGACGAGTTTCGTATTTCATGCTCCTAGACCTCGAATATGCCTCCATCCAATTCGTAAGAATCCACACGGTACGACTGCGATGAAAATGGTTATAACCTGGTCTGTAATAGCTGATCTTATGAGCGCACTTTTCTGTAGTCCTGATTACACAGCTGCAAGGCAAACGTACAACTCGTATTGATACCCAGATCGGGATCTACAGCGTGTCTAAATTCATTGAACTGCATTAAATCATGTTCAAAGAATAACAACAAAAAATCTTGAGGAACCAATAGATTTTCATTATACAAAACAACCAACACTATGAACCAAACTCAACAGATATAAAATTTCACTTCACCCATCTTTACATATTTTAGTTTACTTTCGAGATGCCATGGAAACTTAATGAAGTTAGCGAAGGAGTTACTATGTAAGCACTTACAATGCAAACACTAAAACTTCCAACTACCATCCAAGATCCAAAAATAATAATAAATAAAAAAACTCCATAAATATTCACTTTCATAATTGTTATGATTAACGAAAATCTCATTTGATGTTTAAAGTTAAAATTTTGATGAATGTTAACCAACTAGAATATTACCCACTTCTAGCCCTCACTCTATACTGATACTGATTGAGAAGTAAATGAGTTTTTTGATGAATTTGTTGACTAGATTACGTAGTGATGTTATTAGTAATGTTAGTCTGCATGCTTACATGTTGGAAGTAGGTCCCTTGGATAGTAGTTGGGCAATCTTCAACCGCAGATTGTTTTGGTCGGTCCGTCTGTGTGTCCATCGTGCTCCAAGTGCGATTGGGCTGCTCCCCAGGCACCGTATGTGTTCCTACATCCGCGGGCTGGCAAGTTTCTGGCAACACAAAATTGATCATTAGTATATACGTATTCCAACATGATCATCTGAAATCCAGTTCCACATAGTAATTTTTTTCGACAACATGACGCACATCAAAGTGATTGAAAAGCACTTCATGATTACCAGAGTCGCCTGCAGATTTAATGGACACAGGATCTGGGTGAAACGATTGTTGAGGAGCAGGTCTGTTCTGATGTACATCTGCCATCATGTAAAACTATTTTATCAATTCTGATTAGTTTTGTTAACGATTTTTGGAGAAAGGAAAAGAATATAGGGCATGGCACTTGCCTGCAGGATTGATGCACCCAGAATCGTGCCATTTCTTCAGAGCGTCTGCTGCTGATATACAGCGCGCCTCCTCGTCGAACCTTGGGCTGACGCTATTGTTCAAGATTTGGGCATGGCCAATGGATGGCCCAAGTTTTGTGGCTTTGTTTTCATTCTGGTAAGAATCTGTTTACGTCCACCATAACCTCATATGATCTACGAGGTTGTTTTCTATTCTAAAATTATTTTCTGAGACGATGTCAGGGGAGGAAGGTGATCGAAGTACCAGGGGGTTTGATTGTTGAGCTGCGCTTGATCTTGAAGTTGGGTGGAGGAGGCAGCTGCAGCAGTGACTTCATTGCTGGGGTCTTGGTAAGTCTATCACGTCCAGGCGGCATCTATAGTGCCAAAGCTCTTCATCAACAATTAACCAATCAACAAAATGCTAGGTTTATCCTCCAGTCAAAGCAGTGAAAGAGCTAACAGACGAATTGAACGACGCCCGTTAGTGATGATGGCCTCACTGGGTTCAAGCTCCACCGTCCTTTGGCAGATACATCCTTCCTGTATACATCATACAACGACAGACCCACTTATCAGCAACACAAATTGATGCATAATCCTATGAAATTAATCTTAAAGTAATGATAATATAGGAATGTGGCTTGGTACCGAAGCTCTTCAGTAACTTTCTGTTCCAAAGCGATGTTGGACCGGATCTCCGCAAGCTTCCGCATCTTCTCTTGCATTTCTTTCTCAAGTTTCATGGTCTCACCAGATGTTGGCACGGTCCTCCTTCACATCAATAGCCCACTCACGTAGCCCACAATCAACTCATGCCTAACTCCCTTTCGATGCCCATGATTCACTCACAATTTCACCCTCGCCCATCGCAACTACATTGTGTTCATAAGCAAATCCAATCATAAGTTTATCCCACAAAACGCACGTTGCAGAATCTGGCAGACATAGCACCTGGCGCGCGTGCTGGTAATGAATCCAGTGCTTCCAGACTTTGGTTGCATCGGTGCTATGTCTTTCATCGTGCCTCGAGTTTGTTAAAAATTTTGACCGAATTTTGAAAAAAACCAAACCCTCATTCAAAAAAGTGGGGTATGAAGGCAGGCGGTTCTTCGAACCGTTCCAGTCTTGGACGCATTATTCATGACAGCTGCAACTTGCCAAGCAAATCTTCGGTCGTCAATGCCGTCCCAAGAGAAGAACAAAAGTTGTGCGATGCTCCTCAACCTTCCCGTGTTGCCCTGGAATGCCATCACACACCGCATGATGCCGTTTCTATCCAAGTCATTCCTCAGTGAAACCTTGTTTCTGCGTTGCAATCAATCCAAAAAACAATATCTACCAGTACTCAGATGCCGAGTTCTTGCCTCTAGCATTTTACAGTGGGTGCTACAATCGACCTCGGCTGCTCAATTCTGAAACCCGTCAACCTTACCACCAAAATCACAAACAAGATATTCGTGCCACGAATCTCTAGAAAGTTCCACAACACTACATTCATTCACAAGACGGATGAAGGTTATTATTCATCGATTATTGGCGTGTAACTGAACTCGATTGAGCTGTCGCCTTCGACTACTTCAACCACTACAATTATAAGAGTTTGAATATTAAATTTTACGGTAGAAGTTTGAAATTGGTGATATTGTAAGATAACGAAATGTGTTGCTGAGATAGAAGTTTAATGATGCTCACATACATGGACTTAATTAGCAAACTTCACATACCATAAATGGAAAATTAGTTGGAATAATGTCGCAATATGGAATAGTAAAAGAATGGTAAAATAGTAAGGAGAATAAACCATGTATCTTTAGTTACTTTACCACCAGTCGAATCGCGCCAAGTGTTACGAACTGGCTGGCCGAAGCGTCGGCCCTGCCGAGGTCTGTTTTTCCAGCTTGGCATTCACGCCGAACTGTGACTGAGGCAGCTTCACCTCCGGCAGCGATGGCGGCACTCCATCAGCTGCCAACCTATCGTTCCTCTGTCATGGATTTTCCTTTAGACTCGGAGCCTCACGCCCTCTCTCCAGCCTCCTTTTCCGTGCTCGTCACCGAATTTCCAGCCTAACTATCTCTTTGTATTGGTCGGCATTCTACTTCTAGCCTCGGACACCGGCTGGATCTCTCTACGCCGCTGCTTGCCTCGCTAGTTTTCTGCTTGCCTCGCTAGTTTTTCAGCCACGCTGTTTCTGATCCATCGCAGTATTTTGTACCAGTTGGTGTGAGCTTTTAATCATCCCTTACATCGTCGCATCATCGCTTCAATATCTTGAGTTATCCTTTGGCATGACAGAAGTTTCGTGGACTATTGCGGTAAAAATTGTGAGAGCCTTGAAGTGTGGGAGGTAATTTGAATGTGCTATATATAGCTCGGGGTGGAGAACGGGAGGATTGTGCGTTACGAATAAAAGCTGAGCAATGTACTGTGTGTGTGTGAGCCTCGGGTGCGGAAAATTATTGCAATGTGAGCCAGCTGCATTGCAGAGCCCGCTAATGTACGCAACACTATTAGGAGTAGATCCAAGATTTGTGGACATTTTGTCTTCAGTCAGCGTAGTCTGTTGTTCCCTGATCTTTCCTTGAGATTTGGGAGGAATAATTCAAGGTATTGAAGCGATGTTGCGTTTGAATCGCACAACCCTAGTGCACGGTGTGTGCGTGTTTTTTAATATCTTTTTTAGCGGACTACTAACAATGAATCTGGCTTACTGCTTGAACAAAAGAGAGATCGCGATTGGAGTTTTGAACCTGAGCGCATGCCTAGGCAATTGATTGCGCGTTGAAATGCAAGTATGCTGACCACAAGTGTGTTTCTTCGCTGCAAACAAACTTCGCGATGGTGATTTTTTGCCTGTGTGAGAGGAGAAGGGCGCGGGTTTTATAGGTGAGGTCATTGTTGTATTGTTGAAGGGAATTCAGCGATCAGGGAGTTTTAGAGAAATGATAGCTACCTCAGAAAGTAATAGGTTTAATGAATAGGAAGCTGTTGGGAGTGGACACAATCTACTGAAGAGTCATGGCCCCCAGGTCTGCGAGCACTCCTCCGAAGCCATTGGTTACGTCCAGCTCAGATCTGGATTCAGCTGTCCATTCTCTTGAGAAGTTCACGTTGTACGAGACGCAAGCGGTACGCTATGATTGACTATTGTCAGTTTTTCTTCTATGTTCACCTTGAGTTGATACGTGATGTTAAACTGCTAGTCGCATTTTTGGAATGAGTAGCTAGAGACCTTGGTTTCACCTTCGACACGACTATGGATTTGGTTTCTTCTTAACAATTTTGGAACCTTCAGCAAGTTCTGGAGTTGTTTGCTGGCATTCATCGGCAGTGGAACACTTGAATCAATGACTTCTTTTTCTTCATCTTTAGCAATTAGATGATGAGGTCATGAATCTTTCCTTGATATCAAATTGTGAAGCTGGTCTAGTTATGGGCCTCAGCAATGGACCTTTGCCTAGTAGGAAATAGTTGTGGCTTACTCTCTCAGTATTAAAAATGTGTAGATTGACTCCATTCTTCTCCACAGCTTTTCATTTTTGAGAGTCCAAGCTTTATGCCTTGAGGTTGGAGACTGGCAGATTTGACCGTTGAATTTTTATGATTTTGTAAAATCCATCTAAAGTATCTAAGTCAAGGACCGCGTGAAGTTGAGCGTGCGATGTGTGGAAAATTTCTTGGTGAATTTTGTGGCAATAAAAATGAGCTTAAAGCATACTTTCTGATTACTATGAAGTGTACTCAATTGAAAACTTTTGGGTGATGTTTCTAGAATTATTATCTCATAGGAAGGGACAAGAAAAAGCAGCATTGGCAAGTGCTAAAGATTGACCGTACCGAAGCCTCAGCGTTGAATGTGGTGGAAGATCCTGTAATTTACACGGAAGCTGAGTGCAAGAGACTTCTGACATGTATAGCAGAGGGCAATAAACCTACTGGGGGACTCAAGCTAGTCACGAAAGCTTATGGGATCGTGGGTAAGGTTCACCTACTATTTAATCCTATCTTCATTCAGGCTTGTGAAGAATAGTAGAAACTGTGTCAAAAAATAAAATAGCCGGGAGTAGGTGGCAAATTCCTTGTTGAATATTTCGTCTTATGCTTGGTGTTACGTGGATGTCGAAAAGATAATTACACGCCTCCGAAGGGGCGATTCCGTTTGTTTAATTGTACCGTGGATTGTCCCTGGGTCACGACTTCGTATTGTATACTGCTGTGGTCGTTTTATGGCGTGTATCCACCCACGGTCTTGTGCTTGTCCTTTTCTTTAATTCTTAGATTCTATCGTCACTATTTTTAAAGTCTATGTCTACCAAAAGATGCCCTCTCAAATATCAGTACTTCGTTTTACTCATTGAAGCTTTGGGATCGGGTAGTTGACATTGTCAGACTCTGGGAAAAACTGGTTTGTCTCAGTCTGAAAGCAATTAAAATTCAATCTCATAAACACAGTGTTTCAGCCTAATTTTTGACATGGATTTTGGATAATATTATACGCGTTTTTTCGTTCATAAATCAATGTTTCAGCTGAATAGGAGTTGGTTAAAATAGATAAGTGGTTTTAAAGTTCTGAAGTTAATGATCTTTAGATAACGAATGATGTTTTCAGTACGCTAATTGTGTGCAGCGATTGGTTCTGATTCGCGCTTATTGCATCTGCTCATTTCCAGGATTTATCAAGTTTAAGGAGTCTTATTACATGATTTTGGTCACCAAGCGACGGCAGATTGGAACAGTTTGTGGGCGTGCGATATATCGTATCGAAGAGAGCCAGCTCATTACTGTGCCACATTCAACTGTACAGACCGAAGCCTCTCACTCAAAGGTTGAACTCAGGTGCATCCTTCTGTCGTTTACCTTTTCTCTTGCATTTTCTCATCTAATAGCTGTTGAGACATTGACAAGTGATGCAGCAAGGATCCACTTTGCTTTACCTTTTATACTCATTTCTGAAATTTTCTGAAACAGGTACAAGAAGCTGTTGTTAGCAGTGGATCTTACCAAGGACTTCTACTTCAGTTACACGTATCGGATTATGCATTCTATGCAAACGAATGCAATGGTATTAGATGACGATCAGATCCCGTATGATAACATGTTTGTGTGGAATGCTTTTCTCACAAGAGGCATCCGACAAACCTTGAGAAACACTCGGTGGACCCTTGCTCTTGTCCATGGATTCTTTCAGCAGGCAAGTGCTGTTGATCTTCCTTTTACCTCAAGTAGTGCACATTGACAGCACTTGAGTGAATATTTGTGCATTATATCTCATGAACATTCCCGATGAAGTTTAAGTAAAAGATATTGTTTCCTGCGGTCATGTAGTGTTATGATTAGAGCATTTTTGTGAAGTTTGTTTGCTGTGAACCTGGTGGCTTGTGATGTCACGTTTTATATTGCAGCAGGAAAGACCTACTTTGGACTATTAGACTCACACTGAAATGAATTTGAAACGTAATTCTATTATTGAATGCAGGAGAAGCTTTCAATATTCGGTCGTATATTTGTTATCACTCTTATTGGTAGACGTTCTCGACATTTTGCTGGGACAAGGTGGGTATTTGGAGAAGTTTGTGTATTTCACTGTACATTGTAAGATTAGGGTGCCAGAACTTTACTTAAGCACCAAGAGCAACTACCGCATGAAATGAAGTGCTGTATGTGCGCTCTTTTATTTTTTGTAGGTACTTAAAGAGGGGTGTGAACGACAAGGGTCGCGTTGCAAACGATGTAGAGACAGAGCAATTAGTTATGAATGAGGAAACAGGGATTGGCCCAGGCACCGGACAGATTAGTTCTGTGGTGCAACATCGGGGCTCCATCCCTCTCTTTTGGTCTCAAGAAATGTCGCGACTTAGTCCCAAGCCCGACATCATACGTACGTACAGGGTGCTGCATTAAAGCTTATCTCGAGCAGCTATCCAATGTTAAGGAATATTAAGCTTTCTACGTTCTCTTTTTGCCGTTGATGGGTCTGCACTTGTTATACTCGTGAGTTTGTTGCGAGTGTTTTGAGTCCATCTTAATTTTAACAAGGATTTAGGTTTGATTATCTGATATCTGATTTGTTATACCCCGGTAAAATTGCAGTGCAAAGATTCGATCCAACTTATCACGCAACGAAGCTACATTTTGATAATCTTTCAAATAGATATGGCAACCCACTTATCATCTTAAGCCTAATCAAGGTATGTTTTCCAGTTTGTGTCGTCTTTGCCTGTGCTTAGCTCTCTCTGCGTTCATTAATGCTATAATTACCTCGTTAGAAAAAGGAACCTGCATTCATGGTGGATTCTCACGTTCACGCCTGTGGATGGAAGTACCGCATTTTATCGATTATCTTCTAGAAGATGCTAATTCGTATGTATCTTAATGCTTTTCTTCGTTTTAGATGTTCAATCGATTGAGCAGTTATCGTTTTTGAAATCAGACAGTGGAGAAACGGCCGCGAGAAATGATGTTGCGACGAGAGTATGCAAACGCTGTTGGTTACTTGAATCAATCATTTCCCGAGGACAGGCAACTGAAATTTATACACTGGGATTTTCACAAGTTTGCGAAAAGGTGATTTCAACTTTTAATTAAGCAAGTCATGCTGATTAATTAATTATCATTTTTTGATTGGGCAGTGAGCATTGTTTGTATATAACGTAGCTAATTCCGTGCGCTCGTCTGTTAGTGGCAATAAATCAGCCAATGTCCTGGCAGTACTAGGAGGTGTGGCAGCTGATGCTCTCGATCTCACAGGCTTCTACTTTAGTGGTAAACCGCTCATTTCCAAGAAAAATACGCAACAGAGCGTCATATCCACCTCTCCAGTGTAAGTTACTAACCACATATGATTGGCTAGATCACTAGGAGATTGATGTATAACGATAATTTTGTTGCTTTTTGGATAGGACGGGAAAGAAGTATGCGTTTATCTACCGCCAAGCATAGACGTTGTCATTTGAATTTAGTTGTATCGTATGTTGGAGATTTAACATAAGGTTGTTGAACTAATGTTTTTCAGAATACCACCAGGCAGAAAATCTCCACTCAGAGACCGAAGCTTGTCGCTTGATCTGGACCGCCGCTTGGCGTTGGACTTGGGAGGTCGGCATTTATCTACGGATTTGACCAGTCTATATTCCGCTACAGGAAGTAGTAGTACAAATGGCAGAAATGGAGCACAGGAAGTAGAGCAAAAGGACCTGAATATTGATCCGTTGCGGAAGCCTCGCTACCAAAGTGGTATTTTGAGAACAAATTGCATCGACTGCCTTGATCGCACTAATGTTGCCCAGTATGCATATGGTCTTGAAGCCTTGGGACGCCAACTCCAAGCTTGTGGTCTAATAGACTGTCCTAAGATAGACCCTGACTGTGAGGTTGCAGCTGCTCTTATGGATATGTACCACAACATGGGCGACTGCCTGGCGCTTCAGTATGGAGGTTCTGAAGCTCACAATTACGTATGGCTCTTTACTCCGTAATTGGAAATTTTCACTTTCCAGTTCTGGCTTCATGGTGGTCATGAGAGGTCATTATAAAATAAACATCACGACGGCAGTCCTTACCTTACTCTGGACGTGAACATCGAGGCTATTAGAGAGATTAGGCATCGTGTTAGTTGCACTGCTATGCACTTAAGATCTCACAATGGAAAGAATAGATGAAGATTTTCAGACCCATGGATGTGAAAAATGATGATCACAGGTATTTCCGGAAAGGCAGGGGAAATGGAAGGCGACAACACACTCACAAGAGTTTTTCAAGTCTATCAGGCGGTATTACAGCAATACTATTACAGATGGCGAAAAGCAAGATGCTATGAACTTGTAAGTTCTCTTCAAACGTATTTTTACTATTAGTAGTGCTGCAAATTTCAAGGGTCTAGTGATGGACATGTAATCATGGCTCTGTAGCTACTTACGTAAGCTTCATATAACTTATCGGCCCAAATTAAAAATGCTCCCTCGTGTTCAGGTTCTTAGGCCACTTTCAGCCACAAGAGGGAAAGCCTGATCTCTGGGAGTTGGAAACCGACTATTACCTGCATGTTAGCGGCCAAGGAGAGGAATCTTTTCTTGAACAGAGGTAAGAGAATGCCTTTTTAAACCTCGTCAGGGCTATAAATTTAATTTGGTGATATTGTCTTGATTTGAAAAATAGATGTCAGCCCCTTATGAAGTTGAGGTCAGCAGAAGTGACCACTGGAATGCTTCTGTGAAACTCCTACTTACATTGATCAATAAGCATAGGACCCTTCATTTTGCTACAGAATGAGATTCGAGGTTTTAAGGCAGATGAGGTGGTGTTATGATGTGGCAAAAACATCTTTAGGATATCTCACGCAGCCAGCATCTTTATTGGGTCCTTCTGAGTCTAAAGGGGCCCTTACCGAGAAATTTAACGTTATGTAGGCTGTTTGTGCAAGGCGTGGCTACCACTTGTGATTTGTTCTGAATTAATTCATTGATGAACATGCAGAATGACCAGAATACCCAGTAGAAAGCCGTCGTTTAGTTCTCAAAAATCACGAAACAGAACTCTTTTTTCTGTGTCCCCGTATGATGAAGACTTTCGTCGTCTTAAGATGACATCATTCGACAAGCTTCAGGTTTGATTCAAATTTCTTTATTTCTTTCTTGTATCCTCATCCATGTGGCTCACATTTCATGGTAAGTGATAGCAAGGTTTCTACCGAAAAGATCTCAGTGTCTGCTTCTCAAGCTATGACTTCAATAAGAAAAGTTATCTTTAGAAGCATGAAATTTTTCTTGATTGTACTGACTATAATACGCCATCAACATTGAAGCTTCGCAATACAAAAGTTTTTAACTTCCATTGAGTAATCTGTCACTCTGACTCTCATCTTGTCAGAGATAGGTACATTAGATGATAGTTCAGCTGTGACTTAGCATTAATATCTTGCATATTGACTAATGCATGTTTCACCATATTGCAGGCAACTCGCGGATCTGTAAAGAGCGTGCGCATGTACGGGGATTCAGGGTTCAAGAGAATAGCAGTTGCAGGAGTTGCAAGTGATGCTGCGTAAGTTAATTGCTGTTAGTGATGTCATTGTATTTCTTGCATATATTATCAGTTATATGACCTCTGAAGTACACGTGTATGCTTAACTTGCAGAAATTAGGAAGTGCAATCCATAACATGCACATAAAATTTTGAATATCCATGGCCACGTTGACGGGGATGCATCTGATTGTGCATACAGGGAAGTTCAGTTAAAAAGTCCGAATTGGCTATATGGTCAACGTAAGCCCGAAGATAGCGGTCCAGCAAATGTAGACTCCCAAATAAGTGTGAAACCTCAGGCTACGAAGGAGGAAAAGAATGAGCAAGCATTTGAGAATCTAGATTGGTTAACAACATTGAGTCCTTACTCGGAGGAAGAGCTTTTTACGAGGTACAAGTGCTTTTCTTGGAGGATACTTTTTGGGCCTTGACTGAACTCAATCAGTAGGAAATCTATGCAGAAAGTTTTGCCTCCGGAAGTTCACCTAAATTTTAGAGGCTATAAGAGGGACTAGTTAATATTTCAATCCAATTCTGTGTTCAGGCTCATGACCTGAATGCAATTTTAAAGTTTTATTCCTTTCTTGGAAGCAGGTATGTTCTTATGGGATTAAATGAGGATGATTCGTGGTATGGAACCAGGCTCCTCCCTGGCACTGTAAATAGTAGCGAAGCCAACCGACACTACATGGAGTGCTGCCAGGTTCTCTGCAATTGCCTTGGAATAATTTGAATCGACATATTTTTCTTACCAGTTTATACTTACTCATATCTCTAACTTATTCCAACCTAGTCCCTATCTAACGGGGCATCGGCAGTTACTGCTGTCAATGCTCTTCTTATCGAACAAGAGACTTGGTTGCATATATGAAGTTATCGCTTTGAAGCTGTACGTTACGTAGAGTGGAAGTTAGGAAATTTGACACTTACATAATCGCTTGTTTCGATTCAGGAACCACCGCGTGATTTCGAGGACGTGTCTAGCAATAGAGGCGCATTATCATTTCAGTCAGTCTCTGAGTTAATTCACTTTGAGGACGAAGGCATGGTGAAGCTAGCAATGGAAGCTGCTCTGAGCCAGTTCAAGAACATTGACAGCAGCGACTTTCACTTGGCCGAAGATGCGCCCGCATTGAATTCTACCAGCGATTTTGATAACAGGTTCCTGGTTGATCACAAACTTTGTCAAGTCTTATCATGAATTATTTGGCGGCTACGACGATAGTCCAACTTCAGCAGTCCTTCGCAGAGCAACAGTTTTTGTGACGCTAAGCTTGAAGTTAATCCCGGAGGCGATACAATTCTTTGTGCAACTTGGGATCTTGTGGAGCTATGCTTTGGAAATAAAGCATCAGGAGGGTTCGAGCATAATTGCTTGCACTATTTACACGCTAGATGGCGTTCTATCGAGAACCCACGCATCTGCCAGAAAACGTTGTAGGAGCAACAGAGCTGCTTGATAAAGACACGCAGACAGGATTACGCCACCCCTTAAGCCATGAAAGAGGAATAAGTAGACGCGGCTCAGTATGATGTGAGCTCCTAGTCTTTGGTAACTTGGCCTATAAAGTTGATTACCAAGTTCCTTATATGAAGAGTACACGGATAGCCTCTCATTTGAGGTGACCAAACAACGCACATCAATTCAAGGAGAATGGAGGTTATGCAAATGGCGTTTCGTATCAAGCGTTACTTAAGGGTTGATCAAGTCCTGGTGCAGATGAGAGGATCCCTTGGTAACTCCGTAGGCCATTGTGGAAGGTAGATGCCTGGAGGATAATAAGAAATAATTTTACTTTTGATGGTGAACCTCGAAGTAGAAACTGGTTGTAAGAGGGAGGTATTGGCCCTAACCGAAGTTGGTTGATTTCAAATAAAGCAATGTTGCAAAATCCATCTGCTTTGCACACAAGCAACATTTAATTATTAAAAAAATGTGTCTTTGGTTGCACATGATGGATGGTTTTTACCGACATAAATTGATAAATTGACAATCTTTTTGGTGCATTTGCTTGTTGCCATGTGTTTGAATTAATTATGCAAATGTGATTTATTTCATAACAATTTAAATAATGAGTCTATTTTTATGAATTATGCATAGATTTTTAAAATGTATTTATTATATGTCCAATTTACATGGAAATCTCTCTCATTATTTCATTTCTTTTTTAATAAAAATTTCACATGTTAAATTTTTTTTGAATATTATATGATCTTTTATGTCTTTTTAAAATGTGTAAGATAAATAATTGATATATATATATAATTATATTCATTTAAAATTCAAATTGATTCATATATTTCCTACCACCCACAGCAATAATCATACTAGAGTGTTTTACCTTGAAATGAATTTCATCAATCTCATGATTTAAAAAAATATTAATTTAATATTTTAGATTAAGTTAAATTTTATTGTATAATAATAATAATAATAAATAATAATAATAATAATAATAATAAAAATAACTCATAATTTTATAAATAATGAATATTTTTATTTAATAAAAATATTCATTTAATTTAAAATAAAATAGTGTTATTTATATAATAACTCAAAAATTGTTTTAATATTTGTACTTATCTCACATTGTTACATGGCAAGATTTTTAATCTTTTAATACATTGGATATCTAACTATAGAGAGTTTACTTATAATTTATTAGCCACTCTCTAAGAAATGATTTGTCCTTAATAAAGAAGACAAATAAACACAACAATATTAAAAAAAAAAATTGTACTAATAAAAATATCTTATATTTAAATAGGTTTGTACATAATATTTTTTAATAGCATCTAAAAAATCCTTAATACCCTTTTATATGCCAAATCATAACTAATCAATTGTTGGTAAGTTAGATTCTTAATAATGTCAAAAAAAAATCCATAATCTCCTTTTAAAAACTCATCTTTTTATCAAAAATATTATTGTAGCTCCATATATTTATCTTTTTACTATTAAAAAGTCGTAGCTTTCAAAAAATTCATTTTGTTTGTACAAAATGTTCAAATTATAACAAAACCCTTTAATACTTTATTCACCTACAAAAGTTTGTTTTCTTTTTGAACTTTAAGATCACATATCTCTTGATCCAATTACTTAATTTTTGTCAGAGTTTTTGAAAGTGTAGCTTATATCCTTGTGCTTTACCTTAATGTCAAATGGCACGGTATTAGTGCCATACTATAATTGATGGATGTAGCTAATAAGATTTCATTTAGTTGAAGAAGTCTTGTTCATCCTTTTGGACCTAGTAGTATTGACTTGAGTCGGTTTGAATGGGATTTAGGAGGAAAGGCTTCTTTGGCTTGGTATTTTTGCAAAGTCAAGTCTTGTGAGTATTTTAGAGAGAGCTCTTATATCTTATATCTTTGCTTGAAGATGGTGGTTTGCTATTTAATAAAACATTCTTGAGTTCCTAACACTTGCACTCTTGGATTCTCCCTTTGTGGAGTGAAAGATAACTTGTTTTAAGTGTAAATTCCATTTTACTTCACTTAATAAGAATGTCCTTCTATTTTTTTAATTTGGTGAAAAAATTTGTGATTTAGGAGTTTATTATGTTTTTAAGTTTGTAGATATTTATGGCTATAAGCTAAATTGTAAATTTTTTATACTAGAGATGTTGAATTTGATTGTCAAGTAATATTAGTATTTTTGTGGTTTTTGCTTAGATCATTAGACAGATACAAGACTATCTTCCAGACTCTTAGGCAACTTCTAGTTGCCACCGAGCAACCAAGCTAATGACTAATAGTCACTGACCAATAGGCATCATTTATGGACGTGAATCAGGTGATCAGAGGTTGAAAAGGACAGCAAGGATGATGTCCAACATGCATAGGGATCAATACACAACTAGAGATTATGGCTTGAAAACCAAGGCGGCATCCAACATGTGCCATAGGATTAGAAGTCAATGCATGACTAGGGATTTTGGTTCAAAAAGTGGGGTGATGCCTAACATGTACTATAAGATTGGTGGTTGGCAGATGACTAAGAATCATGACTTGAAAAGCAAGATGGCACCTAACATGTGCCACAAGACTAATGAGCTGAAAACTTGTATAGGGATTATTAAGAATCAATTGGAAATAGAGAACTAGTGGGAGAATGGAATAGGAATAAGGAACTATATTGGAAATGTAAGGGTCCTAAAAATATTAATGGGCAATTTGCAGGTAGAATCCAAACTTGTTAGGGATTCAATTCTGACTTACAATTCTTCTAAAATTCCTACAACTGGTTGTTAATAATTTAAAATTTAAACTTATTTTTTGAGATTTTAAAGTTATTTTGGGACTTTTAGGGATATATGTATGTCATATAAGGATGTATTGCAACTTTTGGATTCTTTTCAAAAATCTCAATTTTAAGAATTGATTTAGAGTTCATTCTTTATTCTTTTTCATAAAATCCTTATGATTTTGAATCTAAAATTCAAAATTTTGCCAAGAGCCTCTTCAATTCAATAATTAGACTAAGATTAAAATATTTGAGATTTTAGACATTAGCAACTTTACAAGTTTGATTATTATTTTTAAATACTTATAATATTTTTCAATACCAAATTTTTTGAGTTTCAATTTTTGAGACTAATGGACATTTTTGTATACCAATTATTTGTAAATACTTATTAAAAAGAAAAACATAAGAAAAGGGTTCATTTTCTTTTATTTCAAGTTTTTGAGAATTGATATTAATTCTCATATGAAGTTTTTTTTTTTTTTTAATTTTTTAATTTTTTTTAATTCAATTTTATATTTTTACTATTTAGAGAAGAGGATCTAATTTAGAATTATTATACTTTATTAAAGTACCTTCTCTTGTAATAAGTATAGTTGTTGGCAATTTCTAACATTATCCCATTTTATATTATGGTAGTTTTCAATTGTGATAGAAAATACCAAAGTGGTGAGATTGGGTTGATAACTAATGAGACCGTTTTTTGTACACCAAGTAGTTGGTGCTTGTTTCACTTATAGTGACTTGGAAGTAATACCTAAGCACTCAAGACTTGGTGGTTTTATAAGAGTAGGCGTAGGTAGCTTTTAATCTTATTAGTCTTTTCATGGTATATTTCTAAACCATTTGGATTTATAGTGACAACTTAGAGAGGATATTATCAATCTCCTCCTAAAATTCAAAAGATACCAAAAGAACCTATAGTTGAGCTTATACTTATGAAAAAATCCACATTAACATCAAAAACTATTATCTACCTTTTAACTTGGAATACAAGCAAATTAGAAGAGATGGAAGATGATGTTAGAAATTTGGTGAAGGATTGATTTTCAAGACATGCTAAGAATATTTCTCTATGCAATTGGAAATTGTGCTTCTGCATATAGATGAAGGAGAAGTACCAAAAGACTATCAATTTTAATGATTGATATGTCTTTGAATTATTATTCTAGCACTTAAAATTTGAAATCCTCCAAATATATGAGAGTTAGACTACATTCCATGAGGTCCAACTTCAAGCAATGGAGAGATATTGGCAAAGAAGAGTGGATTTCATTTTTGCTTTCAAGAAAGGTGTAATTGCTTTTCTTCTTCTTCCTATTCTCAAGGAAGAACATGGCCTTACTATAAAAGAAAAGATTCTTACAAAGGATCTTGAGGTTGAAAGTAGTGGCACTATCAAGAAGGAAAAAGAAAAGAGGCTTGCAGAGAAAGTGGATACTAAGAGTGATGAATCTTTCATTCTTTCACTAATGGCCCAATTCACCCAAGTTACTTTACATATCCTAATTTGGTAGTATTTTTGTTGAAAGCCAACTTATCAAGGTCTTCTTGTCTAAGATTGACAAAAGACTTTTGGAATTAGCAATGTCAAAGATTATTTTGGACTATAGTAGTAGGGCTATGTGTCAAGGACAATAACAAGATGAAATCAAATAAACAAGTAAGACCTCTCTCAAAGAAATAAATATAAAGAAGTATATGTATTAAAAAGAAACTGGAATGATTAATGCCAAAAGACAAGAAAACTAGAGACTCTTGAACTAGACTGGAAACAAGAAAAGAATTGACAAGAGTGAAGAAGGCTTCACTCTTGTTTTTATTTATATTATCTACCTAAGAGCTAAGTGGCGATGTTCTATAGGACCTCCAACACGTATCCAATTTACAAGACACGTGTCCAAGTTGCAAGACACGTGTCGAACTTGCAGGGCAAGTTTCCTATATGTTCGCCACGTATTTAGCTTGGTCTTCAAGCTACCAACATGTGCGACATGTGGCTAACTTATTGACCAAGTTTCTAATCCAAAAGTCTACTATGGACACTTATAAAGTCAAAGCAGCGTCTATGAAGTTTCTAGGAAGTTTCTCTAAAGATATTATGGAATTAACCTGCTTTTACCTTCTTTTATCTAGTTCTATCTGATCATATAGGTAACTATGTATATGTCCGTGACATTACCCCCTCTTTAAAGGACGAGTTCCACGAGGAGCGGTGATTACATGTGTAGAAAGTTTAAGATGCGGCGAATAGTATTTATACATACTGATCTGTTTCTTCGGCAGAATATGGCCTCAAATTAATGTGATAATAAGTCTCCATTCTGTATGTAGATCTCACCCTTTATTATTTGGCTAGTGTTGCGGACTCATAACTTCCTTCTAATATCACATCTCGAACACCGTCAGGAGTTGTTCCTATCTCCAATAAAATCACCAAACATCAAGAATCTCTTCCAAGGTCGTGATATCAAACACGTTGTATCTCGCCATCTATTTGATGAAGAACATGTCGTTCTTGAAGATCTTCATCTCGGTTGCGTCGTCTTGAGGGTTGGGACAGTCGCAATGTCTCATCCGGTAGGTCAGCAAATGAAGGCTCTTGAGTTAAATCCACTGGCTCTTGATTCTCCATCTCCTTAGCATCACAAAATACAAAGAAGCTACAAACAAGGATAGAAAGTTGAATGTTATCTTGCCTACATTTTGTTTCCTTTATAGGAAAAGTCTTCATCTTGGTTTTGATAGATATTGTTGATGAAAGGTCTCCACCTTCCTCGCTGCATTTGCCAGATTTTTTGCTGGTTCCCATGTGCGCTCACTAATATTGTATTCGTGCCAGTGAACAAGATATTCCAACTTATTTTGGCGCCGCCTTGAATCTAAGACTTCTTCTACTTCAAATTCATCATTATTGTTCACTTCTATAGGAGGAGGTGGCACTTGTCTTCTTCTTGGTATGTTCACTATCTTATATGGTTCAAGAAGAGACACGTGGAATATATGGTAGATCTTCATAGACTCTGGTAGGCGTAATCGATATGCAACTGGATTAATTTGTTCAGAAATACGAAAAGGTCCAAGCTTACGATAGTCCAACTTGTCACAAGGTCTCGTAGTCTTGATATTGCGACGAAGTAGCCATACCTTGTCGCCTACGTTGAGTTGTGGTTGTTTCTTCCGATACGCATCAGCGTTTATCTTTTGTTGTTCTTGAGCTTCCTTTAATTGTGTCTTCATTGTTGTATGTAGTTCTGACAAATGATTTACCAAGTCTTCCGCCGCAAGATTGTCAACTTTCGAATAGTCAAAAGTATCAAGTCGTGGATGGTAACCATAATTGGCAAAGAAAGGTGTTTGTTATGTAGAAGAATGTATCGTATTATTATAAGCAAACTCTGCCAATGGTAAAAGAGTTGTCCAATCATCTTGTTGGTAGTTGATGGTACATCTCAAATATTGTTCCAAGACTTGATTTACGCGCTCCGTTTGTCCATCAGTTTGAGGATGGAAAGCTAAAGATAGCTTTATATCCACCTTTAAAATCTTGAAAAGCGTTCTCCAAAATCTCGATACAAACTGAGTTCTCTTATCCGATATAATATCCTTAGGTAATCCATGATAGCGGTAGATATTGTCAAGGAAAAGCTTAGCTATTTCTTTGCCTGTGATAGATTTTCTACATGGTATAAAATGTGCCATCTTAGTGAAGTGATCTACTATCACAAATATAGAGTCATAAGAACCTGAGTTTGGAAGATCCATGATAAAATCCATAGACACAGAAGACCATGGTTGTTCTGGAATGGGTAATGGCTGAAGAAGTCCGTAGGGTCGGTGGCGAGGAGTTTTTGATCTTGAACAAACATCACAAGTTTTTACAAAATCTTTGACTCCCTTCCACATTTGAGGCCACCAAAAATCTCTAGATATCAACTCTAGAGTCTTATTATATCCAAAATGTCCTGCTGCCGGGAAGTCATGACGAGCTTGAAGAATACATAATCATGCTTCACCTTCTGAAACATATAAGCGCCCTTCGAAATAGAGTAGATTTTTCTTGAACTCAAACTTCGAAATATCATGAGACTTAGAAGAATTATTCTTAATTTCATGAATAAGAAGATCTGAGGACATACTTAACTGGACTTGCTTGAGAAAAGTTGAATCAACAGCATCGTTGATTTCAAGTGTCTGGCGAAATTACTCCGGCCTAAGATTCACATTCTTTCATAATCAAAGCTTCAAAGTTTTCCTTATGCAAGATAAGAAATCTGCCTTAGAAAGTAAGCATATCGACGACCTTATTAGTTTTCCCCGCCATTATGGGCGAACTGACCTGGATAAAGATACGCCCAACGAAGCCGACGACGATTCAACACGCTGCGGCCGGAGTATGAAATACTGAGTTCTTTGATCCTCGTAGAGATACACGGTGATTCAGATTAGTTTTTCCTAGATGTTAATAATGATTTATTCTGAAAAGAATCACAATTACAGTTCTTATCGATTTCAGGAAGGATCTCACAATAAAATTTCTGAACGGAGTTATTGATGGAGCTTTTGTCATCTATTCCCATTTGTGACAATATTGCGCCCAAAGCAAAGTCTGATGCATCTGTTTCCATAAAGAATGCCTTGGAAAAATCAACGCGATACAAGATTGGTGCAGAAGTAAAAGCTATCTTCAAAGCTTCAAATGATGCTTCTGCTTCTTTAATCCACTCGAGCTTGTCCTTACAAGTCAAACGCGTAAGTGGGGCTGCAACTTGAGAGAAGTTCTTGATGAAGATTCGATAATAATTGGCAAATCCTAAAAAATATTGTACATCTCTTACTGTTTTTGGAATCTTCCAATCCATGATTGTTTGGACTTTCTTAGGATCCATCATGAGGCCATCATTCGAGATGATATATCCTAAGAAGTCAACTTGAGTAGTGTGAAATACACACTTTTCCATCTTGGTATACAATCCTGTTTCTCTGAGTTTTTGTAAGACATGACGAACATGTGTTTCGTACTTTTCTATGTTCTTAGAGTAGATTAAAATGTTGTCTAGGTAGGAGACAACAAAATCATCTAAGAATTCATGAAAAATATTGTTCATGAGATGTTGGAAAGCAGCTGGTGTATTTGTGAGTCCAAAAGGCATAACATTATATTCAAAATGTCCATACCTTGTTCAAAATGCAGTTTTTCATTCATCTCCTTCTTTAATGCGAACTAAGTTGTATGCTCCTCGTAGATCTTTTTTTGTATAGATCTTAGCTTAATTCAGTTGATCAAGAAGTCTAGAGATTAAAGGTAGTGGGTACCTGTTCTTGATAGTGATCTTGTTAAGTCCTCGATAATCCACACACATTCGTAATGATCCATCTTTTTTCTTCACAAATAGAATTGGAGCTCCTGCAGGAGATTTGGAATGGCGTATGAAGTTCTTGGCCAGATTTTCTTCAATATACTCCGAATTAAACAACTTTCATTTTATAATTATAGATTTGAATCCTATGAGGCCGTAGATCCTTACAAAATTAACAAACAATCATATGGGCAATGCTTCGGAAGAATATCAGCATTCTTCTTTTCAAAAACATCTTTATAGTCTCGATATTGGCTTGGAATGCCACTTGAAGCCTTTCCACTATCAGAAATGGGTGTTGCGTAAATAGCAAAAGTTGATCCTTCTTTTGCTGCGAGTATAAAAGCTTTTGCACGTATAAGTACAGGTTTTATTGTACCAGGCTTGTAGCTTTTTATTGGATCGGTAGGATGTTTAATAATATCCTGGAAAAAGTCAAGTCTACGAGAATTCCAATCTATTTGAAGGTTATATTTTTCTAGCCATGACAAACCTAGAATAACTGGATTAGATGGAGATTTAATTATGTTAAAGATTACATAGCTATTATAACCATCTATTGTTACTTTTATAGGACGGATTTCATGAGTGACATCTCCTGAGGACAATGGGCGACCATCTATGACTTCTACATGTACGGATTTAGATTTTTGTACTAGAGATATTTTACGATTCTTAACAAATTGTTCATCTAGAAAACATGCTGAGGCTCGTGAATCTAATAAGGTATAGGCTCTATAATTTTTTGGTCCTAAATATGTATCTATCATTAAACAAGGAGAGGGTTCTGAGGAGAGAATAGGACCTTTACTGGGAATTGTACAGGGTTCCAGCTGCACGGTCCCTATTGTAGCTAGACAAATTCGTTTTCCGACATGTTGTCTTTTTTGACAGTCGTATGCCTCATTTTATAGTTGCAATGTTTCTTTGGACAATGTTGAGCAGTGTGCTTAGGTTCTCTATAATATAAACACAATCCTTCTTGACGACGACGAATCTTTTCTTGTTCAATAAGAGGTTTAAAACGTACCGCATCAATTTGCATGTCTTTTACTTCCGAATGTACGTTTTGTGAGGATGTTGATGTCCGGCCATTGAATAATAACGTTAGAGTCTCCTTGTACCTAATTTCGAATGAAACTCAAAAAGTCGATTGTCACACTTCACAACAAAATCAATTGCTTGACTCAATGTCTCAAGATCGGGTAAATTGAGCATTAATTTTTTTATCTCATATTGTAACCGAAAATTCGATCGATGAAAGGCAGCATCGTCCTACTTGATGTCGGTCGCTAGTTGTCAAAATTGTGAAGCGTATAATGACACTGATCAATTGCCTTGTCGTAGGATGCAAATCTTGTTGGTTGCAACACAAATTGCATCATGTTCTCCATACACCGATCAAAATTCCGCTAAAAATGCCTCCAAATTATCCAATATTGGATCACGTCATTCCAGAAAAGATGAAAATTACGATAAGGCAGGGCCCGAAAGTAACGTTCTAATAAACCTAACTTGAGATCTTTGCGTTGGTTAATTCTGAGGTTGAAGTTCGATTACCAGTTGTACCTGATTGATGAATCCTCGAAACTTAGATCTTGTGCCATCAAACTTCTCAGGCAAACTGATTTTTGGTTCTCTAACGTTTGAACGGTGCTCCATCATTGGTGAGGTAAAGTCGGATAGCGTGAATATCGATGTAGTCTAACTACATTCATATCTTCATTTCCCGCTAATCTTCGATGTTTTTGCGGTGGTAACCGGAAAGGATGCATTACGTTTTGGAAACTTTTCCTCATTTGTTTGCATTCAGGTCTAGATGAGTTTTTTTAACTGAGAGTCTGCCGTGATAATATAATAGAAAGGAAGATGTCTACTCTTACTTCAAGAAATATGGAACACACACTCAAAAGAAAAAAAATTCTAGAAACAATATCAGTTTAGAAGTGGGTACTCCACAACTTCTAATATGCTTATGTTTTATCAAGAGAAAGGGGTAATCTACTCTTAATCAAGAAAAGACAAAGCTCTGATACTGTATGTGTACTCTTGTCAATCTGGCAAGGACAATAACTAGATGAAATCAAATAAACAAGTGAGACCTCTCTCAAAGAAATAAATATAAAGAAGTATATGTATTAAAAAGAAACTGGAATGGCTAATGCCAAAAGACAAGAAAAACTAGAGACTCTTGAACTAGACTGGAAACAAGAAAGGAGTTGACAAGAGTGAAGAAGGCTTCACTCTTGTCTCTATTTATACTATCTACCTAAGAGCTAAGTAGCGGCGTTCTATAGGACCTCCAACACGTATCCAATTTACAAGACACGTGTCCAAGTTGCAAGACACGTGTCAAACTTGCAGGGCAAGTTTCCTATATGTTTGCCACGTATTTAGCTTGGTCTTCAAGCTACCAACATGTGCGACATGTGGCTAACTTATTGACCAAGTTTCTAATCCAAAAGTCTACTATGGACACTTATAAAGTCAAAGCAGCGTCTATGAAGTTTCAAGGAAGTTTCTCTAAAGATATTATGGAATTAATCTGCTTTTACCTTCTTTTAACTAGTTCTATCTGATCATATAGGTAACTATGTATATGTCCGTGACACTATGTTGGAACAAGCCTTTACTAAGGTGGAAAGATGTGACTAAGCTCTTTGCAAGCATGATGCCATAGATATGGTAGCATGGATAACTAATATTTTTAAATCTAACAAGAATACTATTGTCATAAGTAATTTAGTTGATATCCAACTTGAGAAGCTTCTACATTGTTGGAAGTGTGGAGAAGTTGATTACACTAAAAAAAATCCCAATATTTTATAATTTTTCAAAAAGACTCAACCATAAAAAAAATCTAAGAAAAAAGACAAGGTAGCCAAAGCTGAGGTAAAAATTACAAAGAAGCAATTAAAATACAACCATTGTAGTAAACTTAGACATGATGATAAATATTGTTTCATACTGCATCCAACAAAGAGGCTTCTATCAAAGAAGGAAAAGTCTCTTGAAGCTAAACTCACAGTCTTAGAGGAAAAACTCAAGACTAAGGCATCTCTAGGCTAGGTGTTTGAGTTTAGAATGTCAACAAAAATATAAGCTAATGCTTTTGATTTATACATGTTTGGAACTGCAAGAGAAGTGATAGCCGTTGTGGCTATTCAAGCCTATATATATACTCAAACTATGGCACCTACTAAAAGTGAGCCCTTGTAGAGCTTACAAGATTGTTACAATGGTACTACAGACCAAATTGGTTAAGCCAGGTTGCCACTATCTTTTGTCTTAGCGGATACTATATTCAAGGCTCTAATTCATAATCCATCTCCTTTACCAAATGGCATTAGTTCTTCTAAGGATCTAATAAATACTTTGATTCATGAAATATTCAAGATGTCTATTTTCTCAGGCAATGATTTGATGGTACCACATCTTTAGCCATTATCAATTTTTTACTTGGTGGATAATCTTTTAGAAGATAAAACAGCCATGTCTTTTCTTGAAATTATCCAAGTAGTGGTTGATACTTCTAGTATGAAGGAATATAAAGACTTAGTTGAGTTGCAAGCCAAATTGGCTATTGAAGCTATTATAGCTTTTAATGAAAGTAATTTGTATCAAATAGAGATATCTTCTTTTATAGATGTATCAACAATTGGAAGAGAGGCTTATCTAGTAAATGTTACAATTAGATTGATTTGAGAGCATTTAAATATGAAATTTGGTGTCATACTGCATTTACATGCAATGTATAAAAATATTATATATCTTGTATCTATTGTTATTACATGTGTGAGTGCTAGAGGTTATTTTAGAAGATATTATAAGGAGAGGATTTATTATAGCTACTTAGTTAGTGAATTAAGATGGCTATTTGTTTTGTTCCTATCTTACTTATATCCTAGAATAGACTCTTTTGTATTTAGAAGAAAGGTAAAGGTTGTTTTACCTTTCTTGTTGATTTTTGAGGTAGAATGGACCTTATGAGGGATAAGAAAGAAGAGCATGGGGTGAATAGGGCCTGTCCAATAGGATTTGGCTACCCATGTGGACGTATCATAGTTTAATATGGAAGGAAAGGGGGATATATTCCTCTTGCTAGACCTAAGATTTGGGTAATTTTGAGTGGTGAACTTTGAAGAGAGATAGCTCTAAGGATATAAAAACGTTTGTAATGAAAATTTGTAGGTGTATTCTTAGAGTTGTGAGGATTCTAGAACCTATTCACTTGCTTGTATTAGAATTGTGAGCAAAAAATAATGCTTGTTTTAATAAAGTGAGGTCTACTACTATCAAAAAGTGACAGTAGAAACTTTGATCTGCCACTGCAAGTTTGATTTCAACTCTTTCTTAGTGAAATTTATAAAAAGTGTGGAAAATTGTGCTAGCTTTCTATCAAGACATCTTTTGTAGCATTTGGAGTTGGAGAGAAAAAGTTGTGAGCTTGAGAGTAAGAAAGGGTCTGATGCCACCTGACGAAGAGGGGCAGAGACTTTGTTCAACCACCCAAGTCGGACAATCTTTTCAATCTTTTTGATATTTTAGGTGCTTATAGTAGCTTGTTTAAGCTTTCCAAAAAAAAAAATCAATACATTTAGAGCTTTGATGAAAGTTTTATGAGCCGTGAAGTGTCAAGAGGGCTAATTATTGCTAGGGTTTGAAGAGTAGAATCAACTAGCTATAAAATCTGGAGTTTGAGAGGCATGCATGCGAAATTTTAGAAAAAGTTAGATGATGGAGTGAACTTTCTAAAAATGTATTGCATGCTTAATTTGGAGAAGAGAAGTAATCACAACAAAGGCTGAAGTGAAGAGGAGCTTTGCTGCCTTTGCATTTGCTTGAAAATTTTAGTGCCTATTTCTTTTAGCCATTACTTTTAAACGGTAAGACATCTATTTGTGAAATTTTGATATGTTTTACAATGGACTTTTAGCTTTCTATAGGCTATAAGCACGCTTAATTTAAAATTTGGATGGATTTTTAGTGATTTATTTAATTTCAGCTTGTTATATAACTTGTATTCTTCATATGCGGTTGTATTTTGAGGTATACTTGAGTATATACATACTTTGCTTATACTTATATAATAAGTATATATACTTGTATTTATATCAAGTATTTATATAAGTATTCTATAAGTATTATATATAATATTTGTATAAATATTTATACAAGTATTATACTAAAGATTATATATTATTTTATATAAGTATTTATATAAGTATTATATCAAATATTATATAAGTATTTATATAAATATTATTCAAGGATTTATACTTTATAATTTTACAAGTCTTGTACAAGTATAATACAAATATAATTTGAAAGCTTGAACAAATATTGTGCAAGTATAAAAGATACTTGCATAGCTTCTTCTCATATTCCCTGCTAGTTCTAATAGCAGCTAGAAACCCAACTTTTTTCCAAGGCGAATTCTCTCAACTCGACACCGGAGTAGTGCAATTGGTCAATAATAATGGAATATTAGTTATTGGCTACATGAAAGGTAATGCTACTTATGCTATTCTATCTCAAGTGATGGTGGACACAAGGACTCAATCTATGATGTTAGATAAGTGTTTCACCCAAGAGCTTGGTTTGACAGTTACTGACCTGAAATCTTGTCCATTCACCATTGTTACATCAATTAGATGCATAAAATATACTATTGGTTATATTAAGGAACCATTGCAGTTGATTTTTCATGTTGGGAATAGATCTCTTTATTTACACTTGTCTCTAAAATGTGTGGTTACTAATACCACCAACTATGATCTTTTAATTAGTCAATAGGCCCTCTATCTATTTGGTTTTGGTTTGGATTATTAAATTGAAGAAGCATGGATTAGATCCAGTTAGTCTTTTAGAGATGGTAGGAAGGAGATGATTCCTATGGCATTTGCAATAGCTACTATATTTATGTCAGCAAAAGATCTCCTTTTTAGAACAACCTTATTGATAGAGACATTTGTATTTCTTAATGGTCAAATGGATCATAGTAATGTATACATTTTGAAGGTTCTTCTTTGCCATTATAAAGATTTGTTTCCACCTTAGGATACTACTGAAAAGTTAGTTCAATAATGCCAAGATCTTGTGACTTTGGATCTTGGAACTTTGCCAATTATAATAGATCCATCAGATTTTGGCCAAATTATTCATTGGCAGCCATTATCAAATGGTGTGAATTGTAAATTATATATCAAAATTTTATTAATATTATTTATTTATTAATTATAAAAAAATAGAGATTTTTGGTCTAAATTATATACCAAGGCTTTAGATTATCATAGAATCTAATTAAAAAAATTTAATTTTAAAAAATATTAATTTTTATTTAAAAAGAGATTATTAGGAAATATAAGATTAGTTGTAGTTGGAATATAGTGAAGAAGTGATGGAAAGTTATTCTTCTTTTGAAGCCTTAAGAAATGGTGAAAGAAGAAGATGAAGAATAATTCTATTCTTAAAGCTATAAGAGATAGCAAAGAAAGAAAATAGAAAGTTACTTTGTTCTTAAAGCCATAAGTGATGATAAAGGAAGAAGATGGAGAGCTATTCTACTCTTCAACTATTACTTCTATGATAATAAATCCCTCTTAAAGATTAATATTTCTATTAATAAATTAATAAGTTATTTTACATAAATTTTATCTAATTAAATTATTAAAATTTAAAACTTATCTATTGATTAATATCTATAATGATTTATCATCATTTTATAACAAATAGATGCCAACTATTGGTCCTCTCTACAAATATCATTAGTTGAAGATCATGGAGGGTGTAGATTGACCTCTTAATGACAAATGGTGCTAAAAATAATAGTTGGTAGTTAGAAATACTTAGAATAAGATAAAGTGGCATACAAATTATACCACTTGTATAGAGTAGCTAGTAGAAAGGCTCTCAAATTAGTTGTTACTTGCAAATTATCACCAATGGAAATTATTGATAAATGGCTTAAGGGCTTTGATAAATAAAATCCTCTCAAAGTCTTATTCTTCATCCATCCATCCATCTATCTATCAGTCAATCTATCTATCTATCTATCTATCTATCTATCTATCTATCTATCTATCTATCTATCTATCTATCTATCTTTCTTTCTTTCTTTCTCTATCTCTCACCTTTGATTTGAGTCTTTGGCAAAGCCAACCTATAGAGGCACCAAAGAATTGTATTGTTTTATTTGTTATAAACTTATGTTGTTAATTGTTGTTTTATATCCCTGTTGGTCCTATTAGAACTTACTATTCATGGAATTATTTTTTTATTTATATATATTCATTATATAAGAGAGAAAAAATTAGTAAGGTTAGATGAAAGAATCATCAAATTTGGAATTGAAATAGAAAAATCATGAGGGTTTGAAGTTGAGAGATTTTATGTTGCTATTGATACTCTATCTTGTATTTTTTTTTCATCTAACTATGCTATTTTCAACCAATTATACTATTTCCATCTTATTATATCTATTTTTATCTAATTATATTTATTTTTATCTAATTATATCTATTTTCATCTAATAGCATTATTTTCATCTAATTGCTTATTTTATCTATTTTTTTTCATCCAAATACTTCTATTTGCTAGTTTTATCTAAAATTTTTTTTCTTATTTTATTTTTTATCACTTATTCTAAGTTAAATCAAATAGTAAGCATTACTTGGAAGATATTATCTAAACAATGGGAATTACAATCAGTTGATTAACTAATCAACTATTAAAGTGATCATATAATTAGTCTCTACTACCTTTCAAACTTGTTGTGTAATTATTTTTCTTCTTGAAGTGGATAAAGAGGAATTTTAATTCACAAAAGGCATTACCCTTGTGGAACTATTTGTAGGTATTACCATTAATTTAGCAACAGTTTTAGGCATTGGTCTTAAGATGAAGAGGTATATTTATGTCAACAATAGATATATCTCCAAACATGCCGTTGTCAAGGTAGAGAGAGCTTCTTTCAAAAAAGCACTACACTTTTGGCTATCACTAATTGCTCAATCAAATTTCAAGATAAGAAAAATTCCAAATTTATATAAAAATTATTCTTATAGGGTCAATTATATCAAATATATAAGTCTTTGATAGATAAAAATATCCAAATTCATAGTAAAATATTACAAACCTTATATATCCTAAAAAGAATTTTTTTCTAAATTCCAATAGTTCATATCTTCCAATCAAACCATCCAAATAGTCTCAAATTTTAAATAAAGTATTGATATACTTTTAACAACTACTACATCATATTTCAATTGTAGATTCAATAAGGATCTTGAAATATAGCTAAAATCCTAACAACAACTTCAAATCCTTGTTTACAAATATTTCGCTTGCAAAATTCTTCATATCTCACAAATTAAATGTCCGAATACCACAAAAATTGGAATATATCTTACTAATATAATAATTTATCTTTTTAAAAATTTTTAATCAAAGATCCATCCAGAAGTTCAAGATATGGTGAAAATCATCACTATCAAAAAAATGGTCTACTTACTACCTTGGAATTGGATGTGCTATCTTTAACTTCTAATATTTCTTTTATTTAAACTGTAAATATAATAATTTTTCTATACAAGATGTAGGTCTTGAAATTGCCTCTCTAATTACACCTCCAATTTCTAAAAGCTTTTATATAATTCCTTATATCTTCAAAAGAAAGATAATATATTCTAAATCCATATCTTAATTTCAAACATCTATAGCTCCTTCACTTCAACTTTGAATTCCCTAATTTTTGTATATAAATTATCTTTTAGAATCTAAACTTTATAATTCTTATTTTTTCTTTCTAAATACTATCTTTGCAATTGTCCAAATCCTCAAAATATTGTAAAAAGCTTGTTGAAAGCCTATTAGGTATGAAGACCAATCAATAGAAATGAAGTCCAACCAATAGAATGAAGTCTTCCATTCTTTGGCTTCATTCCTCCAAATGAATCTTTTAATAGCTTAGATTTCAATCTTTAGGCCTCAAATCTCCTCTCAAAGCTTCATACTAAACATCTAAGTTCCATATGATTTAAAGACCATAATCAAATTAGAAAAAAATAAATCAAAATAAAGATTCTTACATCAATTTTTTTAAATAATTTTATTAACTATTCTAATACATATTAGAATTTATGAACTTATTACATAATTTGATTAATTTTTATATAATGTAAGCAATTACAATACAACATCTACCCCTTCTAAACTTATACAATGTCTAATATGTGCCAAGAAATCACCCCTTCCAATCTTCAGTTTAATCAATGATTCTTAAATAAATCAATATTTAATTTTGCACTTCTCTCTCAATTCTACCTCTTTGACAACTTACTTGATGTATTCCATAGTATCAAGTGGTAATTGAGTGGCCATTAGTTCCACCTTTTTAATAACAATCTTATACTTGATTTACATCATGGGCTCAAGTTTTCACTCATAGCTTGTAATAAATCTAGTATATGTTATTTTTTTCTCCAATTTTTTATAAGCCTTTTTTGAGGTATCTCCATTATAACATCTCTATCTACCTTTGTAGCTAAGTTCTTCAAACTTGTATCAACCTATCTTCCAAACTTGCTTCTTCTAATACTCCAACTATAATTTCATTACTTGAAATTAAATCTATTCTTTTTTTTTTAAAAAAAATATTTTTTTATCCTTCTTTTATTTATAAAATTTAAATCCTAAACTCTTTGAAAACTCACAAATCCATTGCCAATCAAATCTAAAAATTTAGAACTAAAATTATCTATGTTAGAGTTTGGAGATAATTTATTTGCATCCACGTACTTCCATCCTACATGGATGCCTTTTAGAAACCGAAGAATATGTTTTTTGGCTATAAAGACATCTCTTTCAATTATTTTTTATGCCTTTCATAAATAGACTTTATAGTAAGAAATTATGCAATTTTCTTTCTATCACAATTATAAATCCTAATATAATGTAAACTATCATCTAAGACTTTAGTTTCTATGCTAGCAGCTGTAATATAAGACTAATCAATTATTACTAGATATGTAGCAAAATTTTGCATAGAAAAATATTGTTCCACCTCCACATTTCTAATCTTAATCTTTACAGCTAGACAAGTCCTATATAGATCACCTTGCTTATTTTTTGTAGTTCTAATCACCCAACCATGGTTGATATTAATTGGCTATTTATTTTTTTCATATATCCACTTTGATATGATGTTGATTTCTGATCCATGATCAACTAAGGCTAAGATTGGATCCTTAGAATCTTCTAATTTTACTTGTGTCTTTATAATAGCCCTAGTCTAATAACGGATTGAATAGCTATTATGTACAATTTCATCATCATCATCTTTTGAGGAACTGATATCACATACTTCTTATATAATCTTCTTTCTTTTGCCAAATTCTATTGATATGCACTTTATTTGATATCCTTCCATATCCTCAGTATGATTGATTTGAGCCTTGTCCTTTATATCAATCCTACTTCTAAACTTTGGTAATATAGATTTTGTAAATACTTGTCCTATCTCTTCTTCCTCATCCTTAGTTATACAAATATCTAATGCTTCCACCATAATAGCTTCAGTTATTATTTGTCTCTTTTTTTTTATCATATCAATGATTAATTCATAGAAATTCCTCTTAGCTATACCAAGAGCCTCTCTTAGAGTGAATTCAATCTTAGTATCTAAAATCTTTTCTTCTAAGATACTTTTCATATCTATAGATGATCCAATATCAAATTGAAGCTTTTAGGCACATTTTTTATCTTTGAGCTTGCCTATATTATCCTTCTCTTTTTCTTTGCTCTTCTCCCACTATTCTTTTGATAATGGTATATCATTAGGATGAATAGAAGAAGGCATCTTCTTTGATTTTATTCCTAAAAAACTTCCTTGTTCTTTAGAGATTTCTTCTTACTTGTTGGCTTAACATCTTTTTTATAAATAATCTTATATCTCTTCTCTTCAACCATAGTATTATAAAAATCATTACTCTATTGGTTTCCATCTAAAAATACTTTGATATTAATAGTATCAATTGAATTATTCCATCTAGTCATCTTCTTAATAATTTTAGTTTTCTTGATCATGGCTTCTATCGCTAATGAAAAAATAGTCTCAATTATTTTTTATTCTATTATAATAGAATAAGATTCTATTTTTTTAATATATAATACCACTCTTACATATCTTTTTTTCTATAAGCTTCTTCATACCTTTCTTTCTAAAGCTGATTTTTAAAAGCTTATCTAAATTTTTTAGTCTTATCTTGCCATCCTTAAAATGCATTATATTTTCTTTGATTGCAACTTTTTAACTATCACATTCACCACATTTGTGGTTTAAATTGTCAAACTACATACATCTTTCTACAAATCCTTTTAAGTCTATATATATATCTTCAATAAGCTTGCAATTTGAAATTTCTTCAATATAGTCATTTTCACCTTCAAATTTGTATGCTCTTGATTAATTCTTCAAGATTGTCATCTTGAACAAACTTGTTATTTTTTGTGGAGTACCACCAAAGAAGTATGTATATTCAAGAAAAAATTAGAATGGCTATTGCCAAAAACTAGAAAATACATGAGACTCTTGAACTAGATTAGAAGCAAGAAAAGAATTGACAAGAGTGAAGAAGGCTTCACTCTTATCTCTATATATACTATTTATCTAAGAACTACATGGCGATGTTCTATAAAACCTCCAACACATGTCTAATTTGTAAGATATATGTCAAACTTATAAGACAAGTTTCCTACATGTATGCCACGTACTTAGCTTGTTCCACAAGCTACCAACATGTGCAACACATGACTAGCTTGTTGGCCAAATTTTTAATCTACCAATCACCTATAAATATATATAAAGATGATTCCATATTTATAAAGCTTCTAAGAAGCTTTTCTATAAAATATTATCAAATTAATTTATTTTACCTATATCTTTCAATCTATATTAACTAAGTAATTATTGAAATAAATCTTATGTCCGTGACATTATTCCCCCTTCTAGCAACAAATTTTACAAGGAGGGGTGATTACATATTGACGAAGTTCAAGATACGTCGAATTGTGCTTGCCACATATTTTAATCTTTATTTTCTTCAAAGGTAGTTGATAGGTCTTTTCAGCCATCAATAGTGTTCCATACCAAGGCAAGAGGACCACCTTGTTATTTGATCATTATTGAGGCCTTCATAACTTCTTTCAAAGAAAACATTTGAAACACCATCAGTAGTAGTTTCTACCTTTAAAAGTATCACTAAACATCCAAAGTCTTTTCTAAGGTCATGATACCAAATACATTGTATTTTGCCATCAATTCAAGGAAGAACATGTCATTCTTGAGGATCTTCATCTCTATTCCATCATCTTGAATGTTATGATAATTGTAATGTCTTCTCTGATAAGTCAGCAAATGATGGTTCTTGAGCTGAATTTGCTGGTTGTTGATCTTCTATCTATTTAGTATAAATAAATTCAAGGAAATAACAAACAATGATACAAGATAGAGTAAAACCTCTATAGAACTTGTTTTGCTTTATAGCAAAGATTTTTTCGACTCTTTATCTTGATTTTGACAGATGTCAATAAAATGCATTGATTTTTATTGATGCGTTTGCTAAATTTCTGGATGGCTCCTATGTATGTTCATTAATATTGTATCCCCGCCAACGTATAAGATATTTTAATTGATTTCGGTGCCACCTTGAATCTAAAATCTCTTCTATCTCAAATTCTTCATTGTTGTCTATTTCTATAGAAGGCGGTGGTATTTATCTTCTTCCTTGTATATCCATTGTTTTGTATGGCTTAAGTAAAGATATGTGAAATATACAATGGATCTTTATAGATTTTGGTAAGCATAATCGATAAACAACTGGATTGATTTGTCCACAAATCGAAAAAAATCTAAGCTTACAATAATCTAGTTTGTCGCAAGGATAAATAGTCTTGATATTATAAGAAAGTAATCATATCTTATCGCCCACATGGAATCAAGGTTGTTCCTTGTAATAGGCATCTATATTGATTTTTTATTGTTCTTGAGCTTTTTTTAATTGTGCCTTTATTGTTGCATGTAGCTCTAACAATCGATTTGCCAAATCTTTTGCCGCAAGATTATTAGCTTTTAAAAAGTCAAAAGTATCAAGTCATAGATGATAACTATAATTTGGAAAGAATGGAATTTGTTGAGTAAACAAATTTGATACAAATTGTGTTCGTCTATCTCATATAATATCCCTTGGTAATCCATGATAGTGGTAGATATTATCAACAAAGAGTTTAGCTATTTCTTCACCTATAATAGATTTTGTACATGATATAAAATATTTCATCTTGGTAAAATGATCTTCAATCACAAATATAGAATCATATAAAAATGACTTTGAAAGATCTATAATAAAATCTATAAAAACAGAAGACCAATGTTGGTCTAGTATAGGTAATGGTTGGAGAAGTCCTTAAGGTCAGTGACAAAGAATTTTTGATCTTGAATAAATGTCATATAATTATACAAACTCTTTAATAACCTTTCACATCTGAGGCCACTAAAAATCTCTTGATATTAGCTCCAAAGTCTTATTATATCTAAAATATCTTGCTACAGGGAGGTTGTGACGAGCTTCTAGAGCATGTAGTCATGTTGTGCCTTTTGAAATATATAGGCGGCCTTTAAAATAGAATAGATCATTCTTGAACTCAAAATTGGAAGTATCACGAGACTTAGATGAATTATTCTTAATCTCATGATATCATAGATCTACTCTATTTTGAAGGCCGCCTAGATATCATAGAAATATCACGAGACTTAGATGAATTATTTTTAATCTCATGGACAAGAGGATCTAAAGACATACTTGATTGAATTTGCTTGATAAAAGTTGAATTAATAGTCAATGTTGATTTCATTGCTCAAAGATGAAATTGCTCCGGCTTCAAGAGGGTTATTTTTTGTTGATCAAAAGCCAAATCTCCTTCTTTTGATATAAGATAAGAATGTCTAGTAAGGGCATTGGAGAAACCTTGTTGTTATTCTGACCAATAGGTGATAATAAATTCGAATCTTGATAAAGACATGCTCCAATAAGCTTGACGATGATTCAACATATGTGTTGATATGAAATATTCAAGGTTCTTGTGATCCGTATACACAGTGTCATGTTGTGGTTTAGCCACCATGTGAAAAAATTGTACATGTATATTTAATATATAATTTACTACATAATTAAATAAGAGCCATATCAATAGACTTTTATTAATTATAAGATAAGATTAGATTATTAGTTTACAAGGAACCATTTAATAGGATTATTAATGATATTTATATAACTTTATTTTCTTTTTGATAGTAATTTTGAGGTTGATTTATATTGATAATAATTCTTGTATATCTTAAGTCACCTTTGTTAGACATTGGTGATCCTTAAGATCTTATTTACTTCTTTTATTTGGTATTTAGAACACATATTATGTAAATTTTATAACAAAAAGGATTAGAAAGAGATTTTTAGTGTGAAAGGGGGTAGCTAGGCCATCTATGTAGATGAATGGAGATGGATGATAGAAGTTTCTATTCCTATTGGCCAAAAATCATACCCAATCGGCTTCAAGGAGGCTGCCCAAGGGTTTATTAAGGATTAGAGTTTGTTTTTTAAAGACAATTGAACATCAGAGGCTAGGATCAGCAATTTTAGATTTTTGGATATGGTTTTGGTACAAATCTTGCATGATTTGGACTTTTTATGAAAGAGATATAGGCGCTCAAAATTAGGGTGTCAAAATTATATATATTGTCACTCATTTGAACATAACTCGTGCATACAAAGAGCAATAGACAATCGGCAACTGAGATTGGAAAGCGCACTTTTTTTGCTACATTTTTCATGCATAATTTGATAAAATCCAAGTTGTGGTAAAGGAGATATTAGGAGTTGAAATTAGTGCTTGTAAGCTAAAAGCAGTAAGTGATCCTACTTAATTAATGGTTACATTTTGAGCTATATCTTAGGCAATTTGATAGATTTTTTGGCTTAAAATTTTTGTAAGTGTATATATTTATATCACAAGACTATGTAAAAAAAATTTGTGGCATTAAGGTTTTGGGTTTGTGCAATATAAAGAAAATAGTGCTCAAGTATCTCTAAGCTAGGGTTTTAAGTGCCTGCTAGGATTTTTGAGATATTGGACGATTGAAAAAGAATTTATGATTGATTCTTTTTTGTGATAAAACTCAAGAAGATTGCCTACATTTTGAAGAAATTTTTTTAGAAATTAAATAGTTGAATCAAGAGTTATTGGACTCAAAAGATCAAGAAGAAATAAGTCCTTGTGGGTGAATAAAGTTTTGAAGGATTTTTGAAGAAATTTGAATTCTTTTTGTACAAACCTACTTGAATACAAGAAGGTTTATGCATGTAACTTCTCCTTTGTAAGATTGTTATATTATTTGTCCTTTTTATCATGGATAAATCACTTGTTAGAGTTTTGCCAATAATTTTCAAGTGAATTCTTTACAACCAGGTATCCAGTGTATTCCTAGATAGAAAATCATGCCATACGACAATAGTGACTAGACTAGAAGCATCTTCCAAATAGTGATGCCATTCTTGAAAAGAATCCACAATTGTAAGAAATTCTTTATCATAGATTTCATAGCTGATTTCTGCTACTGAAAATTTTTTGGAATGAAAAGCTATTAGGTGGAGTTTGTCATTTGCTCCCATTTGTGACAATACCACCCTCAAAGCAAAGTTTGATGCATCTATTTCCATAAAAAATACCTTGAAAAAGTTGACATGATATAAGATTGATACAAAAGTAAAAGTTATCTTTAAAGCCTTAAATAATGCTTCTGCTTCTTTATTCCACTCAAGTTTGTCCTTACAAGTTAAGCATGTAAGTGGAGCTGCAACTTACAAAAAGTTCTTGATAAAGATTCAATAATAATTAGCAAATTTCAAAAAATATTGCACATCTCATATTATTTTTGGAATCTTCCAATTTATAATTATTTGGACTTTCTTTGGATCCATTTTGAGACCATTATTTGAAATAATCTATCCTAAGAAGTCAACTTTAGTAGTGTGAAATACACACTTTTTCATCTTGGCATATAACCCTGCATTTCTAATTTTTTATAATACACAATGAACATGAAGTTCATATTCTTTTGTATTCTTAGAGTAGATCAAAATGTCATCTAAATAATAGATAACAAAATCATCAAGAAACTCATGAAATACATCATTCATAAGAATTGAAAAGCAACTGGTGCATTTGTAACTCTACCATTGGAAGTTTCTTATATTTGGATTAAAGAATGTATTTACAGAGTTTCAATAGGTGATGGACCAAATTTTGGCAAGCTTGCCATTTGTCAAATGCTACATTGATAATATAATCATCTTTAGTAGTAGCCTATAAGAATATGTGAGGTACTTGCAAGTTATTTTTGAATGGTTACAATATTAAGGATTATGTTTTTTTCATGGCAAATATAAGTTTTTCAATGATAGACTATCATATTTTAAACATATAATTGTTCTTAGAGGTCTAGGAATATGGCAAGAAAAGATGAATGTTTTGCATAAGATTCTAGTATTTAATAATGTACCATGGCTTCATGCTTTTTTTGACTTGACAAATTACTGTCAGTGGTTTGTGAGGAACTTCAATTAAATAGCCAAGTCCCTCATAATATGTACAAGCAAGGACCAGCTATAGACTTCGAATCATGAGCAACAAGAAGTATTTGATATATTGAAGTAGAGATTGGATTTAGCTTTAGTGCTTCGGCGTCTTGATATTTCTAGGCCATTTTAATTATACATTGATTGGAATTCTATATGCTTTGGAATAGTTTTGATCCAAAAAGATGAAGGAGGGCGTGAGTATGTGATTGCTTATGCTTTTTGGAATAACAATAGTATAAAATCAAAGTACTTATCTTATGAAAGAGAAGCATTGGTTGCAAATTGGGCCATTGCTCATTTTAGACCATATTTATATGGTCAATAATTCACCTTGGTAACAAACCACTAACCATTGAGGTAGCTTATGGAATCAAATAAGCTCAATGACAAGCTTATTAGATAAACTTTATTACTTCAAGAGTATAATTTTGAAGTTATACATTGAACTAGTATAACCAACTTGAATATGGATGGACTTTTTTGTAATCCAAGTGTTCTTAATGAAGACCTTATTGGAGCCAAATAGCATGGAGATTGTGATAGAAAGATAGTTCTAAGATAGCACATTATTGCTTATCTTATTTTGATGTTAGATTCTGTTTTTGTAATGTTTGATTAAGGCTCAAATTAAAAATCCAGCTATCAAGGATAAGAAACACAAACAATCAAAGTACCAAAATATTCTTATATCACTTAAAAGAAATAAAAAATCTTTTAAAGATGATATAATATTAAATTAAAATGGCTATTATCAAAAACAAGAAGAGTAGAAATTCTTGAAACAAGACTAAGAATAAGAAAGGTATTGACAAGAATGAAGAAGGCTTCACTCTTATTTCTATATATATTATCTACCTAAAAATTACATAGTGACGTTCTATAGGACCTCCAACACCTATCTAATTTGTAAAACATATTTCAAACTTATAAGATAAGTTTCTTATATGTGTGCTATATAATTAGCTTATTCTACAAGCTATCAATATGTGCAATACGTGGCTAATTTATTGGCTAAGTTTCTAAGCTACCAATCACCTATAGACAAGAATAAAGATGAAATCACTTCTATAAAACTTATAGGAAGTTTTTCTACAAAATATTATTAAATTAATTTATTTTTATCTACTTCTACCTATCCATGTTACTTAAATAACTATTAGAATAAATTTTATATCTATAATATTATTCTTTCTTCTAGAGACGAGTTCTACAAAGAGTGGTGATTATATATTGAAGAAGTCCATAATGCATTGAATTGTATTTGTCACATATTTTGATCTTTATTCTCTTTGAAGGTAGTTGATAGGTCTTTTCAATCATCAATAGTTCTTACCTCTAAAAGTATCATCAAACATCAAAAGTCTCTTCCAAGGTCATGATACCAAATATATTATATTTCACCATCAATTCAAAGAAGAACATGTCATTCTTAAGGATCTTCATCTTTATTCCGTCATCTTAAAAGTTATGACAGTTGTAATGTCTTATCTGGTTAGTCAGCAAACAATAGCTTTTGAATTGAATTTTTTGGTTGTTGATTTTTCATATCTTTAATGCTAAAAATCCAAAGAAATAACAAACAATAATACAAGATACTTCAATCGAACTTGCTTTGTTTTATAATAATGATTTTCTTCATTTTGATTTTGATAGATATTATCAATAAAATATCTTTAATTTTAATTGATGTATTTGCTAAATTTCTAGATGGCTCCTATGTGCATTCACTAATATCATATCTATGCCAATGTACAAGATATTCCAACCTATTTTGATGCTGCTTCAAATCTAAGACCTCTTCTACTTCAAATTCTTCATTTTTGTCTATTTCTATAGGAAGCAATGTCATATTATAATTCCTTACAGTATGTAAAACATATAATATGTTCATAAGTTCTAATATGTGTTAAAATGGCTAGTAAAGTATTTAAAGGAGTTGATGTAAAAAACTTTATTTTGTCTTTTTTTTATTTATTTTGATTATGGCTTTTAAATTGTATAGAACCTAAATATTTAATATAAAGCCTTGAAAGAAGATTGGGGTCCAAAGATGAAAAACTAAACTACTAAAAGGCTTATTTAGAAGGATAAAGACAAAATATGGATGAATGAAGATAAGGGGTGAAGATCTTCATTCCTATTGGTCAATGGTTATGCCCAATAGACTTTGAGCAAGTTGTCTATGATAAGAATAAGGGTTTTGGTACCTTCAAAGAAGGTATTCAAAAATTAGAGGATAGGATTAAAAATCTTGTTTTTTGTACTACAATTTTGGTATAAAAATCTAGAGATTTGGAGTTTTTATGGAGGAATAGGCACTTGAAATTAAGATGTACAAATCATACCTATTGTCACTCTACTGTCACTCTTTTGTTATTATCTTTTATCTATAACTTTTAATCCAACCATCCACTTAGTGTGAAATTTTAAACACAAATGTCAATATAAGTCTTCTATATGTTCAAAAAAATTCAGCTCAATCCAACATACAAATTGCAAGAAAATGCCCAAAAATCGCATTGATAACACTCAGCCACTAACTCAAAAATTGATGTAGAAATTCCACTGGTGATTTCTCCTTCTTTAACTATTAACTTCAGCTCAAACTTGGTTTGGAACTTGATATCTAAGTTTTCTATTACCATGTCAAAATTTACATTGATCCAATTAGTAGATCTTTAATTATGACAAAAATCCTACCCAATCTTGAACTGCCAACTTCCGACAATCTTTTGTATCAAAGCCCAAATATCTCTTGATTGCATTATTAGATTAACACAAAATTTTGTGCACACTTAGCACATCCAATAATCCAAACAATATCAAATTTTGAACCATAGATGCTGCACAAATTGCACAAATCAGTCAAGAATGCAAGCCATCATTGTCTTATATAAAATCCAAAATACCAATACAAACACTGATTTTGAATAATGATTGCAAAGTCATCCAAAATTCTTTGGCAATAAGTTTAATATCCTTAAAAGAAGCTTTAGAATAGCTATCCAATCCTAATTGCCAATCTACAAAACCTCCCATAATTTGTCCTAGGCGACTGTTTTAGTGGCTAGAGGTGTGATTTTAACCCTGTCCTACAAATGGCCAACTCCTGGTTATCAATCTAATCTATCCTAGGGATTTTATAGCCCAATCCTATCCTTAACTTAATCCTAGTATCAATCATACTAGTAATTTATTTTTTTTACTATATTTTTATTATTTTATGGCCTTTCTAAGGCAGTAAAAAAATTACTACAACCTAAAAGGTAAAATTCTTAATTAATTCTTATCTGCTAGCTATTAAGTGAAAAAAATAAACTAAGAGGCTTTCATAAAAACCTTGTTGAAATATGTTGAATTTTTGTTGAACTAAGATAATAGAATATTAATTGAAAAATCATTTTTAGTCATAATTTCACCATATAATCATGTCACAATATAATACCATAAGGTTGATGATGAGGAGTTTTTGAACTTATACAAACATCACATGATTGTACAAACTCTTTAACTACCTTCTATATTTGAAACCACCAAAAATCTCTTAATATTAGTTCCAAAGTCTTTTTATACTCAAAATATCATACTACAAGAAAGTTGTGACAAGCTTCAAGAATACATAGTCATACTTCATCTTCTAGAATATATAAATATCCTTCAAAATAGAATATATTATTCTTGAATTCAAACTTGGAAGTATAATATGACTTAGATGAATTATTTTTAATATTATGAACAAGAAGGTCTAAACACATATTTGATTAGATTTGCTTGAAAAAAATTGAATCAATAGTCAATGTCAATTTCATTACTTGAAGATAAAATTATTTTGATTTTAACAAAATTATTCTTTATTGATTAAAAGCTACATCTCTTTCTTTTGGTGTAAGATAAAAAAAAATTTAAAAATATTAGACAAATCTTATTATTTTTTTAGTCGATAAGTGATAATAAATTCAAATCTTAACAAAGATATATTCCAATGAGTCTAGTGACAATTTAAAACACGTGCTGATATAAAATACTTAAAGTTCTTGTAATTTGTATATATAGTGACTAGATTTAAAGCACCTTCTAAATAATGACATTATTTTAAAAAAGAATCCATGATTATAAGAAGTTCTTTGTTGTAGAACTTCTAGTTAATTTTGGCTATTAAAAAAAAATTAAATAAAAAACTATTAGATAAAATTTGTCATCTACTTCCATTTGTGACAATACTGCATTCAAGACAAAGTCTGATGTATCTATTTCCATAAAAAATTCTTTGAAAAAATTGAGGTGATATAAGATTGGTATAAAAATAAAAGTTATCTTCAGAACTTCAAATGATGCTTTTGCTTCCTTACTCTACTTGAATTTTTTTTAAGAAGTTAAGTGTGTTAGTGGAGCTGCAACTTGAAAAAATTTCTTAATAAAAATCTAATTATAATTAATAAATTTTAGAAAATATTATACATTTCTTATTATTTTTGAAATTTTTCAATCCATAATTATCTGAACTTTTTTAGGATCCATCATTAGACCGTCATTAGAAATAATGTATTCTAAAAAGTCAACTTGAATAGTATAAAATATATACTTTTTCATCTTAACATATAATCTTATATCTTTAAATTTTTGTAATACACAACGAATATGAAATTCATGTTCTTTTGTGTTCTTAGAATAGATCAAAATAAGAGATAATAAAATCATCAAAAATTCACAAAAAATATTATTTATAAAATGTTGAAAAGCAGTTGGTGCATTTGTAAGTCTAAAAGACATGACATTATATTCAAAATGTCCATACCTAGGTCAAAATACAGTCTTCTATTCATCACTTTTTTTGATATGAATTAAATTATATGTTCTTTATAAATCTATTTTTGTATAGATCTTTATTTGACTGAGTTGATCAAAAAATCTTGAAATCAAAAATAAAGGATATCTATTCTTTAATGGTAATCTTTTTAGTCCTTAATAATTTACACACATCCACAACAATCTATTTTTTTCTTCACAAATAAGATAAAAGCTCCTACTCGGGATTTTGAATGGCATATGAAGTTCTTAGCTAAGTTCTTATCAATATATTCCTTCAATATAGCCAATTTATTCTACAATAAACTATAGATTGGTCTAAATGGTGGTTGCGCTCTTTTTTAAAGATCGATTGAAAAATCATAAGATTCATATTCTAAAAAAATATTTGTATTTTTTTTTTCTAAAAATATCTTTAAAATCTTGATATTAGCTAAAAATACTACTTATAATTTTTTTAATATTTAAATTAGATATAGCATATATAATAATAGATGATCTTTTTTTTATTACATGTATGAAAGTTTTTGCACCTATTAGTAAGGATTTAGATTGATTAGACTTATATATTTCTACTTGATTAATGGATTTTTAGATTAAATTATAAAAAAAATTAAGGTTACAAGAAGATCAATTTATTTTAAGATTATATTATTCTAATCATGATAATCTTAAAATAACTAGATTGGAAGGAGATCTAATCACATTAAATATTACTACACTATTATGTTTCTTAATTGTTACATCTAAAAGAATAATTTTATTGGTTATATTTTCAAAAGATAATAAACAATCATCTATGACTTCTATATGTACGGATTTAATTTTTTTAACTAAAGATATTTTTTATTTTTCCATAAAATCTTTATCTATAAAATAAATTAAGACTCTTGAATCTAATAAGATAAAGATTTTGTAATTTTTGGATCCTAAAAATATATCTATTGTAAAATAAGACGAGGAATTTGAAAAGAGAATAGGACCTTTATTAGGTATTGTATACAATTCCAACCACATGGTCCCTATTGAAGCTGAAAAAATTTATTTTTCAAAATATTATCTTCTCTAATAACCATGTTCTTGTCACGGATATAAGATTTATTTTAATAACCTTACCTTCTTTACTCTTATCAACTCCTTTTTTGCTTCTAGTCTAATTCAAGAGTCTCTTATATTTTCTTGTCTTTAGTAATAGCCATTCCATTTTTTTCTTGAATATACATATTTCTTTGTTTTTATCTTGTCATTTTCTTTTGATATAGTTTTCACTAATTTATGCATCTATTTCAGTTCGTGTCCTTGACAGATTGATAAGAGTGAAGATACAATATCAAAGCTTTGTCTTTTCTTGATTAAGAATAGATTATTTCTTTCTTTTAATAAGATATAAGCATATTTAAAAGTTCTAGAATTTTTTTTTTTTTGTTTTTAAATATTTTATTTTTATAGTGAGAATAGACACTTTTTTCCTTTCTATTGTATTATCATGGCAAAGATTGCTCAAATGAAGAATGCAATGGCACAAATGCAAGAACAAATAAGAGAATTAATATTTGTAATGCATCAACTCAATGTACCACTACAAAGAATAACAAGATTAGTAGGAAGTAAAGATATAGAGATGATTAAAGTTGCTTCAAGCTATACCACTTTACCTATAATTGAACACCATTTAAACATCAAGGAACCAAAAATTAGTTTGCTAGAAAAGTTTGATAGCACAAGATCTAAGTTTTGAAGATTCATCAATCAAGTACAACTACTAATTGAACTTCAATCCCAAAGTTATCCAATTTAAGAGTCATAAGTCAAATTTATTGGAATATTATTTTTAGGCTTTATTTTATCGTGGTTTCTATCTTTTCTTGAATGACATGATTCAATATTGGATAATTTAGAGACATTTTTGGTAGAATTTCAATTCATATATGGAGAATATGATGCAATTTGTGTTGCAACCAACAAAATCTATATCTTGTGATAAGGTAATCAATTAATGATAATATATGCTTTATAATTTTGACAACTAGCAATTGATATCAAGTAAGATGATGCTATATTCATTAATCAATTTATCTATGAATTATAATATGAGGTAAAAAAATTGATGTTCAACTTATGAAATCTTTAGATATTATCCAAAGAACACCTAAGTACATTGTCCAATCTAAGGATTTCATAAGTTGAATAATATCTAAGGATAATACCTAAGTACATTGTCCAATATCCAAAGAAATGACGCAACTATAAAATAAGGAGTACAGTTGTCAAAGAAGACAATATATTAGAAAATGAGCTTGTCCAACTACAATAGAGATTGTGCAGTTAGAATCTTATACAACTCCTAGTAAAGGTCTTATTCTCTCTTTAGAATCTTTTTTTTGTTTTATAATAGATATTTATTTGGGACCTAAAAATCACAAAGCTTCTCCCTTACTAGATTCAAGAGTCTCAGTATATTTTTTAGATAAAAAGTTTGTTAAAAGTCATAAAATACCTTCAGTACAAAAAATTAAATCCGTACATATAGAAGTCATAGATAGCGATCTGTTATCTTTTGAAGATTTTATTCATGAAATCCTTCCTATAAATATAACAATAGATGGTTATAATAGTTATATAATCTTTAATATAATTAAATCTTCCTCTATTTCAATTATTTTAGATTTATCATGGCTAAAAAAATATAATCCTCAAATAAATTGGATTTCTTGTAAATTTGACTTTTTTCAAAGTATTAATAAGAGTCTTGTTAACCAAATGAAAAGCCATAAGTATAATATATTAAAATCTATATTTATAGGTATAAAAGCTTTTATGAATGTAACAAAAGAAAGATCGTCTTTTTTTATTTATATTATATCTATTTTTGATGGTAAAAAGACTTCAAATAGCATTCTAAGCCAATATAAAAAATATCAAGATATTTTTTAAAAGAATAATGTAGATATTTTTTCCAAGCATTGTCTATATGATTGCTCAATTAACCTCAAAGAAGGAACTCAGTCTCCATTTGGACCAATCTACAATATATCACAAAATAAATTGGCTGAATTGAAAAAATATATTAATGAGAATTTGGCTAAGAATTTCATATGCCATTCAAAATCTCCAACAAAAGCTCCTATCTTGTTTGTAAAAAAAAAAGATGGGTTACTACGGATGTGTATAGATTATCAAAGGCTCAATAAGATTATCATCAAGAATATATATTCTCTACCTTTGATATTTGGATTTCTTGATTAATTGAATTAAACTAAGATCTATATAAAAATAGATCTATGAGGAATATATAATCTAGTACACATCAAAGAAGGAGATGAATAGGAGATTATATTTTGAATAAGATATGGATATTTTGAATATAATATCATATCTTTTGGACTTACAAATGCACCAGCTACTTTTCAACACCCTATAAATGACATTTTTTATGAGTTTCTTGATGATTTTATTGTCTATTATTTAGACTATATTCTAATCAATTCTAAAAATATAGAAGAACATGAATTTCATGTTTGTTGTATATTATAAAAACTTAGAGATGCAAGACTGTATACCAAGATGGAAAAGTGTGTATTTCATACTACTCAAGTTGACTTCTTATGATACATTATTTCAAATGATGGTCTTAAAATGGATCCTAAGAAAGTCTAGACAATTATGGATTTAAAGATTCTAAAAATAATAAGAGATATATAATGATTTTTGAGATTTGCCAATTACTATCAAATCTTCATCAAGAACTTTTTTCAAATTGCAGTTCTACTTACACGTTTAATTTATAAGGACAAATTCGATTGAAGTAAAGAAATAGAAGTATTATTTAAAACTTTGAAAATAATTTTTAAAATAATTTTTATAAAAATAGATGCATCAAATTTTGTTTTGAGCATAATATTGTCATAAATGGGAAAAAATGACAAATTCCACCCAATAGCTTTTTATTCCAGGAGATTTTTAGCAGTAGAAATCAACTACAAAATCCATAATAAAGAATTTCTTACAATTGTGGATTCTTTTCAAGAATGACATCATTACCTGGGAGGCGCTTCTAGTCCAATTATAATGTATATAGATCACAAGAACCTTGCATATTTCATGTCAATACGTGTATTGAATTGTCGTGAAGCTTGTTAAAGCATGTCTTTGTTAAGATTTAAGTTCATAATTACTTATCAATTAGAAAAACAACAAGGTTTGTTAAATGTCTTTTCTAGATGTTCTTATCTTGTATCAAAAGAAAAAAATTCAACTTTTGAACAACTCTTTTGAAGCCGGAGTGATTTCATCTTTGAGTAATGAAATTAACATTGATTGTTGATTCAACTTTTATCAAACAAATCTAGTCAAGTATGTCTTTAAACCCTCTTATTTGTGAGATTAAAAATAATTCATCTAAGTCTCATGATACTTCCAAGTTTGAGTTTAAAAATGATCTACTCTATTTTGATGGTGTCGCGTGGCGTGAACTTCTATCTAGGAATACACCGGGTACCTAGCTGTAGAGAATTTTACTTAATATTTATTGGCTAAACTCTAATGAGTTATTTGTCCTTAATAAGAAGGACAAATACACACAATAATATAAGAAAAAGGTTTTGTATGATTAAAACTTCTTATTTTTAAGTAGGTTTGTACATAAGTTTTCTCTATGATATGTAGAAAATCCTTAAAAACCTTTTAAAGACTCATCTATATATCAAAAATCATATCAAGGCTCTATACATCCACCTTTTATACCTCCATAAAGTCTTGGCTCCCAAAAATACCTTTAGTATGCACAAAAGTCCAAATTTGCAACAAAAACCCTTAAAAATATATTTTCCCGCAAAGGATGTTTTTCTTTCCAAACTTTAGAAAATCATATCTTCTGATCTAGCCGTTCATTTTTCTTCAAACTTTTAGGCAAGGTAAAATTCACCTTTAAGCTTTACCACAAAAAAAAATTCAACCGCAAATATACTTCCGATCATTCGATATCTCAAAATTCCTAGTAGGTGCTTAAAACCCTAGCTCAGAGACACCCGAGCACTATTTTCTCTATATCTCACAAACCCAAAACCCTAATGCCACAAAAATTTTGCACATAGTCTTGTGACATAAACATATATATTCTTAAAAATTTTGAGCCAAAAATCTATCAAATTGACTAAGATATAGCTCAAAATGTAACTGCTAGTTATGCAGAGTCACTTACTGCCTTTAGCTTACAAGCACTGACTTCAACTCGCAATATCTCCTTGATTCTAGCTTGGATTTTATCGAGCTGTACATGAAAAGTGTAGCCAAAAAAGTGCGCTTTTCAACCCCAGTCAAGGATCTTTAATTGCTCTCTGTATGCGCGAGATATACCCAAAAGAGTGATAGTAGGTCCAAAATCAACACCTTAACTTTGAGCGCCTATAACTTCTTCATTAAAAGTCCAAATCATGCAAGATTTGCACCTAAACCATACCCAAAAACCTAAACCTGATGACCCAAGCCTCTGATGTTCGACTCCCCTTCGAAAAACAAACCCTAACTCCTAATAAACCCTCGGGCAGCCTCCTTGAAGCCCATTGGGCATGATTTTTGGCCAATTAGAATAGAGATTTCTATCATCCACCTCTATTCATCCACATGGATGGCCAAACTACCCTTTTTACACTAAAAACCCTTTTCTAACCCTTCTTCTTATAAGATTTACATACTTGGTGCTTTAAGCACCAAATAAAAGAAGTAAATAAGATCTTAAGGATCACCAATGTCTAACATAGGTGACTTAAGACATATACAAGTTACTATCAATATAAAATTAACTTCAAAAGTCACTACTAAAAAAAAAATAAGGTTGTATAAACCTTAATAAGAATCCTTTTAATAGATCCTTTCTAAACTAGCAACCTAATCACATCCTATAACCAATAAAACTCCACTAATATGGCTCTCATTTAGCTATGTAGTAAATTATACATTAAATATACATATACAATTTTTTCACGTAGTAGCCAAACCACAACACGACAACGGATGCCTATATATTCCAGAAGATGAAGTACAACTACATGCTCTTGAAGCTCATTATAATTTTCCTACAGAAGAATATTTTGAATATAACAAGACTTTGGAGCTAATATCAAGAGATTTTTAGTGGCTTCAAATGTGGAAGATTATTAAAGAGTTTGTACAATTGTGCAATATTTATTCAAGATCAAAAACTCCTCATCATCAATTTTACGGACTTCTTCAACCATTACTTATACAAAAACAACCTTGATCTTTTGTTTCTATGGATTTTATTAAGAATCTTCCAAATTCAAATTCGTATCATTTTATATTTGTGATTGTAGATTATTTGATTGAAATAGCCTATTTTATATTATATACAAAATTTATCACAGATGAAGAAACAGCTAAATTCTTACTTGATAATATCTATTACTATCATGGATTATCAAAGGATATTATATCAAACAGAGGAATACAATTTGTATCAAGATTTTAGAGAATCCTTTTCAAAATATTGAAGGTAGATATAAAACTATCTTTAGCTTTTTTATCTTCAAATTGATAGATAAATAAAATATGTAAATCAAGTTTTGGAGTATAATTTAATATATACTATTAACTATCATCAAGATGATTGGACAACTCTCTTATCATTGGTAGAATTTGCTTATAATAATTTGGTGTATTCTTCTATTCAACAAACTTCATTCTATGCAAATTATTGTTATCATCCATGACTTTATATTTTTGATTTTTTAAAAGCTAATAATCTTCTAGTGGAAAATTTGGCAAATTAGTTATTAGAACTACATACAACAATAAAAGTACAATTAAAAAAAACTTAAGAACGACAAAAGATTAATGTAGATGTTTATTACAAGGAATAGCCTCAATTCCACATGGGCGATAAGGTATGGTTACTTCATCATAATATTAAGACTATTTGTTCTTGTAAAAAATAGGATTATCGTAGGCTTGGACCATTTCAATTTAAAAATAAATCAATTCAGTTGCTTATCAATTATGCTTATTAAAATCTATGAAGATCCATCATATATTCTACATGTCAATACTCAAGTCACACAAGATAATGGATATATAAGAAAGAAGATAAATGCCACCACCTCCTATAGAAGTGGACAATAATAAAGAATTTGAGGTGGAAGAAGTCTTAGATTCAAGAAGGAGCCAAGATTGGCTGGAATATCTTGTACATTAGCGCGGATATGATATTAGTCAATGCACATGGGAGCCATTCAGAAATCTAGTAAATGTATCAATAAAAGTCAATGCATTTCGTTAATGACATCTATCAAAATCAAAATGAAAATTCAAGAAAATATTTGCTATAAAGCAAAGCAGGTTCAATAGAGGTTTCATTCTATTTTATATCATTGTTTGTTATTTCTTTGAATTTGTTTAAATCAAAGAGATAGAAAATCAACAATCAGCAAATTCAACTGAAGAGCTATTGTTTGTTGACTTATTAGATAAGATATTACAACTATCATAACCTTTAAGATAACAAAATACAGATGAAGATCCTCAAGAATAACATGTTCTTTTTCAAATTGATGGTGAGATATAACATGTTTGATATTATGACCTTGGAAGAGACTCTTGGTATTTGGTGATACTTTTAGAAGTAGAAACTACTTTCGATCGTATTCCAAATATTTTCTTTGAAGGAAGTTATGAAGACCTCATCAAATAACAAGGTAGTCCTCTCACCTTGGTATGAGACATTATTAATGGCTGAGAAGACCTATCAACTACCTTCAAAGGAAATAAAGATCAAAATATGTAATAAATATAATTTGGCTCATTTTGAACTTCCTCAATATTTAATCTTTATTGAACTCATTCCTAAAAGGGAGGATAATATCATGGACATAAGATTTATTCTAATAACTAATTAATAAGGATAGATAGAAGTAGATAAAAGTAAGTTAATTTGATAATATCTTATAAAGCAGCTTTTTAGAAGCTTTATAAATACGGAAACATCTTTATACATGTCTATAGGTGATTGGTAGGTTAAAAACTTGGTCCAAAAACTAGCCACGTATTGCACATATTGATAGCTTATGAAACAAGCTAAATACATGGTGTACATGTAGGAAAATTATCTTGCAAGTTTGATATATGTCTTGCAAATTAGACATGTATTAGAGGACCTATAGAATATTGTCACAGACATATACATAATTACCTATATGATCAGATAGAACTAGATAAAAGAAGGTAAAAGCAGGTTAATTCCATAATATCTTTAGAGAAACTTCCTAGAAACTTCATAGATGCTGCTTTGACTTTATAAGTGTCCATAGTAGACTTTTGGATTAGAAACTTGGTCAATAAGTTAGCCACATGTCGCACATGTTGGTAGCTTGAAGACCAAGCTAAATACGTGGCGAACATATAGAAGAAAACTTGCCCTGCAAGTTCGACACATGTCTTGCAATTTGTACACGTGTTTTAAAAATTGGATACATATTGGAGGTCCTATAGAACGTCGCCACTTAGCTCTTAGGTAGATAGTATAAATAGAGACAAGAGTGAAGCCTTCTTCACTCTTGTCAACTCCTTTCTTGTTTCCACTCTAGTTCAAGAGTCTCTAATTTTCTTGTCTTTTTGCATTAGCCATTCCAGTTTCTTTTTAATACATATACTTCTTTATATTTATTTCTTTGAGAGAGGTCTCACTTGTTTATTTGATTTCATCTAGTTATTGTCCTTGACAGATTGACAAGACTACACATACAATATCAGAGCTTTGTCTTTTCTTGATTAAGAGTGGATTACCCCTTTCTCTTGATAAGACATAAGCATATTAGAAGTTGTGGAGTACCCACTTCTAAACTGATATTGTTTCTAGAATTTTTTTTCTTTTGAGTGTGTGTTCCGTATTTCTTGAAGTAAGAGTAGACATCTTCCTTTCTATTATATTATCATGGCAGAGCTTGCGGAAATGAAGAGTGCAATGGCACAAATGCAAGAGCAAATGAGAGAACTAATGCTTGCAATGCATCAACTCAGTTTACCACCACAAGGAGCATCAAGATTAGCAGGAAGTGAAGATGTAGAGATGGTTGGAGCTACGTCAATATCTACACCAAACCATGCTACCTCATCGATGATGGAGCACCGTTCAAACGTTAGAGAACCAAAAATCAGTTTGCTTGAGAAGTTTGATGGCACAAGATCTAAGTTTCGAGGATTCATCAATCAGGTACAACTGGTGATCGAACTTCAACCTCAGAGTTATCCTACGCAAGGATCTCAAGTTAGGTTTATTGGAACGTTACTTTCGGGCCCTGCCTTATCGTGGTTTTCATCTTTTCTTGAACGACGTGATCCAATATTGGATAATTTGGAGGCATTTTTTGCGGAATTTTGATCGATGTATGGAGAACATGATGCAATTTGTGTTGCAACCAACAAGATTCGCATCCTATGACAAGGCAATCGATCAGTGTCATTATACGCTTCACAATTTTGACAACTAGCGACCGACATCAAGTGGGACGATGCTGCACTCATCAGTCAATTTCTCTACGGATTACAATATGAGGTAAAAAAGTTAATGCTCAATTTACCCGATCTTCAGACATTAAGTCAAGCAATTGATTTTGCTGTGAAGTGTGACAATCAACTTTTGAGTTTCGATCCGAGAGTCGTACAAGGGAGCCTCAACATTATTATTCAATGGCAACATCAACATCCTCACAAAACGTACATTCGGAAGTAGAAGACATGCAAATTGATGCGGTACGTTTTAAACCTCTTACTGAACAAGAAAAGATTCGTCGTCATCAAGAAGGATTGTGTTTATATTGTGGAGAACCTAAGCACACTGCTCAACATTATCCAAAGAAATGTCACAACTATAAAATGAAGCGTACGACTGTCAAAGAAGATAACATGTCGAAAAACAAATTTGTCCAGCTACAATAGGGACCGTGCAGCTGGAACCTTGTACAATTTCCAATAAAAGTCCTATTCTCTCCTAAGAACCCTCTCCTTGTTTTATGATAGATACATATTTAGGACCAAAAAATTACAGAGCCTCTACCTTATTAGATTCAAGAGCCTCAGTATGTTTTCTAGATGAACAATTTGTTAAGAATCGTAAAATACCTCTAGTACAGAAATCTAAACCCGTACATGTAGAAGTCATAGATGATCGTCCATTGTCCTCAGGAGATGTCACTCATGAAACCCGTCCTATAAAAGTAACAATAGATGGTTATAATAGCTATGTAATCTTTAACATAATTAAATCTCCGTCTAATTCAGTTATTCTAGACTTATCATGGCTAGAAAAATATAACCCTCAAATAGATTGGAATTCACGTAGACTTGAATTTTCCCAGGATATTATTAAACATCCTACCGATCCAATAAAAAGCTACAAGCCTGGTACAGTAAATAGCTTGTAATTTACGCAACATCCATTTCTGATAGTGGAAAGGCTTCAAGTGGCATTCCAAGCCAATATCGAGACTATAAAGATGTTTTTGAGAAGAAGAATACTGATATTCTTCCGGAGCATCGTCCATATGATTGTTCGATTGATCTCAAAGAAGGATCTCAGCCTCCTTTTGGACCAATCTACAATTTATCACAAAATGAGTTGGCTGAACTCAAGGAGTATATTGAAGAGAATCTGGCCAAGAACTTCATACGCCATTCCAAATCTCCTGCAGGAGCTCCAATTCTATTTGTGAAGAAAAAAGATGGATCATTACGAATGTGTGTGGATTATCGAGGACTTAACAAGATCACTATCAAGAACAGGTACCCACTACCTTTAATCTCTGGACTTCTTGATCAACTGAATCAAGCTAAGATCTATACAAAAATAGATCTACGAGGAGCATACAACTTGGTTCGCATTAAAGAAGGAGATGAATGGAAAACTGCATTTCGAACAAGGTATGGACATTTCGAATATAATGTTATGCCTTTTGGACTCACAAATGCACCAGCTGTTTTCCAACATCTCATGAACAATGTTTTTCATGAATTCTTAGATGATTTTGTTGTCTGCTACCTAGACGACATTTTAATCTACTCTAAGAACATAGAAGAGCACGAAACACATATTCGTCATGTCTTACAAAAACTCAGAGAAACAGGATTGTATGCCAAGATGGAAAAGTGTGTATTTCACACTACTCAAGTTGACTTCTTAGGATATATCATCTCAAATGATGGCCTCATGATGGATCCTAAGAAAGTCCAAACAATCATGGATTGGAAGATTCCAAAAACAGTAAGGGATGTATAATGTTTTTTAGGATTTGCCAATTACTATCGAATCTTCATCAAGAACTTCTCTCAAGTTGCAGCCCCACTTACACGTTTGACTTGTAAGGACAAGCTCGAGTGGAGTAAAGAAGCAGAAGCATCATTTGAAGCTTTAAAGATAGCTTTTACTTCTGTACTAATTTTGTATCGCGTTGATTTTTCCAAGGCATTCTTTATGGAAACAGACGCATCTGACTTTGCTTTGGACGCAGTATTGTCACAAATGGGAACAGATGACAAACTCCATGTAGTAGCTTTCCATTCCAAGAAATTTTTGGCAGCAGAGATTAACTACGAAATCCACGATAAAGAACTATTCGCAATTGGGAGATTCTTTTCAAGAATGGCATCATTATCTAGAAGGCGCTTCTAGTCCAGTCACCGTGTATATGGATCACAAGAACCTCGAGTATTTCATGTCAATACGCGTGTTGAATCGTCGTCAGGCTCGTTGGAGCATGTCTCTATCAAGATTTGAGTTTATTATTACATATCAGCCAGAAAAACAACAAGGTCTATCCGATGTACTTTCTAGGCGTTCTTATCTTGCACTAAAAGAAGGAGATGCAGCTTTTGATCAACAAAGAACGACTCTCTTGAAGCCGGAGTAATTTCATCTTCGGGCAACGAAATCAACATTAACTATTGATTCAACTTTTCTTAAGCAAGTCCAGTTAAGTATGTCCTCAGATCCTCTTATTCATGAAATTAAGAATAATTCTTCTAAGTCTCATGATATTTTGAAGTTTGAGTTCAAGAAAAATCTACTCTATTTCGAAGGGCGCTTATATGTTCCAGAAGGTGAAGCACGATTACGTATTCTTCAAGCTCGTCATGACTTCCCGGCAGCAGGATATTTTGGGTACAATAAGACTCTAGAGTTGATATCTAGAGATTTTTGGTGGCCTCAAATGTGGAAGGGAGTCAAAGATTTTGTAAAAATATGTGATGTTTGTTCAAGATCAAAAACTCCTCGCCACCAACCCTACGGACTTCTTCAGCCATTACCCATTCCAGAACAACCATGGTCTTCTGTGTCTATGGATTTTATCACGGATCTTCCAAACTCAGGTTCTTATGACTCTATATTCGTGATAGTAGATCGTTTCACTAAGATGGCACATTTTATACTATGTAAAAAATCTATCACAGGCAAAGAAACAGCTAAGCTTTTCCTTGACAATATCTACCGCTATCATGGATTATCTAAGGATATTATATCGGATAGGGGAACTCAGTTTGTATCGAGATTTTGGAGAACACTTTTCAAGATTCTAAAGGTGGATATAAAGCTATCTTTAGCTTTCCATCCTCAAACTGATGGACAAACGGAGCGCGTAAATCAAGTCTTGGAACAGTATTTGAGATGTACCATCAACTACCAACAAGATGATTGGACAACTCTTTTACCATTGGCAGAGTTTGCTTATAATAATACGGTATATTCTTCTATACAATAAACACCTTTCTTTGCCAATTATGGTTACCATCCACAACTTGATACTTTTGACTATTCAAAAATTGACAATCCTACGGCGGAAGACTTGGTAAATCATTTTTCAGAACTACATATAACAATGAAGGCACAATTAAAGGAAGCTCAAGAAGGACAAAAGATAAATGCTGATGGGTATCGAAAGGAATAACCACAGCTCAATGTAAGCGACAAGATATGGCTACTTCGTCGCAATATCAAGACTACGCGACCTTGTGACAAGTTGGACTATCGTAAGCTTGGACCTTTTCGTATTTTTGAACAAATTAATCTAGTTGCATATCGATTACGCCTACTAGAGTCTATGAAGATCCACCCTGTATTCCACATGTCTCTTCTTGAATCATATAAGACAGTGAACATACTAAGAAGAAGACAAGTGCCACCTCCTCCTATAGAAGTGAACAATAATGACGAATTTAAAATGGAAGAAGTCTTAGATTCAAGGCGGCGCCAAAATAGGTTGGAATATCTTGTTCACTGGCACGGATACGATATTAGTGAGCGCACATGGGAACCAGCAAAAAATTTGGCGAATGCAGCGAGGAAGGTGGAGACCTTTCATCAACAACATCCATCGAAACCAAGATGAAGACTTTCCCTATAAAAGAAACAAGATGTAGGCAAGATAACATTCAACTTTCTATCCTTGTTTGTAGCTTCTTTGTATTTTGTGATGCTAAGGAGATGGAGAATCAACAGCCAGCGGATTTGACTCAAGAGCCTTCATTTGCTGACCTACCGGACGAGACATTGCGACTGTCACAACCCTCAAGACGATGCAACCGAGATGAAGATCTTCAAGAACAACATGTTCTTCCTCGAATAGATGGCGAGATACAACGTGTTTGGTATCACGACCTTGGAAGAGATTCTCGATGTTTGGTGATTTTATTGGAGATAGGAACAACTCCTGACGGTGTTCCAGATGTGATATTCGAAGGAAGTTATGAAGGTCACAACAATGATCAAATAACATGGTGGTCTTCTCGCCCTGGAATGGGACACTATCGATGGCTGAGAGGACCCATCAATTACCTTCGAAGAGAACAAAGATCAGAATATGTGGCAAATACTATTCGCCGCATCTTAGACTTTCTACACATGTAATTACCGCTCCTCGTGGAACTCGTCCTTTAAAAAGGGGATAATGTCACGGACATATACATAGTTACTTATATGATCAGATAGAACTAGATAAAAGAAGGTAAAATCAGGTTAATTCCATAATATCTTTAAAGAAACTTCTTAGAAACTTCATAGATTTTGCTTTGACTTTATAAGTGTCCATAGTAGACTTTTGGATTAGAAACTTGGTCAATAAGTTAGCCACATGTCGCACATGTTGGTAGCTTGAAGACCAAGCTAAATACATAGCGAACATATAAGAAACTTGCCCTGCAAGTTGACACGTGTCTTGCAACTTGGACACGTGTCTTGTAAATTGGATATGTGTTGGAGGTCCCATAGAACGTCGCCACTTAGCTCTTAGGTAGATAGTATAAATAGAGACAAGAGTGAAGCCTTCTTCCCTCTTGTCAACTCCTTTCTTGTTTCCAGTCTAGTTCAAGAGTCTCTAGTTTTCTTGTCTTTTGGCATTAGCCATTCCAGTTTCTTTTTAATATATATACTTCTTTATATTTATTTCTTTGAGAGAGGTTTCACTTGTTTATTTGACTTCATCCAGTTATTGTCCTTAACAACAAGTCACTTGTAATTGTCTTTGAAATTGAACCAGTTTATGCAAGTAAAGGCAAAGCGATATTTTCAGGTCGTTTCTACAATGAAGATATAAAAATTCAAGCATGGTCTCCAGTAGAAGGTATTGGTCATTATCGGTGGCTACAAGGACCCATGAATCATCTGCCTCGTGAACGATAGTTGGAGTATATTACAGAGACTATGCGACAAATTTTTGATTTCCTACGTTTGTGAGTATATATCTCAAATGGCTTCTCGGAGACCTCGAAGCTAGAGGAGGAGGTGATGTCAAGAACATACTTATTAGAACCTTCTAGAATATTCTAAAAGTTTCCTAGAACTCTTTAGAATCTTCCAGAGCCTTCTAATATCTTCCTAATTAATAGAAGTTGCTTGAGAAGCTCCCTACTTGGAGGAAGCTGCTTGAGAAGCTTCCTAGGTAGGAGTATATATTGGAATCAAGGTTGAAGAGTTCTTCAGTCTCGACAACACATCTCTTGGAGCTCTAGCTCACCTCTTTGGTGTTGTTTTTATACTCATTTGATTAATCTAGTTCCTGCCAGTTCTTCTTGAACTTCTTGTTTAGACTTCAAGTCTATATTTTATGTCCGTGATATTAATCCAGTTCTTGCCAATTCTTCTTGAACTTCTTGTTTAGACTTCAAGTCTATAATTTGTGTCTGTGACACCTACCAATCACCTATAGACATGTATAAAGGTGATTCTGTGTCTATAAAGCTTCTAAGAAGCTTTTCTATAAGATATTATCAAATTAGCTTATTTTATTTATTTTTATATTAACTACATAATTATTAGAATAAATCTTATGTCCATAACATTATCCCCCATTTCTAGAGACGAGTTCCACAAAGAGCGATGATTATATTATCGTATGGTGTGAACTTCTATCTGGGAATACACTGGATACCTGGTTGTAGAGAATTTACTTGAAAATTATTGGCAAAACTCCAATAAGTGATTTATCTTTGATAAAAAGGAAAAATAATACAAAAATATTATAAAAGAGAAGTTTTATAGATTAAATCCTCTTGTATTCAAGTAGGTTTGTACAAAAGGGGTTCAAATTTCCACAAAAATCCTTCAAAACTTTGTTCACCCGCAAGGACTTATTTCTTGCTAAACTTTAGAGTTTAATAACTCTTGATCCAACCATTTAGTTTCTATAAAATCTACTTCAAATTGTAGATGATTCTATTAAGTTTCACTACAAAAAAGAATAAATTATAAATTCGTTTTCAATTATCCGATATCTCAAAAGCCCTAGCAAGTACTTAAAACCCTAGCTCAGAGACACCCAAGCACTATTTTCCTTATATCTCACAAATCCAAAACTCTAATGCCACAAAATTTTTGTACATAGTTTTGTGACATAACTATACACACTTTTAAAAATTTTGAGCCAAAATTTATCAAATTGCTCAAGATATGGCTCAAAACACAATCACTATGTAAGCGGGTCACTTACTGCCTTTAAGTTTGTAAGCATTAACTTCAGCTCCCAATAACTCCTTCATTCCAGTTTGGAATTCATTGAACTATGTACATAAAGTGTAGTAAAAAAAGTGCTCTCTTTGATCCAAGTCGCCGATTCACAATTGCTTTCTATATGCGTGAGTTATACTCAAGAGAGTGACAATAGGTCCAAAATTGACACCTTAACTTTGAGTGCCTATAACTTCTTCATAAAAAGTACAAATCATACAAAATTTGCACCTAAATCAGATCCAAAAATCTAAACCTTATAATCCTAGCCTTTGATGTTTGACTCCTTTCGAAAAACAAATCCTAATTCCTAATAAACCCTTAGGTAGCCTCCTTGAAGCCCATTGGGCATGATTTTTGGTCAATTAGAATAGAGATTTCTATCATCTACCTCTATCCATCCACATGGATGGCCAAACTACCCTTTTTATACTAAAAACCCTTTTCTAATCCTTCTTCTTATAAGATTTACATACTTTGTATTTTAAGTACCAAATAAAAGAAGTAAATTAAGATTTTAAGGGTCACCAATGTCTAACAAGGTGACTTAAGATATATATATATATATATATATAAGTTATTATCAATATAAATCAATCTCAAAATTACTATCAAAAGAAGAAATAAGATTGTATAAATCTCAATAATAATCCATTTAATAGATCCTTTTTAAACTAGCAATGTAACTACATCTTGTAACCAATAAAAGTCTATTGATATGGCTCTCATTTAGCTATGTAGAAAATTGTACGTTAAATATACATCTATAATTTTTTCACATAGTTGCCAAACCATAACACGACAACGTATTGAAGAAGTCTAGAATACGTCAAATTGTGTTTGCCACATACTCTGATCTTTGTTCTTTTTGAAGATAATTGATAGGTCTTCTTAGCCATCGATAGTGTCCCATATCAAGGCAAGAGGACCACCCTGTTATTTTATTATTGTTGAGGCCTTCATAACTTCCTTCAAAGAAAATATTTAAAACACCATCAAGAGTAGTTCCTACCTCTAAAAGTATCACCAAATATCGGGAGTTTCTTCCAAGATTGTAATATTAAACACGTTGTATTTCGCTATCAATCTGAGGAAAGACATGTCATTCTTGAGGATCTTTATTTCTATTTTATCGTCTTGAAGGTTGTGATAGTCATAATATCTTGTCCGATAAGTCAGCAAACAGTGGCTCTTGAGCTGAATTCATTGGCTATTGATCTTCTATCTCTTTAGCGCGAAAAAATTTAAGGAAATAATAAACAATGATACAAGGTAGAATAAAAATCTCTATAGAACTTACTTTATTTTATAGCAAAGTTTTTTTTTATTATTTATCTTTGTTTTGACAAAAATTACGAATAGAACGCATTGACTTTTGCTGATGTATTTGCTAGATTCTTGGATAGCTCCTATGTGCATTCATTAATATCATATCCGTGCCAATGCATAAGATATTCCAATCAATTTTGGCATCACTTTGAATCTAAAAACTCTTATACCTCAAATTCTTTATTATTATCCTTTTCTATAGGAGGTGGTGGTATTTGTCTTCTTCTTTGTATATCCACTGTCTTATATAACTTGAGTAGTAATACGTAGAATATAGGATGGATCTTCATAGATTTTGGTAGGCATAATCAATAAGCAACTCGATTGATTTTTCTACAAATCAAAAAATATCTAAGTCTACAATAATCTAGCTTGTCGCAAGGATGAATAGTCTTGATATTATAATGAAGTAATCATACCTTATCGCCCACGTGGAATCAAGATTGTTCTTTGCGATAGACATTTGCATTGATTTTTTGTCGTTCTTGAGCTTTCTTTAATTGGATCTTTATTATTACATGTAGTTTTGACAACCAATTTGCCAAATCTTCTACGATAGAATTATTTGCTTTTGAAAAATATCAAGTTGTGGATGGTAATCATAATTTGCAAAGAATAGAGTTTATTGAATAGACAAATGTTCCAAATTATTATAAGTAAACTCTGCCAATGGCAAAAGAATTGTTCAGTCATCTTGATGATAATTGATGGTACATCTTAAATATTGTTTCAAAATTTGATTTACTCATTTTGTTTGTGCATTAATTTGAGGGTGGAAAGTTGAAGATAATTTTATATCTACCTTCAATATTTTGAAAAGGATCCTCCAAAATCTTGATACAAATTATGTTCCTCTATTTGATATAATATCCCTTGATAATCTATGATAGCAATAGATATTATCAAGGAAGAGTTTAACTATTTCTTCACATGTAATAGATTTTGTATATAGTACAAAATATGCCATCTTGGTAAAACGATCCACAATCACAAATATAGAGTCATATAAACTTGACTTTGGAAGATCCGTGATAAAATCCATAGAATAAAAGACCAAGATTGTTTTGGTATAGGTAATGGTTGGAGAATTCCGTAAGATTAGTGACAAGGAGTTTTTTTCATCTTGAACAAATATCACATGACTGTACAAACTCTTTAACAACCTTCCACATTTGAGGCCACCAAAAATCTCTCGATATTAGGTCCAAAGTCTTATTATATCCAAAATATCTTGTTGCAAGGAGGTTGTGACGAGCTTTTAGAGTACATAGTCATGTTGCACCTTCTGGAATATATAGGCGTCCTTTAAAATAAAAAAAATCGTTCTTGAACTCAAACTTGGAATTATCATGAGACTTAGATGAATTATTCTTAATTTCATGGAGAAGAGGATCTGAAGACATATTAGACTGGATTTGCTTGACAAAAGTGAAATCAATAGTTAATGTTGATTTCATTGCTCTAAGATGAAATTGCTTTGGCTTCAAAAATATCGTTCTTTATTGATCAAAAGTTGAATTTCTTCCTTTTGATACAAGATAAGAATGTTTAGAAAGGGCATGGGACAAACCTTGTTATTTTTCTAGCTAATACGTGATGATAAACTCAAATCTTGATAAAGACATGCTCTAATGAGTCTGGCGTCGATTCAACATGCACGTTGATATGAAATATTTGAGGTTCTTGTGATCCGTATATATAGTGATTGGACTAGAAGCGCCTTCTAGATAGTGATGCCATTCTCGAAAAGAATCCACAATTGCAAGAAATTCTTTATTGTGGATTTTATAATTGATTTCTACTGCTGAAAATTTTTTGGAATAAAAAGCTATTAGGTGGAGTTTGTCATTTGCTCCCACTTATAACAATATTGCCCCTAAAGCAAAGTTTGATGCCTTTGTTTTAATAAAAAATGCCTTAGAAAAGTCGACACAATACAAAATTGGTGCAGAAGTAAAAATTGTCTTCAAAGCCTTAAATGATGCTTCTATTTCTTTGCTCCACTTGAGTTTATCCTTATAAGTTAAGCGTATAAGTGGAACTACAATTTGAGAAAAGTTCTTACTGAAGATTCGAAGGTAATTGGCAAATCTCAAAAAATATTGCACATCTCTTATTATTTTGGAATCTTCCAATCTATGACTGTTTGAACTTTCTTAGGATCTATTTTGAGACTATCATTCGAAATAATATATCTTAAGAAGTCAACTTGAATAATGTGAAATATATACTTTTTCATCTTAGCATATAATCATGTATCTCTAAGTTTTTATAATAAACACTGAACATGAAGTTCATGTTCTTCTGTATTCTTAGAGTAGATCAAAATGTTGTGTAAATAACAGATAATAAAATTATTAAGAAGCTCACAAAATATGTCATTTATAAGATATTGAAAAGCAGTTGATACATTTGTAAGTTTGAAAGATATGACATTATATTCAAAATATCCATATCTTGTTTGAAATACAATCTTTGATTCATCACCTTCTTTAATGCGGACTAAATTGTATGCTTCTCTAAGATCTATTTTTGTATAGATCTTAGCTTAATTCACTTGATCAAGAAGGTCAGATATAAGAGGTAGAGGATATCTATTCTTGATTATAATCTTGTTGAATTTTCAATAATCTATACACATCAGTAGTAATCCATCTTTCTTCTTGATAGTCTTGATATTAGCTTGGAATGCCACTTGAAGTTCTTCCACTATCAAAAATAGGTATAACATAAATAGCAAAAGATGATCCTTCTATTGTTTTATTCATAAAAACTTTTGCACCTATAAGTACAAATTTTACTATACTAGGCTTATGATTTGTTATTTGATTTATGAGACTCTTATTAATACTTTGAGAAAAATGAAGTCTAGGAGAAATCCAATCTATTCGAAGGTTATACTTTTCTAACCATAATAAACCTAAAATAATTGGATTAGAAGAAGATTTAATTATATTAAAGACTACACAACTAATATGACTATCTATTATTATATTTATAGGAAAGATTTCATGAGTAATATTTTTGGAAGATAACAGGCGACCATCTATGGCTTTTACATTTACGGATTTAATTTTTTGTATTGAAGGTATTCTACAACTTTCAACAAATTTTTTATCTAAAAAACATGTTGAAGCTCCTAAATCTAGTAAGGTAGAGGTTTTGTAATTTTTAGGTCTCAAATAGATATCTATTATAAAACAAAGAGAGGATTTTGAGGAGAAGATAGGACCTTTACTAGGAGTTGTACAAGATTTCAACTGCACGGTCCCTATTATAGCTAGACAAATTCATTTTCCAACATATTGTCTTTTTTGATAGCCATACTCCTTATCGTATAGTTATATTGTTTCTTCGGACAATACTCAGCAATGTGCTTAGGTTCTCTATAATCTAAATACAATCCTTCTTGACAACAACAAATCTTTTCTTCTTTAGTAAGAGGTTTAAAATGTACCGTGTCGATTTGCATGTCTAATATTTTTGAATGTATATATTGAAAAGATATTGATGTTGCCATTATATTATAGTAACGTTAGAGCTCCCTTATATGGCTCTCAGATTGAAATTCAAAAAGCCAATTATCACAGTTCATAACAAAATCAATTGCTTGACTCAATGTCTGAGGATCAAATAAGTTGAGTATCAATTTCTTTACCTCATATTGTAATCTATACAAAAATTAATTAATAAACGCAGCATCATTCTACTTGGTGTCCATTACTAATTGTCAAAATTGTAAAACATATAATTTTATTGATTGATTGTCTTCTCATGAGATACGGATCTTGTTGATTGTGACATAAATTGCATCATGTTCTCCATACATAGATCAAAATTCCATTAAAAATACCTCCAAATTATCCAATGTTTGATCACGTCATTCAAAAAATGACAAAAATCATACTAAAGCAGAACTTGACAATAAAATTCTAATAAATCTGTCTTGTGATCCTTAGATTGGATAACTTTAGAGTTGAAGTTCAATCACTAGTTGTACTTGATTGATGAATCCTTGAAATTTAGATCTAGTGCCATGAAATTTCTCTGAAAAATTATTTTTTGGTTCTTTGATGCTTGAATGGTGTTCAATCATAAGTGAAGTAGTATGGCTTGTTGCAGCTCAAATTATCTCTATATCTTCACTTCTTGCTAATCTTATTGCTTTTTGTGGTGGTGCATTGAGTTGATGTATTGCGAGCATTAATTCTCTCATTTGCTCTTGCATTTGTGCCACTCCATTCTTCATTTTAGGAAGCTCTATCATAATATCGCAATAGAAAAGGAAAAAAAAATGTCTACTCTCACTACAAAATAAAACACTGAAGAACAAAGGAAAAAATTCTAAGAACAATATTAATTTAGAAGTGGATAATCCATAGTTTCTAATATGTTTATGTCTTATCAAGAAAAAGGGATAATCCACTCTTAATCAATAAGAGACAAAGCTCTAATATTATAACTTCACTCTTGTCAATTTGTGAAGGATATAAACAGATGCATAAGTTAATAAAAACTATATCAAAGGAAAATAATAAGATAGAAATATATATATATATATATATATATATATATATATATTTATATATATATATATATATATATATATATATATTCAAAAAGAAATTGGAATGGCTATTGTCAAAGATTAGAAAATACATGAGACTCTTGAACTAGATTAGAAGCAAGAAAAGAGTTGACAAGAGTGAAGAAGGCTTCACTCTTGTCTCTATTTATACTATCTATCTAAAAGCTATATCGCTGCATTCTATAGGATTTCTTACATGTGTCTAATATTTAAGACACGTGTCAAACCTGCAAGACAAGTTTCCTACATTTGCGCCACGTACTTAGCTTGTTCTACAAGCTATCAATATGTCAGTTACATGGCTAGCTTGTTAACCATGTTTCTAACCTATCAATCACCTATAAACATGTATAAAGGTGATTCCGTGTCTATGAAGCTTCTAGGAAGCTTTTCTATAAGATATTATCAAATTAACTTATTTTACCTATTTTTATATTAACTAGATAATTATTGGAGTAAATCTTATATTCGTGACACTTTGATACTTGGAGTGAATTTCAAAAGCTACACAATGCCAACTTCAATCCATACATGGTGTGAAAGGTATTTTTTCAACATCTCAAAGGTGCACCATTTAAACACTATGGAAGTTTTGAATTCAAAAATATATAAGATACTGGAATGTGACATACATATTGGGCGCTAGATTATGTGGATGCATTTAGAAATAAATCTATAATGATGCCAAAGAAAGAAAAGATGAAAACCATTACTATAATTGAATATAAAGATAGAAAAGATAATTACACATTTAAAACTAGTATAAAGAAGGAACAATCCAAATATTCAATACATACATTCAATCCAACTCGGGTGTTCTTTGATGTCTTATCAAAGAATTATTAAGATCAATACGCTAACAAAATAAAGTCCTTAAGATTATTTGCTTGAATTAGTGATGATTCATTATAAAAAGTATATTTTAAGCTTTGAAGATTGATTGTTATTACACAAGATATAACAAAGCAACAAATAGTCAAATATTGGTATAATATATTAAATAAGGAACTTAAAATCATAGTACAAAGTAAAGCTTTGAAACTATCATAAATATAAGTTTTATTCTAATAGTTATCTAATTAATCTGAATAGATAGAAGTATGTAAAAGTAAATTAATTTGATAATATCTTATAAAAAAGCTTTTTAGAAGCTTCATAGATGCCATTTCATCTTTATTCATATTTATAGGTGATTACTAGATTAAAAATTTGGCCAGCAAGTTAGCCATGTATTGCATATGTTGATAGCTTATGGAACAAGTTAAGTACATGGTGGATATATAGAAAACTTATCTTATAAGTTTGATATGTATCTTATAAATTAAACACGTATTGGAGATCCTATAGAATGCTGCCATATAACTCTTAGGTACATAGTAAATATAGAGACAAGAGTGAAGCCTTCTTTATTCTTGTCAATTCTTTTTTTACTTCTAATCTAGTTTAAGAATCATTATATTTTCTAATCTTTGGTAATAGCCATTCTAATTTCTTCTTGAATGTATATACTTTCTTATTTTTATTTTGTCGCTTTCTTTTTATATAAATTTCATTAGTTTATGCATATTCTTTCAGTTTGTATCCTTGACAAATTGATAAAAATCTACATACAATATCAAAGCTTAATCTTTTCTTGATTAAGAGTGGATTATCTCTTTTTCTTGATAAGACATAAGCATATTAGAAGTTATGGATTACCTACTTTTAAATTGATATTGTTCCTAGATTTTTTTATTTTTTTTATTTTTTTTTATTTTTTTTTCTTGAATGTTTTATTTTACATTCTTTGAATGAGAGTAGATACTTTCTTTTCCATTATAATATCATAGTAGAGCTTGCTAAAATGAAGAGTGTAATAATACATATGCAAAAGCAAATGAAAGAATTAATGCTTGCAATGCATCAATTCAATTTACTACCACAAGGAGTAATAAGATTAATAAGACATAAAGATATAGAGATGATTGGAGCTGTTTTAATATCTACACCAAGCTATACTACTTCACTTATGATAGAATATTGTTCAAGCATCAAAGTATCAAAAATTAGTTTGTTTAAAAAGTTTGATGGCACAAGATCTAAGTTTTAAAGATTCATCAATCAAATACAACTGGTGATTGAATTTCAACTTCAAAGTTATCCAATTGAAGGATTATAAGTTAGGTTTATTAGATAATACTTTCAAGTTTTATTTTATCATGGTTTTCATATTTTTTTGAATGGCATGATCTAATATTGGATAATTTGGATATATTTTTAGTCAAGTTTTGATCTATGTATAGAAAATATGATGCAATTCATGTTGCAATCAATAAGATTTGTATCTTGCAATAGGGCAATCAATGAGTAACATTATATGCTTTATAATTTCAACAATTAATGATTGATATTAAGTACGATGATATTACATTTATTAGCCAATTTTTTAATGGATTATAATATGAGGTAAAGAAATTGATGCTCAACTTATCCAATCTTCAAACATTGAATCAAGCAATTGATTTTGTTGTGAAGTGTGATAATTGGCTTTTTGAATTTTTATTTGAAAATTGTATAAGAAAGCCTCAATATTATTATAATTCAATGGCAATATCATCATCTTTTCAATACATATATTTGAAAGTAGAAGACATACAAATTGACATAATATATTTTAAACATTTTACAGAATAAAAAAAAACTTATCGTTGTCAAAAAAGATTATACTTATATTGTAGAAAACTTGAGCACACTGCTCAACATTGTCCTAAAAAATGATGCAACTTCAAAATGAGGAATACACTTATCAAAGAAAATAATATGTCAAAAAATTTATTTATTTAATTAAAATAGGGACCATGTAATTAGAATCTTGTACAACTTTTAATAAAAGTCTTATTGTTTCTTTAGAATCCTCTCTTTATTTTATAATAGATGTATATTTGGAATCTAAAAATTACAAAGTCTTTGCTTTATTAGATTTAGGAGCCTCAATATATTTTTTAGATGAAGAATTTGTTAAAAATCATAGAATATCTTTAATACTGAAAACTAAAACCATATATGTAAAAGTCATAGATGGTAGTCCATTGTCTTTTGAAGATGTTATTTATGAAATGTTTTTTATAAACATAATAATAGATGGTTATAATAATTATATAATCTTTAATATAATTAAATTTTTTTCTAATCTAGTGATTTTAGGTTTATCATGGTTAAAAAAATATAACCTTTGAATAGACTGGATTTCTTGTAGACTTGACTTTTTTCAAAATATTATTAAGAGTCTTATTAATCAAGTAAAAAACCATAAGTATAATATAATAAAATCCATATTTGTAGGTACAAAAGCTTTTATGCATGTAATAAAAGAAAGATCATCTTTTATTATTTATATTATATCCATTTTTGATGATAGAAAGACTTCAAGTGGTATTTTAAGTTAGTATCAAGATTATCAAGATATTTTTGAGAAGAAAAATATAGATATTTTTTTGGAGCATCATCCATATGATTATTCAATTGATTTCAAAGAGGGAACTCAACCTCCATTTGGACCAATCTATAATTTATCACAAAATAAATTGGCTAAATTTAAGGAATATATTAATAAGAACTTGGACAATAATTGCATATGCCATTCAAAATTTGTAATAAGAGCTCCTATCTTGTTTGTGAAAAAAAAAATTGGATCACTACAGATATATATATAGATTATCAAAGATTCAACAAGATTATTATCAAAAATAGATATCTTCTATCTTTGATATTTAGATTTCTTAATCAACTAAATCAAGATAAAATTTATATAAAATAGATCTACGAGGAACATATAACCTATTTTATATCAAAAAAAAAATGAATAGAAGATTGTATTTTAAAAAAAATATAGACACTTTAAATATAATATAATGCTTTTTAAATCCATGAATGGACTAGTTGCTTTTTAATATCTCATAAATGATATTTTTTATGAGTTTCTAAATAATTTTATTTTTTATTATTTAAATAGTATTTTAATCTATTCTAAGAATGTAGAAGAGCATGAATTACATATTTGTTGAGTATTACAAAAATTTAGAAATATAGGATTGTATATTAAGATAAAAAAAATATGTATTTTACACTACTCAAGTTAATTTCTTTGGATACATCATTTCAAATGATGGTCTCATGATAGATCTTAAGAAAACCTAGACAATCATAAATTAGAAGATTTCATGAACAATAAAGAATGTGTAATGTTTTTTAGAATTTGCCAATTATTATCAAATTTTTATCAAGAATTTTTTTCAAGTTACAATTCAACTTACACATTTAATTTGTAAAGACAAATTCAAATGGAATAAAGAAATAAAAATATTATTTGAAGCTTTGAAGATAATTTTTATTTTTGTACCAATTTTATATTGCATCAACTTTTTAAAGATATTTTTTATAGAAATAAAAGCATCAAACTTTATTTTGGGTGTAATATTATCATAAATAGAAATAAATCACAAACTTTATCTAGTAGTTTTTTATTCCAAGAAATTTTCAATAATAAAAATCAACTACAAAATCTATGATAAAGAACTTCTTATAATTATAGATTCTTTTTAAGAATGGTGTCACTATCTAAAAGGTAATTTTAATCTAATCATTGTATATACAGATCACAAGAATCTTGAGTACTTCATATCAATACATATATTGAATTGTCATTAGGCTTGTTGGAGCATGTCTTTGTTAAGATTTGAATTTATTATCAAATTTATCGACCAAGAAAACAATAAGGTCTATCTAATGTCCTTTCTAAATATTCTTATCTTGTATCAAAAGAAGGAGGTGCAACTTTTTATCAACAAAAAATGATCTTCTTAAAGCCAGAGCAATTTCATCTTTGAGTAATAAAATCAATATTGACTATTTATTCAATTTTTTTCAAATAAACTTAGTTAAATATATCTTTAGACCTTTTTATTTATGATATTAAGAATAATTTTTTTAAGCCTCATCATACTTTTAAGTTCAAGTTTAAAAACAATCTATTTTATTTTGAAGGACACTTATATGCTTTAGAAGGTGAAGCACGACTACATGCTTTTAAAGCTCATCACAACTTTCTTACAGCAAGATATTTTGGATATGATAAGACTTTTGAACTAATATCAAGAGATTTTTGGTGGCTTCAAATATAAAAGAGTATTAAAAATTTGTATAATTATATGATATTTATTCAAAATTAAAAATTCCTTGTCATTAATCTTACAGACTTCTTCAACCATTACCTATATTAGAACAAATTTAGTCTTCTGTTTCTATGGATTTTATTATACATCATTTAAATTCAAGTTTATATGTTTTTATATTTGTGATTGTAGATTTTTTCATCAAAATGGCACATTTTATATTATATATAAAATCTATCATAAGTAAAAAAAAATAGCTAAATTCTTCTTTAATATCTATTGCTATCATAGATTACCTAGGAATATTATAACAGATAGAGGGATGCAATTTGTATTAAGATTTTGAAGAACCTTTTTCAAAATATTGAAGGTGGATATAAAACTATCTTCATCTTTGTACCTTCAAACTAATGGATAAATAAAATGGATAAATCAAGTTTTGGAGCAATATTTGAAATGTACCATTAACTATCATCAAGATGATTAGATAACTCTTTTGCCATTGGCAAAGTTTGCTATAATAATTTGGTATATTTTTCTATTCAACAAATTCTATTCTTTATTAATTATGGTTATCATTCACGACTTAATATTTTTGATTTTTCAAAAGCTAATAATCTTACAACAAAAGATTTGACAAATCGGTTATCAAAACTATATGCAACAATAAATACACAATTAAAAGAAGTTCAAAAATGACAAAAGATTAATACAAATGTCTATTACAAGAAACAACCTCAATTCCATGTAAATAATAAGATATGATTATTTTTTCATAATATCAAGACTATTTGTCTTTATAACAAGCTAAATTATCATAAGCTTGGACCATTATTGATTTGTGAATAAGTTAATCTATTTGCTTATTAATTATACTTATCAAAATTTATGAAGATTCATCCTATATTCTACATTTCATTGCTTGAATCATACAAGATAGTGGATATATAAGGAAGAAGACAAATACCATCGCTTCCTATAGGAGTGAATAGCAATAAAGAATTTTAGGTGGAAGAGGTCTTAGATTTAAGGCAGTGTTGAAATTAGTTGGAATATCTTGTATATTAGTATAGATATGATATTAGTGAATACACATGAAAGCCATCCAGGACTCTAGCAAATGTATTAATAAAAATCAATATGTTTCATCGACGACATCTATCAAAATAAAATTAAAGAATTAAGAAAATCTTTGCTATAAAACAAAGGAAGTTTAATAAAAAATTTATTCTATTTTGTATCATTGCTTTTTATTTCTTTGAATTTTTTAGCACCAAGAGATGGAGAATCAATAACCAGTAAATTTAAATGAAGAGCTATTGTTTGCTGATTTACTAGACAAAATATTACGACTATCACAACCTTCAAGATAACAAAATAGAGATGAAGATCCTAAAGAACAACATATTCTTCCTTGAATTGATGGTGAGATATAACGTTGTCGTACTGTAATTACTTATAGTATGTAAAATCCACTCAAAATGCATAATATGTTTATAGGTTTAGATGTGTGTTAGAATGATTAATAAAGTAAATTAAAGGAACTTAGTGTAAGAAACTTTATTTTAGATTTTTACTTAGTTTGGTTATGGGGTTTAAATTTTATAGAACCTAAATGTTTAGTATGAAGTCTTGAAAGAAGGTGGGAGCCTAAGGATGAAAATTTAAGCTAGTAGGAGGCTAATTAGGAGGGATGAAATCAAGGCATGGTCGGATGAAGGCAAGGAATGGAGAACTTCATCCCTATTGGTCGAATATCATGCCCAATAGGCTTTGAGGAGGCTGCCTGCAACCTTAACAAGGGTTTCGGCAACTTTAAGGAGGCAATTAGAAAATTAGATACTAGGGTTAAAAAGCTTGTTTTTTGAGCTACAATTTTGGTATAAAAATCGAGGGATTTGGAATTTTAATGAGGGAGGAGTAGGCGCTTGAAGTTAGGGTGTACAAATTGTACCTACTGTCACTCTTTTGAAGATTGGAGGATTTGTATAAGAGTTTTTGGAGATTTGGAGGTGCGATTAGATAGGTGATTTCAAGTTCTATACCTAATGTGGAAGAATTGCTATATTTAAAGTTTTGAAGAAGGAGATATTGGGAGTCAAAGATAGCAAATCGAATTCTAAGGCAATAAGTAGACCGTTTTGTTGATAGTAATGGGATTTGCCATATCTTGAGTTTTTGGATGAAATTTTATTTCAAACTTTTCAAAAAGGTGTATTATTATACTAAAAAGCTATAAATTAAAGTTTCATAGCATTTAGACTTTTAGATTGTGAGATATGAAGAATTTAGTACACATGTATTTGTAAACAAGGGTTTGAAGCTACTGCTAGGGTTTTGACGATATCTAAAGATTGGTAATGAAACAACAGTTGAAATTTGTAATGGTAGTTTTAAAGACTACATCAATACTTCATGTGAAATTTTAGTGGATTTGAACGGTTAGATTAAAAGTTATGGGTTATTGAAATTTGGAAAAAATTCTCTTCTTACGGGGGAATGAGGGTTTTTGAGTATTTTGTTATGTTTTGAGTGGTTTGATGAAATAAGACTTGTATATTAGGTGTAATAGCCCTATGAAAGAGAATTTATATAAATTTGGGAGTTTTATTATACTTGGATCTTGCTTGAGTAATTAGTGGCAGCCAAAAGTCCAACGCTTTCTTGAGGCAAATTCTCTCTATCCCGACAATGTGTTTGATATCAGAACTTTGGAAGAGACTCTTGGTGTTTGATTATACTTTTAGAAGTAAAAACTACTCTTAATAGTATTTTAAATATTTTTTTTTGAATGAAGTTATGAAGGCCTCAACAATGATCAAATATCAGGATGATCCTCCTACTTTGATTTGAGATATTATTAATGGCTAAGATGATTCTTTTACTTTGATATGAGATACTATTGATAGCTAAGATGATCCTCTCACTTTGATATGAGATACTATTAATGGCTAAAATGATTGATCAATTATTTTTAAAAGAAACAAAGATCAAAATATATAACAAATATAATTTAATGCACCTTAGACTTCTTCAACCTATAATCATCGCTCCTTGTGGAACTCATCTTGAAAAGGGGAAGTAATGTCACAAATATAAGATTTATTTTAATAATTATCTAATTAATATGAATACATAGAAGTATATAAAAGTAAATTAATTTGATAATATCTTACAAAAAAGGTTCTTAGAAGCTTCATAGATGTGTTTTCATCTTTATTCATATCTATAAGTGATTAATAGAGGAAAAATTTAACTAACAAATTAGCCATGTATTGCATATGTTGATAGCTTTTTGAAACAAGCTAAGTACGCAATAGACATATAAGAAAATTGTCTAATAAGTTTGACACATATCTTGTAAATTGAACACATGTTGGAGGTCCTATAGAATGTCACCATATAGTTCTTAGATAGATAGTATATATAGAGACAAAAGTGAAGTCTTCTTCACTCTTGTCAATTTTTTTCTTACTTCTAATCTAATTTAAGAATCATTATATTTTTTAGTCTTTGACAATAGCCATTCTAATTTCTTCTTGAATATATATACTTTGTTATTTTTATTTTTTTTCTTACTTTTTATACAGATTTCACTAATTTATGCATCTGCTTTTAGTTCATGTCCTCAACAGAAACTTGAAGTGTCACCAACTTTGAAGTTTGTATTTGAAACAACCTTTACAAAAACAACCTTTAATGCTAAGAGTTTCAATAATTGAAAGTTTAGGACTTATTAGAGTTATCTTAGAGATTTGTTCTTGGATCATAAATACATCAATGGGTGAGATGGAACAAGCTACAAGCATTACAAAAAAAGAACTCACTTTGCAACTCCAACTTGATGATATCATGGATGTTAGTTTCATGAAGATAAAAAACAATAGTTATAGAAGCTAAGTCTTATGATGTCTTGGTAGAAGCTATAGTGATGTATCCAATTGATTTTATCTTAGACTTTTAGATGGAGACAACCTTTTATAAGCCAAGATAGCAAGGAAGAGATGGATAAAAGACTTAGCTATTAGCTTAATTTATTTAAGTTTTTATTGATAATATGGTTGATATCTATTACTTTATAGGATTTATAAGTGATAAAAAAAATCTTTAAAAAAACTTTAATAAACAAAATTTATTATGGATATAGTACACTTCATTTAACATATTAGAAGGAGGTAAAGAATTAGAAGGTATTAATGACATTGATGAAGAATCTTTACCAATAAAAAAATTTATATAAAAAATTATTTAAGATTTACAATATGCTACTACAAAAGCAATCTAAGAGATGTGATAATAAGTTGTGTTATCACAATATGAAGAAAAAAGAGGCATTCATATAATCAAGGATATAGAAGTACCTTTAGATATTTCTATTATACATTGATAGTCTTTGAAAGAAGGTATTATTCTATTAGAGTTATTTGAAAGAATAGCCACTATATTAGCAGTCATTTTTAAGTTGATATTAAAATAAGATATTATTTATATGTGAACAATGATAGATTAGCAAAAAAATAGTCTTACAATATATAAAAAAGTTAAATAAGTGATTTCCAATGTTATTGTTAAAATTTGTTATAAAAGAAATATTTACTTTATGACCGTTATGCCAAATAATATTTCATTAATTCCTACGAAAGACATTATAAGACATAGGTCCATTGACTTAGTTATTTTAAGTTGGCCTTGTTAAAGAATGTCCATAGTTGGTCATCAAAACGGCTTAAAAGATTTTAGAATAATATAATTTTGGTACATGATAAAAGTGATTAGATACATTCAAATTTCTAAAAATTGACCTCCATGTTATATTTTGAAAAATGCACGAGTTGCTAGTTCAACACAAGTTAGAACTTTAGAGGGTGTATATTACATTCACATTGTGTTGGAAAAACATGTATTATTAAATGAAGGTGCAGTTGGATCAAGAGCCCATTATTCAAGATTATAGTAGACCAATTTAGTAACAAAGGAGCTATTACAAGTGGCTTATAATAAGATTCAAAGACTTAATGATTGTTATGTGAAGGACATTTTAGATCCATATGAGGAACCAAGAAAGGTGCATCATAATGATCAAACACCTTTGATAATTGTGAATTCCAAGGATGAACCACGTATAGTATTACTTACGCTTATGAATTATATTAAATCTTATATATTCAAAGTTAATAGATTAGATTTAATTTGGGATGTAAACTTAAAAGAAATAGTAGAATTTCAAGCTAATGAGAGAGAAAGAGCCATGGATTTTCAAACAAGTACTACATATTTATAAGATATTTCAAAGTCTCAAAGAAGAGCATTGATTGGCCAAACTATGGATTTAAATTATCTCACATGGATAGTATCATTGATTATGGCAAAGCAAAAGAAATTAGCTTCTAATTTCATCAATCAAATAAATATATAAGAGATAAATATTCTAATAATAAAATCACCTATAATTAGAGTATCTCATATAATGATTAGAGGTGAGAAAGCGATGTCTATTCATCTACAAAAATTATAAGACAATGTAAAAATTCTTGAGGTATTTGAAAATAGAGTAGCTGTTTATAAGGCTATTGATCCATAGAGACAAAATTCACAAAGACATGGGCATCTTGTGGATTTAACACAATCAATTATGAACTTAGAAGCTGAAGTAGATAAGTTATTTTATAAGATAGAAGCAACCTACCAAACAAAAGAATTGTGGGATTTTTTTCACATAGAAGCAAAGTATGATATGGTGGACTTAGAGCAAACAAGTGCTACTTCAAGTGAGATTCAATAGCAACCAATAGTAAAACAAGTTGTTTTAAAGGATGAAAAGAAGGTGGCAATGACTTGAGAAATATAAATATCTAATGTAGGCTTGGAAGAAGTAGAAAAATTAAAGGAGCAAGAATTTCTCAAAGGATATAAGAATTATTTTATTTTTAGTTTACATAATTTATATATATTTAAAGATCAAATAATAAATATCAATTTGATAAATAATACTCATGTTTATTACAAATTATATAAATATAATAAGATGGAGAAGATGATGTAAGATCATACACAAGAGTTATTAAAGGCTAAGTAGGTAGAATTTGCACCAATTGATTTTAAATATATATTTACTATAATTATACCAACCAAAAAGAATATTTATAGCAATTGAACTAAAAAATGAATATGTGAAAACTATAAAAAGATGAATAGGCATACAAAATCAAATAGATATGTCATACCTATTCTTGAGATCTTTGAGGTTATTGATCAAACTAAAGTATTTATGACTTTAGATTTTTAATTAAGGTACCACCAACTTCCATTACAAGAGTGTAACAAGTAAATCATCATATTTTGGGACATAGATGAGTATAGAAAAGATTACATTTATTAATAAAAAAAATTATCATTTAATCTTCAAAATATTTTTATAGAATTCTGATGTATAATAGATAAAGTTCTTACTTTTTTGGACTTTATTAAATGCTATATATATGATATTATTGTATTTAATAAGGACCATAAGGAACATCAAAAATATTTATAAGAATTTTTTAAGAGACTTGAGGAATACAAATTGAAGTTATATCTTAAAAAATATAAAGTCTACCAAAATAAAGTAGAATATCTTAGATACATGATATTTCTAAGAAGATTAGATGTAATAATTGGAAAAATGGAAGTTATAGTGTCTATACTAAGATCACATAATATAAGTTAGATGTGTGTATTTTTGGAACTTTATAATTACTATAGAAAATTTATAAAGATATTTAGTGCAATTGCAAAAGCTTTAATCATGTTAATAAAGAATAGTCAGTTTTAGATATGAAGTGAAGAGCAAGAAGTTGTCTTTATGAAATTAACAAAGGTTAATTTATTTAGGTTGTTGTAATTATCATTATTTTTATTAATTTTTTATATGTTGAATTAATGTGATTCTAAGATTCTTTAGAATTACAGCTTGAATCACATTGTAAATTTTAGCAGGACAATATCACAACTATAAAATTTGGATTAATTTTTTATATTTATTTTATATTTTGTAAATATAAATGAATATTATTAAATTACATTTCATGAAATTTTAATTCAAAAATATATATTTTCAACAATCTTAAGAATCATACAAAAAGTATAATGATAAATAACAATAATGAACTTCAAAAATATCAAATAAGAGATTTATGGTATCATAATTATGTTTACAACAAGAACTGACTTTGACATACATACATACATACATACATACATACATACAGAAAAATATACATATATAAATAAATAAATAAGTATGAAAGCTGGTTTTTAACAGAAAAGTATAAGAATTGACTTATTGCCACATTAAAAACAAATCAATAACATTAAGAATTTTATTGGTGGCAAGGATGACTTAATGTGTACTCTTCTTAAATCTTTTGTAACTGAGAATTTAAAAATTCACTGAATAAATGTAATGGTGACGTTTTCTTAATAACTTAAATGACAAGTTAAATTATTAATGGAAAAACTGAAAGAAAAACTTTTAGTGTAACATTTGATATGTGTAACTGATTGATTCAAAAATTTAAAAAACAAAAAAAAATCATCATCTTAAAATAATATTAATATTAATATTAATCACTTATATTTAAATTATAGCTGAGCAAACAAACTTCAATATTCAGAAGTTTTAAAGCCCCCTGTATGCTTAAAAAAGTTACCATAGGTGCAAAAAAAATGTTATCAAAAATATATATATATATACAATTATACATGTATTTCAGATTTAATCTTCAAATATTTAAAGGAATTTATTTTTAAATTAAGTCTTCAAGCACTAAAACCTCAACATGCATTGGGGATAAGATTCTTGCATCTAAAGATAATATTGAATGTGCAAAAATAAATTTCTTCTTACTTTTTTTGAAATTAGTAACAGATGATCTTCAAAAGCAACCATAGAATCATAGAAATATAATAGTGGAGTTTAGTCACTGTTTTCAGTTTGTATTTAATATAGTTGAATATTCTACGAAATATTTTGAAATTTTAAAAATAACTAATATGACTATTTTAATTTATTTTAAATCAAGTGATTTTAAAAAAATGGTTCTTATAGTTTAGAACCTCAAAATCAATCACTTTTCAATTTGACAAAAATCAGATTAAATTTTCCTTGTGCCTGTTTGAATATATAACTTATTTCAAATCAAAAAAATAATAATAATTTGTAGGAATACACATGTATATATGTATATATATATATATATATATATCATGAAATTGTATTGAATAAACCTTGATGTGTTATGGGTTGAAAAATATTCTTGTTTTACTTCAAGATTTTATTTATTATTTGGTGTGAGCAGTCAATAAATTTTTAGTGGGAAAATATTTTATTGACATGTGATTAGATTTAAATAAATATTTATTAATTCATGAAGTAATTATCAACTATTATAAATTTTATAGTTTAAAATAAAATAAATAGTAGAAACTTAATGACTCCATTTTGTGAAAATCGGTGATTAGCTTTTATGGATAACAATTATAAAATTATAAAATTCCACAATACTGGCAAAAAATATACATATAAAAAATAATGTTTTATGTTGGTATCTTACTGCTGCATTACATTCAAGTTGATTCTTAAAATGTTACACTCAATGATTTTGAAAATTATTAGTAAATATTCAATCTATTGTATGATAAATTCTGAGTTATGAAAGTTTACCTTTTAAAAGACATTATAAATATATATACACATTGATTTTATTTATAATTATTAAGAAAATAAAATGATGATTTGAAGACTTTCAATGCCTAAACATTGAAAATTCGTCAAATAAACTCATAAATGTCTTTAATAATTATATATTACAAGATTTTTTTAATGGAATTTTATGATATGATATATGGGTTAGTAAATAGTTAGAGCTTTTTTTCTTTTCTTTTTTTTATATACTTGGACTACATAGAGGCAATGGTTACACTATGGCAATGGCTTGCTACTTGGCTGAGGTTACTTTTGGTGTTTAGAATATACAGCTACAATATACTTGGAAAAGTTACAAGTATATAGTTGACCAAATGAGTTGTATTGTACTTCAACTATTGGTATGTATCACATTTTGTGCATTAATTTTTCATTAAATGGCTTTAATTTTTCTAATTCAATAGATTATATGCTTACACTTGCTTACGATTAGGATTGCAAGAATTTTTGTAAAGCTTTTTGTAAAACAAATCATGTGTTTTGGTTAAGATGGTATTTACTAATAAACTTTCTTAATTATGGATGTTGGTTAAAATCTTAGTTATTACTTAAAGCAATTATTTTGATTTTATTTTATTCTAACCAACATATGTAAGTTAGTATAAGTTAATGTTTGATAAAATATCAAAAGTTTGCAAATGAGATATTTAGAATTATTGGGACCAATTTCAATAAATATATTTATTTATTTATTTATTTATTTATTTTGATAAAAAAATAGTTTTTCAAAAATTATACATAAATATATATATTTTTATGATTACTATGTATATTATTTCAAAGTAACATCTACTATTTAAAAAATAATAAGAATGTATTATTTGAGCTTCTAATGAAATGATAGTGGCTATTGTAGCAAAATAATGCAAATTATACATTATTATTTGTTATAAATTAAATTAAATTAAATTAATAAATAGCCAACTTAATATATATATATATATATATATAATTTGGATTTTTTTTAAATAAATATATTTAAAAAATGTATTATTTTTATAGAATTTGGTAAATAGTACAAACTTTAGTGAATTAAAAAATAATGGCTTGGTTGTAGTAAATAAAGGTTGTAAGAGCCAATAATTACTACTTCTATAAGCAAAAATAATGTGTAAGAGCCTATAATTACTACTTCAATAAGCAAAATCCATATTTTATAGCATTTTTTGACAATGTTTTAAAAGAAGATGTGGACACAAATGGTTGAAACAAAAATAATTGTTTTGAAAGCTTCAAAGAATTAGTAAGATTTACAGAGAAATATTTATTGAACAAGATGACAATGCAAAGATTAGACAATAGAAATAAGTTTACATTTGAGTAATTTGTAGCATTTTAAAAATATAACATTTTTTTAACATATATTTTTAAGTATTGTATTAAAAAAAAATTTACATAAATGCATGTATTATAATAGCAATTTTTTTGTTTGCCCACATTTCACTGAAAACATGCCCAACTTCAATTTCTTTACTTTAAAATATTAACTACCATCTACTTTCTTATAACAATAGTTGATCAACATGTTAGCAAGATAAAAAAATATTAACTGCCATATTTTTATCTTGCAAAGGTAGTTAATTAAAATTTTAAGAATAACATATTTAAAATAAAAAAATATGTATAAAAATATTATAAAAAATAAAAAATATTAATTTAACTCAAGATTGTTTCAAAATAAAGTTTATGGAGTATTCATGGATCTGATATTTAAAAAAACATGACTAACAATTTATTTGCATATATATATATATATATATATATAGTGTAATGTAAGTAACTTTAGAATATTTTGATTTATTTGAATAACTCAATAGAATGTATATTATGACTTTTCTCAGTCATATTAAAGTATTAACTTCAAGCTATGAATCACAATAATTTGTATGTAAACTATTTGTTACCTTGGCTCCCTACTGATATTTATGATATAATCAGTAATTTTCCACAGCTAAATAACTTATACTTGAGAATTTTTTTTCATATTTTTTAAATGCACATTCCTGTGAATATTGTTGATATTTGTTAATTTCATTTGGTTAAATAATAAAATATTCCAATTTTTGATAAAATTTTACATTGATGTAGTTTTCATTTTTAATTTTTCTCTCTTTGGTGCATCAAATATTGTGATTCTTTGTATCTTTGTTTTAATTTCCACTTGTAAAGTAATTTTTAGTAATCAGTATTTCAAATATAAAATAATATTTAGTATGCAATTATGTGTGCACTAGCATTGCAATAGAATCTTGTAACCATACATATTCTTATTTCTTGTGTTTTCCACATATCACCAATATTATGCAAAAGATATGAGTCTAAGCAAATTTAAAATTGCTCATGGTTTTAATAACTTGGATGTGTGAACCTTATTGCTTGTAAATGTTGATTATTAATAAGACTATATACATGTTTCCAATTCAATACATCTATATATAATACTTCATGTTCATTTCCCCAAAAAAAATACACACACACAATAAAAAGAGGACAATGTGTTTAATCTCATGTGATGTTAAAGTTGGGTAAAAAAGTAGAAAGGAGCTTTCTAAAATCAAAAATAAAAATCTTAGAAACGGTCGGTGAAAAACAACAGCCTCGAGCATAATTGACCCACCGTGCTAAAAGGAAGAAGAGAACCCTACCACCGCTCAACGAAGCGACCGCCCTGCCCCCTTTTATTTTAAATTTCCAGTCCAGGTTAACGTGTCCGTTAGAAAAAAGTAAGTGACCGGGCAGCCACCGAAGAAAATTGGAAGAATAGCCCGTTTTCTCTGAAAGGACCGTTTCACACTGGAATCTACGCAAGCGTAATTGGCCCCGACCTCAGATTCTCAGAGGCGCTCAGCTCAGGACGAGCTGGTTGCGTTCACACAAGTCCCATGCCGAAGCATTGGATCGCTGCATGCAAGGGGGAAGTGGGGTCAAAGTCAGCCTCTTGCCTTTGACCACGTGGACTCCGAAGAATGGGCTTCGCGGCGCTTTCTCGAGCTTCTGAATCAATCCGTGGACGCCACTTGGATTTCTCCCAGGAAAGGCATCGCCCGATCGGCCGTGGAAGGTTCTCGTCGAGGCCACTTGGGTCACCCCTAGCAATCCGATCGGAGGCTCATCGGATGGCGCGGCGAGTGCCATGATGGCAAGGGGATCGTGGGACGGGTGCCGGTAGTAGTGGTGGTGGTGATGGTTGGGTCGTTGGGTCCCTCAGGTCGGGTCAAAGCTGATTCCGCCTGGCCCGGCCTTGAGCGGCCCCTTGATCATTCACAAGCTTCGGTGGGGCGCTGATTGGCATCATCAGCTGGGGCGTAAAGCAGGAGAATTTATAGGTCCATGATTGTGGTCCTTTATCTCTCGCTCTCTCAATTTTGCCCTTGAGGGGGGGGGGGGGGGGGGGGATATTCCTCGCCAACATAGTCCCTCGCCATTCACAAGGAAATTTCCCAACTCATGGTTCTGTAGTGCAGAAAAAAAAGGATAAGAAAAACACGTGAAAAGTAAAAAGTAAATGGTGTTAGGAATGGAATACTGGAAAGTCCCATGTGTTTTAGAGGATGTTTCAGTTTATTCTTTAAGATAAGAAAATAAGGATGATGATACAATGATAAAAATAAATTAAGAAAGTCATTCAGGGAAAATATTTTGAGACTGGGTTTTGGAATGTGTTGGGATGCTCCAAACTTTGAAGTTGTCTTGTCTTGACCCATTTTTCTTTAGTTTATTTTATTTGTTTCTTTTCTTTTTCTTGTGTATTATTGTGATGGTAACCAAAGAAGTAGCCCATGGAAAGAAAATTTTGATGATTGATTCAAGAATGTATCATCAAATTTCATGTTATTTCATTGTATGTTATTTCAAACAATAATAAAATAAAATAAAACTCAAGAATAACAATTTGATGATACATTCTTGAGTTTTATTTTAAATGTTATTCTTGTTTTCATACTTGAATGATTGATCTAAATATATCACACCATGAGCTAAAATACACATAGGTCATACATCTTATTGTTTCCATTTTTCTTTGAAAAATATTGCATTGAAATCATAATTTATTCATAGAAAGCTTGTACTCTGTAATGACACTTGATGTTGTGAAATTTTCTAACAATTTTTGTGCCACAAAAAAATACCATGTAGTTTTTTTTTCCACATTTTCTTCATCACTACAAACACTATTTTTTACTAGTTATTTGATATGTATGTGTGTATATATATATTTTTTAAAATACAAGCCATCCAATGTTTGCTTTGGGCATGGATAGTATGAGCATTAAATGCAGAAATCAGTAAAAAGTGATACTATATTTGTTAAGTGAATAACTAAAGTAACATTTATGACATTTGTCTTTTTTCCAAGTACATTTAGAAGTCCAAACTAAATTCTAAGACAAATAAGTATATTTCATTTCATCCATCAATAATACAATTATGTCTTTTAATGTATATCAATCATGTCATTATACTACAAAACAAATTTAGACAGTTGAAATAGGTGGAGTATCAATATTTACAACATAGTGTACATTGTGATGAACAAATTCTTCTAATGTTTGAGACAATATATTGTATTGTAGCAAATTGTTTTAAAAATGTTTTAAAAATCAAACTTTATGTGTTAAATTCAAGATTTTATCCAAGGATATACATTATCTATAAGATGCAAATTTATGTGCCTTTCATTGCATGCTTTAAACTGTCATTTTACTTCCTACATAAATTTTGAACTACATTTATAAACAGTTACACACACATGTAATTTCACACAAAATTTACCAGTTTGAGATTTAAAATATTTTTTGATATATATATTCTTCATTCTAACAAAGATGTAATTTTTCATTTTTGTTTCAGACCTCTCATCACATTTCATATTTTGTTTGTAATCCATAAACCTATTTTATTTACACTCAAAGATAGTATATAAAATTAAATTTAAGAAACCAACTCAATGTTCTTATTTTAGAAACAATACTATTTTTACGTATTAAACTTAATTAAGTTTCCCCTTTTACATATCTAAAAGTTTAGTTTTTAAAATATATATTTTGACTGTTAATTTTTTGTGCATGACATATCATAATGCCATATAATGCAATCCAAACTAAATTTGAAATATATACATATATTTAAAATTTTAGATCTGTGATGAGACATTTAACAAAGAGATATAAATATTTGTTCTAATTTAAATTGAAAGTGTACTGTTTAATATGAGTAGCAACATAAATTTGTGGTGTTTGATAGAATGTTTCATTGGCATCTTTTTATTTTTACAATTTAGAACATGCCAATAAGATGAAATGACATATATTATCTTTGCTAATGCTTAGATACATGTAACATATATTTCCACTATTATTACAATGTAACTCTTTACTATTAAAGAAGAGCTATAACTTTACCAGATCTTCCAAATATTAAATCATAAGTATAAATAACAACAAAACCTAACTGTCAATGAATGAACACAGACTTTTGCAAGAAAATAGTCAATAAAGGTAGAAAGATATTTACTTGAGGAATTTAAATTAGATCAAAGATAATTGAAAAATGATGTATTTTCTTTTTTATTTATCTTTTCAAATAGTTTTGACTGAGTTTAAGTAAAATTCAAAGAAGAGAAATAGTATAGTTTATTTGGAAACATGTACCATTATCATTTTATTATAATAAATATGTTTTTATGTAACTTCAGGATTCGTAATAAGGTTTCTTTCTTTCTTTCTTTCTCTCTTTATTTATGTTCTTTTGGAATTTTTTTTCTTTCATTTTAATAATTTTCATCAAACACAATGTGGTTGCTTCTTGAATTTTTTAAAGTCGTTTTTCTGTTTAAAAATAAAAAAATAAAAAATAAAAAATCTTCTTCCTACTTTTTTTGAAAACCATGAATATGATGCATAAAATAATTAAATGGATGTAAAAATATATAAATCATGAACAGGCAGCCAATTTGTGTGTCCGTGACGAACGTACACCCGTCGACGAAGTTTTTTATGGAGTGTCCATCATTCATCCATTCAGACCGTGGGAGTGGGCGGCGAGGAATGGACAACATTCCACAGGATCCGGGGCGCGGGGTGACGTGGAGGGCTCTACGCCTCTAGAAAACTGTTGGTGCAGGGAAGAAAGAACAAGACCAGGCAAGATGCTGCGCAAGGACATGAGTGTGAATGCGTCGTGCGGGGGACATCGCATGCGCGCATCCATCCAGGCATGCAGCCACGGTCTCATGTCCTTTCTTTTCATCTTCTTTTTCCCTGTGAATGGGCAGTTCGGAATTACCATGGATAGGGCAAGGCCACCACGCCATAATGGATGAACAAATTTGGGATGAAATTATGTTGGCGCTCTGAACATCATTCATCCCACGTTGAGAGAGAATCTGAAGCAGCTTGTTTTCCATCAATGGAGAGCCATCAAGATCAAATACCTGATGGTACAGACCTCATCCACGCTGGCAGGGTATTTGATTTAACCGCGGTAATAGATTCCCCACATCGTCTAATCCGTGGAATGAGGCAACAGAGCAAAGAGGGAGAGGAATGCGCGAGGGGGGCATGGCAAGGGGCAGGAAAACGGGTGAAGAAAGGCAAAAAGGTGACGAAAAAGGCAAATGGGACAGGAAAAAGAAGAAAAGCAGGCAGGGGGTCGCAATCATGCACGCGGTAATAATGAAGGGGGGTGCCAGTAAAAGGAGGCTCGGGGCGGGGGCTGGGAAGGGAAGAGGGAGTATTTTAAGGGGGATAGGGAGCGTTGGCGATGGTGAGGGAAGGGAGACGACTGCTATGGCGGGCCATGGCTGAATGAGAACTTCCCGAGGGCCCAAAAGAACTGGCACACCACAAGCCTACCTGCTCCAGTGAGTCGCCCTTTCCCCTTCCCTACCAAAAGGTTCTCGTTCTTTGCTGCTTCTCCGTCATTCTCTGCAACAAGCGTCGATTCCTCGATCGCTACCACTGCGGTGGTGATGGTGTTGGTAGAGGTAGGTTGCCATCTCACCTTTCTAATTTTATTGGATTCTCGTGACTCGTTGTCGGAGATCGATTGCACGCGCGCATCGTTTCTCTCTCTTATTCACCAGGTCTGGTTAGCTTTCCAAGCAGGACTCGTGTGGCCCTCCACTTTGGACATATCCCCGTCCATCTGTTTCTTTCTATTTCTTGTTTGACGAGTGCTTTGGTGTTCGCCCGTCATAATGCAAGGCAGTCTATCCCATCTAATCATCGCATCGCATCGTCGTGGTCGTGGTGCTGCTGTTGTACATAGATTGCCTTAGCTTGCCACTGTTGTCAGGCTCCTGCTGTTTCTGAAGCCTCGGCGGCGCGCTCCGCCGTTCTTAGCCTTGTTGATGTTTGGAGGCAAGTTTGTCAATGTTGTTATTGTTTTTGTGTTCTTGGCCTCGTCGTGGGGTGAGTGTGAGGGGGGATAGTGTGGGGGAGTTTTTATGAGATGTCGCCGTTCCGGTGGCGTGGATCGTCTGGTGCAGCGGTGGAATGTTCTGGCAGGAAGATTTGTCTGTAGTGATTGTGTATCTCGGGTAGGTTGACGGCTTTGGTTGTGGATTGTGACGAGGGGTTCTCAGTTCAGATTGGAGAACGAAATTGTGTTATGGATTTGAGGACTGCGAGTGTGCGTAGTAGGCTAAGCTAGAGAATGATGTAGTCAGAGCTTAGTATCGCTCTAAGCAATAGTTCCGAAAATTGAACGCATGCTTGGTGCTAGTTCAAGTTATCTTATATATATATATATATATATATATATATATATATATATATATTCTACGCGAGGCAGTTTCTTGTGTTTTGGAGTTGTGGAATATCACTGCGAATAATCAGAACTTCTTAGTAGCATTCCACCAGAAGGATTTGAAATCATTTTATTTACGGTTGCAGGGAATTGTGTGGCTTTTGAATCTCAGGTGTGCATCGGAGAAGACTTATGACAACCATCAAAGTCCCCGGTATGTAGTCTTAAGACTACCTACTCACAGTTCGGGTCAGGAGATTTGTGGGAATTAGCGTGTTTTCAAAACTGTAAGCGACGATGAGGTGGCTACGAAAGGTATCCACACCTTTCAGACGGGTGTGGAAAGCTATTTTCGCCAAGCTGCGTCCTCGCAAGCACAAGCGAGGTTAGTCACTTTTAGGATGGATCACATCATGTTAATCTATTGATTTTGGATTAAGGTTCAGCCTCTTTAATGCCTTACGGACCTTTTTGCTCCCGTATCATGCTCACTTTGCAGTACACTCTCTACATGCCGCCCTTGTTTCTGTGGCGACTCGTAGACTTGGGTTGCTTTGATTTTATACCATAGCTCTCGGATTTGATAGATAGGGGGTTTCGGGCAGTACCCGAGCAGAGTTCACGTGTGGAGATGTTGGGGCTGATTCTCAGTAGATCAACCGAAACCGTGGGAGAGTATAGAGGCGCGTAAGACGTTGCGGCATGCATAGGTTACGATGTGTGGTAGGTTTAGATTCTGACATGAATGAGACTTCAGTGATTGGGTTAATCAGAACTAATAGCTTGATCCTCCGATCGTAGATCGCATGTACGGTGCTGAGTTACAGTCGTATTGGCTTCTACTTATTCGAAAACCGGTTTATTGTAGTACGTAGTTTTCTTTGCAATCAGCTTAATGTGAGGGTGAATTCAGCCTAGAGGACTGAAGATTGTCTTTGAGAACTTCGAGGGGCATATTTCGTTAAATTCGAGGTTCATGAGAAGCAGTCTTTTCTTGGGTCTGAAAAAAGATCTCAGTAGTGCATGAATGCGGGTTCAACCTCAATGAAGGAAATGGGTTTGTACAGTATGCCTGTTCTTGATGTTTGTACAGTTAAATTTCCATGTTTAGTTATTTGAATCGTAAAAAAGTTGAAAGAACATCGTTCCTTAGGCAATACCTGTAGTGTTTGGCTTTGTTAATGTGCTTCACATGGTCAAATATAATTATTCGGAGGAGAAAATTAGATCTCATGCCCGGTTGTTCTTGCCTTGCAGGAAGTGGCATGGGGAAGTTGTACAACGATGTACTCTCCTGTGGGTACGACGATGTGCATACCATGTGGACTATTCTTCACGAGACACACGCTCCCGTCGACTCTCCTAAGAAACATCGGCCGATTGTGAGTTTCCGTTGAGGTACTCGGCAGTGAGGCATGGGCTCCATCCTAGAGCTCTGCGATATGGATAGTGACATCAGTCTGCATATATCCTGATGCTACTTAATCCTCATGTGAATAGGTACTGGGAGATACCTGCTCCTGGATAGTAAATCCAGATTGTAAATGTTTTTCCCGGGGCCTAGGTTATCTGCCATTTTTCTATAAAAAACTAAAACTAAAACTAAAAATTCTACTTTTAAGTGCTATGTTTAAGGAGGGCTACTCCTTATCGGGAAAAATGTGCAGGCTGTTGCAGTGAAGCACCCGTAATGAATCTGATGAAGCGTGACTTCATCAGAAGTCATGCAGTAGCCAGAACACAGACCCTTGTCTGACGTCCTGCGCTTGGAATTCTTTGACTAGCAGAGCATGCCGAGATGTATTCAGTTAGTTTTCTTTTCAGGGGATACGAGGAGACCCCGTGTAATTTTACGAGATCCATCTGTAAAGTACAGACACTATGTAAGCTGGCTTTGCCAGTGTTACAAATCACTGCTTATTTTTTCGTTCTTTTGTCATTTTAGTCTAGACCTCATCGCAAATGTTCTGACGATTCTCTGATGGGTTGTTTGGTCACTGGTCATTCAATCGTACATTACTAGCGGCTGTACCTACCGTGTACCGTGCTTAATTGTTAACAGAGTGGGCATAAGTAAGAAAACATGTATAGAGGGATCACACTCAATTATTGTTTGTCCAATAAACATATCTTTAATTGAACTGTTTTTAGTTACAATAATATAATAAGGTAATCTTGTGTTAAAAATTCAATTGTTGCTGTAGGCTATTCAGTTCCACTACCTTAACAATTAAAATTGCTAACGTTGTATTCTGAAGATATTAATTCTGCACAATTAGGGATTAAGGAAGTTAAAAATGCTTAGTCACTCTGCACATCAACAGGATCCTCATGGGGATGATGGTTGTCAAAGATTGGCTGAACTTGGAACAGTACATCTATCTGCAATACTGGATTTTTCAATCCTGCTTTCAATTCTTTTGTGGTCAGCCTCTTGTACACATCATTTTTGGTTAAAAGGTCTGTTGACAGTGGGAATCTCTTACAAGTGGATCATGCTTTTGCTCTCCTGCAGGTTGGTGCCTGCAGAGTATGGGTTTGCTGCAGTTTTGCTTTAAGGTTAGAATTTACCACTTTTCCCACTCAACAGTGATGTATACAAGGGACAGATGACATGGCTCACTTGACTTCACCATTGCTTGTTGGTTTTAATTATCTGCAGAGATTGCTCCCACATGTAACACATGTCTGAGAATGATGCAGCCTTAGATATTTTCTTCAGACATGTTGATTCACAGTACTGTCACTACATAGCATGATGTATATTTGCACCAGTTTTTGGAGTTTGTATACTGCACTAAGTACCTACTGTACTGCTTACTGTGTCAATATCCTCATGTCAGAGAAAGTCATTGTCATTAGGGGGTGTCACAGTAGGAGGATGCAATGGAGAAATTTTTTCTGGAAATTGACAAGCCAATAGGAGAGAGCCAACACACAATTCACCAGAGAATGTAACTTGCTTGTGGGATAGGAGGAAGATGTTCCATAATTTTAGGAGAACATTTAATGAAAGTTTGAAGAGTGAGTTTGAAGTTGATGGGCTCCACTTAAAGCTTTCATCCTTTTTGTCTTCTTCTACTTATAATAAAGCAACAATCAGATGAAATAAAGCAAGTGGTGGTTTCTATGTCAGATGGCTGTGAAGCTATTTTGTTGTGGAGGGGAGGCTCATCACATTTCTATATGTTGCTACCCCTTGCTATTTTGTCCTTCCTCTAATTGACTTTAGCTGGTTTTGGGTGGTTTTTTTGTGAAAATTTGTAAGTATTAGTGAGCATGAGAATAACCAACTTGATTGAAATTTGCGGTGACCAGGGAGGCTATAGATTCTTGGTGTGGACAACAATTTTCTGTCATTTGTGTTGTTGGTTTTCTGCTAGTCAATATGTTCTCATCTTGCTCTTATTTATAAGGTTGGCCCCTTTGCAGGGTTGTGGTGAAATTATAGACTGTATTACCTTGTACAAGATGTATCATCTACTGTTTGAATGTGCCTAAGATGCAATTCTGGCTGTTGAATTTGTGAATGTTGTCTTCATGTGTCATCAATTGCAATTGTGGTTGTCAAATTTGTGAATGTCAACTTTTATTGTCATTGATTGCAATGGTGGTTGTAGAATTTGTGCATTGCATATACAACTTCTGCTGTGATCAATTGATGTGTAGGTGATGTCATCTTGGATTCATGTGTGAAGGGCTGTAGGTGCATTGCATACATAACTCTCTTCTGTTGTAATTGATTGTTGTAAGAATGTTGTTGTCTTCAATTCATGTGTGAAGGGTAGTGGATGCAATGCATACACAAGTCTCTTCCTCTGATATTTTTTCATATGAGCCCTGATTTATGTGTGAAGGGTTGTGGGTGCAATGCACACACAATTCTCTTCCTTTGTGATCTTTTGTTATGTAAGGCTTGATTTATGTGTCAAGGGCCATGGGTTCATTGCAAACACAAGTGTCTTTCTCTGTAATCAATTGCTATATTAGTGCTGTCATCTATATTACCCACTACACCCTCACACATGAAATGTACGAATTGTAATGTATATTATGTGTAATATAAAAATTAAAGCAATCTTGTTCTATGATTTGTTTTGAGTACCATGTATTTCTGTCTATAAACTGATTGCCACATTTTATCTTAGTGCTTCCAACTCTACATAATTTATTATATGTTTTTTTAAAAATTAATGATTTACAATAAAAATTTGCATATTTAATTAATTATTCTTTTAAAGATAAAATATTAGATTCTACCTATATTTTATAAACTAATTCATATTAATTTATAATTTTCATGACTTGTGTGAAGTTTGATTAAAGCTTGATATTTATCTTGCATAATCTTAAGAATTTTTAAATTGTTAGGCTATTCAAAATATAGTATAAATTGGTTTTTATATTTTATTACTTAGAGTTTACAAACAAATTGTTTTATTTCATATAGACACATATGTAATCATGTTAATGTACCTTAATTTGTAATATAATTAGCATATACAATTAAATGTTTATCATGTAGTGCATATGATGCAAAAACTTGTTTCTGCAACATGACTACATTAAAAAAATGTATGGCATGTAAATTACTTTTAGTACCTTCACATAGACATAGCTTTGATATAATTTCATTTCTAAACAAATCACTAATTACATTGCATATATAATAGAAGAACAAGTTTTAGGAATGTGATTAGAATTTGGTTTTTTTGGTGGCATAAAACAACAACTTATGTACAATCTCATTATATTGTTGAATTTTTGGGTTATTCAGTACCATGCTGCACTATGAAATGTGAGCAGTATTTTGATTAATTAGAGCAGGTACTAAGTAAGTAGACTTTGTAATATAATGTATTTTATTTATTTATTTTTATTTCATTATAATAGATTTTTGTGTGATATGATAATAATTCCAATTGTAATGCTCTTGTATGAAGTTCTTACAATATACCAAACTGTACTTTTGCAATCAAAATAATTGTTTGAATACACCAAATGGGGCTATATGTATAATACACTTCTTTGTTATAATTACTAATTTTAGAAATATGTGTATTTGTATACAAGGTCTTCATCTATTGAACTGAGTGTCTATTTGTGGAAAAATTATTATTGTTTATTATATTATTAGGAGTTTCTACTACAAAAATTGTTAATGAGTTGTGCTTGTAGGTAAGTTAACATGTAGTTTAAACTTGGTGAAAGTCTCCTTCAACTATTTCTATATATATTTTTTTTCTTCACTCTTCTAATGTAGACACCTTTTTGTACTGTTATAATTGTGGATATTCAATTTATATAGATATTGCATATGTAGTACACAAAATTTCTATTGAGTATAAACCTTGGTTCATTACTTTATAAAATAAGAAATAAGAAATATTATAAATGTTAAATAATACTTATATTATTTTATTATATTATATAACTAAAACATTATTATTATTTTTTGCATGTAACACTTATGGTATTAACATCTAAAAGTATAAATATTTGATACAACATCTTTTATTAATACTTTAAAATGTCTACTTCTGGTAATAACAATTGCAACTATACTTTGACCTACTTTTTCAAGAGGAATGCTAGCACCTTCCTTTTCTCATAGAGTGGCTCAACCTTGGTTTAGAAAGATAATAAAATTATCTTTCTATTATTGCATATGAAAGTTGTGTTGTTATTTTTGTAATGTATATACTTATTATCATAAAAATAATCTATTTATCAAAGTACCACAATTTTGTTGGTTAATATTAATAAATTATTTATCTTATGCTTTTGATATACATATTACCAATGTTTTTGGAAGTGCTCCACCTCTAGTACAAAGAACACATATATTGGGTACACATGGCTTGCAAAACAATATGCATCCTCATGTTCCAACACTTCTATTGTTAATGTTAGGTGCTTACTTTTGAGGAATTATTGCTAGCTTCAATGGATGTGAATCTAAAAAGAGAAGGTCCACATTGTAAACTCCAGTAAAGCAAGCATGCAATATGAGAGGTGGGATCCTCATTTGCATTCTATACTCTTCCATTGGTTGGAAATTCAAGATAATTATGCTCAATATAGAAATGCTGGTAAAAAATGCCATAATGGATCTACTTCTTAGTCAAAGAGAAAAAAATCACAATAACTTGATTACACAACTAAACTTCATGTTAATGGTAATTATTCTAAAATTTTTAATTTATTATATATAATTTATATTTACATAGGTATTTTTACCAATTTTTAAATTTTTTGTAATGATTATAATAATTACGTATAATAAGTATGAAATTAATAATTATATAATAGAATCATATAATACCAAGGTTATAAATAACACATTTTATACTATACTTGTACAAGAAGAAGTAAAATAAATGTATATTGCAAATGTTTTTGGTAATATCATAAGTTTTTATTCAAATTAAATATATATATATATATATATATATATATAATATATTTAGTATATATAGAAAAAATATTATAATAAACCATTACAATGCTTAATAAACTCTTGGTTTTGTTTATCATATTTTTTTTTTTGTCATGCTACATTTTATTAATTATTGTTTATGCTAAGCTCATTACCTAAATTAGAAAAATATCACTTGTGTCATTTTAAGATTTATTGAAATAATTATACAAAAAAATATTGTGTAGGATACAACATAATTCATTTAATATACAACATGTATTTTATTCTTTTTATATCAAAGTTGTATATATAAATCCCAAAGACTTTGAAAATGTTCCTTTAACATACCAATGCAATATTCAACTTTGACTCAAATAGACACATGGATTGAGTTGAAATAAACATTCTCCAATCTTATAGATTATAGGTGTTTATATGGTCAAATAGTAATAGCCAATAATAAAAATGCACTATCAAAAAGTTAATATTCATTGTTGGAAAAAGTTTTAGATCTATTTGACCATAATATAGTGTTTAAAAATATTTTGCTATCATGTGCAGAACTTGGAAATCTAATATGTACATATAATATTTTTTGAATGTAATTATATATAATAAGAACAATAATTGCATTAAATTATTTTTTATAACAGTAATCCTTGTCAAGTTGAAGAGGTTAATATGCCAATATAATATAAGTACAATGCTCCTTCTAATAATTAATCTTCCAAAACCTAATTACCTCTAAAAATTAATCAAAATTTTAGGAGCTGACTTCATTTTATGGTGCATAATTAACACCTTCTAATTTCTGATAATTAATTTATTTTCATTGACTTGAATCAATATACCTTGCATGTAATAGGGTATAGAAAGTTGAAGTCTTCAAATGGATTCTCATTATGAATAGTATCCTTATCTTTTGGAAAGTTTTTATCATCACTTAAAAGATCCATACTATTAGATGTATCCATATTAATATCACTTGTATCATCAATATTAATAGTGTCATTTGCATAATATAAATTGTCCAATTTAAAAGCATTCCAAATCGAATGAGAGAATAATATATTTTTGCAATATTTTAGTATAAGATCTCTTTTACACACGTGAGGCATAATGATACAAAGATAATAAAAATCCTTGCATATACAACAATAACATTATTGTATAAAATAATATATAAAATAATATATAAAATATATAAAAATAATTATAAATAAAATATAATTTTTTTATAATATTATATTATATAATTATAAAAAATATACATTATAATCTAAATAAAAAATAAAAAATAAAAAACTTATAAATATCCATTATTTATTATTTAGTTTTTTTACATATAAATCAATATAAAATAAAAGAATTATTTGGTAATAAGAAATATATAAATAAATATTAAAAACCATATTTAATTTGTTTTTAAAATATAGATTTAAAATTTTATTTGTAATATAAAATTAATATATGAATTAAAAAACCATAAAAAAGTGCTTATAAAAAATAAAAAAATATTTATAAAAAGAAATAAATATATTAATATATTAATAAAACTATTATTATTTCCCAATTTTAAATTAAAAAATTTAAAGTAAAAATTGAATTATTGTAACAAGAAATGCATTAATACATCGAATAAACTAACTCTTTATGCTTAATTGAGCATAATTTTTTTTTTTTTTTTGTACAAATATAAAATAAATGCATAAATAAGACAGACCATCCTACATTGATTAAATATTTTATTGACTTAAAATTACATGTGAAAAATAAAATAACATTAAAGCATTTAAAGGGAAAATATATTACCTAACTTAGTTGATGAAATGATCAAATTTTTTTTTATGAAATTGTCGTGTATAAATATATAACTAAAGGATATTGGCTTTGAACAACTGGACTTTGTTATACATACAATCTTGTTGCTTCCTCAGTATGGGTGATTTGTAGCATGTTGTCTATTAGTATGAGATGTCGGTGACACAACACAAGATATTTGAGGCATCATCTCAACCGTTGCAGCCACAACACATAATGTCAATCTAATATATGATGGCAAAGAATTCATAAACTGGCACGGCTGACTTGAATATTATATCAAGTTTCAACTGTTTTGCAACAAGAACAACGCACAAACAAATTGCTGATTGTTGTGAGGCATCATACTACCACACTAAGAGTTATACCCAAGACTAAGTTGCAGAAGCAATTTCATGATAAGGGAATCCAACCAAGACAGCAGACTAAACACTAAGCATGTTAAAAATGTCTGGTACAAATTTTCAACATGTGAAGTATATCTTAACACATGCATGTCTATATTGCTATACAATTGTTGAATATTGAAGAAGGCGGAATTATACAATGTAGTGTTGAATTGAATTGACCTCATTTGCAAAACAACAAAAGATGTCGTTGTGTTGTGTTCACAAAATTCAATTGACCTCCGAGTGCATTACAGCAGTGATTGATCCCTTACAGAACTGGTCTTTCCTGGCACTACGAAAGGTTGTAGTCTAGCAAGAACGACTCTCACACTTTTTTTTGGCACCGACACAGTAAAAATCCAGTCTTGATTTCAACCAGTCAACTATAAATCTGTGCCGATGCTGCTGCAACTGCTGTTGTTCAGTGTGTGTGACTGAAGCGGCGAGACTGAGTTGGGTGCAGTCGCTATGGTTGCTATGTTAGGTGTAGTTTTGCATGGGTGGGAAGTACATGGGATTTTATGAGAGGTTTGTGTGCGGAGGCAGTGTGGTATTTTCGGGTCCACCTGCTCAGCTTCTCACGGATTTGATACAGTTGTTTTTCCCCTACATCTAACAACCACCAGTGCCAAGATCCCAGTATGGATCTTGTCTGCGTCGAATAATCAACAGCCAAGGCGTAAGATACTTCTCTCTACCAATTTGGAAGGATCTGGGAAAAATTAACGAAATTATCAATGTTTCAGAACCTTTATTAAGGAGAGCAGGGATACAAAGTCAAAGCCACCCACCATCTGGAAAACTTAACCAAGAAACAAGTGAAATGATGCACTTTCACTTGCATACGTTCATCACAATTCCCACTGCTGAATACATCATATCTACACGTGAGCACTCACATTTTCTATACCACAGCTGCAGTGAGCTTTGTATGCAATGCACTGATGGCTACTCACACAGCTATCAATCACAGAGGAAGAGAGCTGTGTATGCATTGCACCCACGGCCCTTCACACATGAATCCAGTACGACGGCACTCACAGCAATGTATCGAAGCACGGGTTTCCTGTGTTGCACAACAAGGCCGATGCTGCAGAACACATACAGCAACTGAGGCCAGTCAATCAAGCCAAAATTGTGAATGATTACCTACTGCGGTCCGGCAGCCCATAACCTCTCAAATTCGAAGTCGAACTTCAATCGCCCCCATAATCTAATGCGCTACACAAAGAGACTAGCTTTTGTGCGATTCACAAACACTACACATGGACCTGTTCACAGATCCTACAAATGGAGTGTTTCACAGATAGTCACACTTCCCAATTACCACCCTCATTCACCAGAAGTTCAGCAGGGAGCACACTTCTGTGGTGTAAGTGTTCAATGGATGCGGCCTGTTTTCTCTGGGATCTTTTTCCATTGCATTCTCCTACTCCGAAGCTCACAATTGTACAGTAAACCCAATTATTATAATTGTGTATCCTTGTCAAGTTTATCAGCAGCTGCAGCAGCAGCAGAGCCTGCACAACTGAAGTATAACATACAAATTGCAAGCTTCATCCTCATGCTCTTCTGGCTCAATAGCTACCAATATCATCACTGTTGTTGAGGTGATGCGATCAGGTTCTGAATCCCACATCTGTCCTTCTCATGAACTCCTTTGCAAATGAATATCTGTGTGGAAAGTCTTTCAATCATGGCATGTGAAGTGTCATACTTGATATTTGAACAATGAGCCTATGGATTTGGACCTTTGGTGGTTGGAGTGGGCAACATGTAAAGTGCATCTGTTTAATTCAACACAATGTTTGATCGGTGATTTGAGATAGTACAAATCATGGGCCATTGTAATTAATGCGCAAATTTGATTATTTAGCAAATCATGGAGCCAAATCATGGAACTTGTGAACTTGGTGAGCCTTCAAAACATGAAGTTGTTGATCAGTGTTAGTGCAATATGTGGCAAAGTGTAATGTTTATTAAGCAGTGACTGTTTGGAATGAAATTGTTGTTAAACTTATATTAATACTTTGAATTTTATTTGATATGAATTTTGAACTTATTCTTTTTAACTCACTTAGCTTTATTTTATTTATAACTTAATTATTTGCAAATTAGAGATTTAATTTTTAAATACAACAATTAAAAAAAATGCCTGATCTTCATCCTTATGTGCTGCTGTGTGTAATTTACATTCATTGTTGTCTTTTGTTCTTATGTTGGATGTATGTTTTTAACTATAGGATTTTGGAATTTTGCAAAGAGAAATAAATCAATAATTAGCATACTATATACTTAGTAGAAGGTTTAATTTTGAAACCATAATGACATAATGATAAATTGATTACTAATATGATGGTGTGAAATGTTACCATTATTTCAATTTTAATAAGAATAAAAGAAAAATATAAATATATAAATATAGTATTAAGTTAATATTTGGCCACAATTATAAACTAATTAATTTTTTTGTAAATAGAAAAGAATAGAAAAAAATCTCAAGATCTTTGATTCAAAAAAATTCTATAAGAATTATTAGTACAAATAGTAAACCAAAATTATATATTTTATAAGACACTTTGGAAAATAAAAAATTATTATAAATATTCTTTTATTTTTATTTTTATTTTTTTAACTTTCTCTTTTGCTTAATCATTTTTTTTTTTTTCAAGGTGATGAAGAAGACAATGCTTTGTTCATTCAGTCTTGAATTAAATGAACAATTTTTTATTAATTAGAATAAAATATTACTATTTTTAGAAATATCTATTGATCTGTTATAGAATAACAATTTTTTTATTAAATTTATAAATTAAAGAGTTTCTTCTTTTTTATTTAAAATTTAGTTTTATAATTTTTATTTTTATTTATTTTTATTTTTATAAAGTGAAGACTACCTTATTTTATGACTTGATACACTTGTTGCAATAGGCCTAATTTTGGTCTTGATTGTAGTTTTGGACAAGAAAAAAATCAAGAAAGTATTAAAATGGTGAAGTATGAATAAATAATATAAAAACAGACAAATTTCTATCAATTTTCATTTTTATGTTTGATCTTTGCACAAATACACATTCATATTTATAAGAATATATAGTTATACACAATTATAGTGTGCAATAAATTTGCACAAATATATAGTCATATTGTGCTTGATTTTGGATTACATAGTATAGGCTAAAAATAGTAGTTAAATTTTAAGTGTAATCTTACTTAATTTAATTAAAATATATAACTAATTTATTAATCTCTTTTATCTTTAATTTGGCTTTTCTTTTTATTATTTTAACAAATATCTTTACATAATTATATTCCAAATTATAATAATTTAGTTTTTTAATATTATAACTGTGAATAAAATTGGTATATTGGTCATTGACTAGATAAATTAGACATCCAAACTAGGTCAAAATATGCTTACGTAGAAACTAGACTATTTCAAAAGCCATATATTTTTTTAATACTTTGGCTTTAATTTATTTGGTAGAATATTCTATAGTTATTATGATATATTTGTAATAAAAATAATATATATAATAGAATAGACTAATAATTTTTTATATTTATTTTAAAATAAAACTCTTTTATAATATAATCAAAATTTTGATGCAACCATTTTAATTAGTTATTATGTGCATTGATATTTTATTGTAATTGTAAAAAAATTGTAGAATATTATATATAATAAGCTATCAAAAATACACATTTACAAAATTTCACAAAAAATCATCTAAACAAAAGCAGCCATGCATTATAGTGAAGCATGGTTCTTAGATCATTATACCAATTTGTAGTATTGTGACGTAACAACCTAATCTACAATCTTTTCAATGTTAGAAAAAAAAAATGTCCTTGGACTAGAAAAAAATATTTTTAATGTTATTATTAATTTTCATATGAAGTATAAATGTATCATTTTAAAAATATTTATTGATTTGTTGAGTCTAGTTAAGTTAGAATAAAAATGGATTGGCATCATTTGATGTATTCTAGATATTGTTGCATAGTTCTTGTCTAGTTTATAAAAAAAATTAAAAGATTAAATATTTAAAATAAAATTAACCAATGCACAAAATATTTTAGATATTTTTGTAGAATTTTTTTAAAAATATCATAAAAAAAAAATAGAATATAGATTAAAATGGATTGTGAATCATTCATTATTCTTGATATTATGTATAAAATGTTAAATAAATTTATAATTATTTAATAACTTTTGTATTATTTAAAGTTATTTTTTAAAAAATAAAATCATTGAAGAAAGGTGAATTTTGTTAATTAATAATTTAGTTGGTATATTTTCTTGACATTATAGTATAGATAGGAATCATAATCTTAGATATGGGTAGTTTCATAGTGATTAATGCCAAAAAAAATATAATTAGCTAAAAATTAAAGTATAACCATTAGTTATATATTTTAAATAATAAAATAATATAAAATTATATATATATATATATATATATATATATTATTTTTAGATTTATAAACTAGACAACGATATATCAAGGAAGATTTTGTGACTTTGGTACCTTCAATTGGCAATGTATTATTTTCACTATATAAAGATATCAAATTTACCAAATTTAATAAAAATTTAAAAAATACATTCATACATATCATCAATTAATTACTTAAATTTTTATTTACACTTTGATCTTGTTTTTGACTTTAATAAACATATATATATATATATATATATATACACACTACAAGAAATTTGGAGTCAAGTAGGTGCATGCTTTGCACAAAGTAAATTTCATCTCTATTTTCTTGAACAATGTTATTCAAAATAAGTTTTCAAATGTCCAAAGAAGCAAACACATATCTCTAAATTTTGAAATTCTCAGTTCATATTATAATTTTGTAAACTTTTTCTGTAGAACTTCATGCATTTCAGAAAGAGATGACCGGAATCGTCATGATCAAATCACCCAAAACATAAAAGTATAAAAAATTACTCAGTGAAAATTTTATTAACTTGTCTAAAACTACATCGAGATCCCCTCACGGCGATTCGAACCCGAAACCTCTGGTCCCGTCCACATCCAAAACAAACAGCGATCAAACCAGAAATACATAGTAATATACGTACTATAAACGATGTACCATACATTGTATTAGTACGTTTTCACGGACACCCGCAACTAATGGGGTTCGAATATTCTCCCTCTTTCAAGTCGCCTCGTGCACTGCCAGAATTAGGGTTTCATGCGTCATGAAATCCGTGCATTGGATCGCCTCGCAACGACGATCGCAGTAGACTACAGCGATTCTCCAGAAACCGAGGTTGTGTCTTCCGTGATTCGCTTGATCAGTAGAAGTTTTTGACCATGTTTTGAGCTCATTTGGTCGCAGCGCTTAGCAGAAACAAATGCTTGGAGCACTATTGGTTAGGATCTAGAATGGCGTGACTGGAGACAGAGGTATGGATTACAGAAGAAGGATGGAACTGTATCTAGCAACAAGCGTTCGGGGGGGTGTTTGGGCTTGAATGGCAGGTATGGCTCGATTGCGGTGTCCATGGCGCGTCGGTGCACTCTCGATCGGATTCTCTGTGGCCATCATCTTTTTCGTGTTGGTCGAGGTAAGCCGTGGTTCAGGTTCCTTAAGTCGTGTCAGTTTGTCACCAACACGTTTGGTGTCCAGTCTTTCATAATCTGTGGGTGACGAAACTTCGATCTTACTAGTACCGAGTGTTGTGAGTACATTACGAGAACCAAGTGCAATTCATCGCCACTGTATGTATGAATTGTTGGTAATGTTGTGATGATTTTACAGGCAGGTGTTAGGTCCATGGGAAGTGAGATTGGTGTTGTAGTGTTGAAGGTTCGTAAAATGTTAAGAGATACTGAGAAGGCAATGTTGTAAATAAGCTTTTTGACTAGCTGGAGTTGTTTCAATGGAGACAGATGCATTTGTTCGTGACACAGCAGAAGTATGCCAATCGAGCATCATTTGCAGTGAGTTTCAGATTTCTCTCTCATGACTAATATCTCAGAATGCCTGTAAGAATGCGTGGCACTATCAACTAGAGTGGCTCTAAGATTAGATGAACTTGCTATGGGTTTTATGCATGGGTAAATCCTACGAGCTGGAGGTTATGTTGTTTCGCATCAGAGCATACTTCTTATGTATATCACATCTTCGTTATGATGCACTACATGTAAACCTTACATACATGAGACTTTGTTCTTTTTTTTTTTTTTTTTTTTTTTTTTTTTCTGCTTGGTATAGCAGAGAATCTCACAGTAGATGAGGCTTGAGACACTGGAAAATGGTTGCAGGTAGAAAGTGAGGAAGGTTGTCTACGCGAAATGCGGAAGCTCGGGGATAAAATTTTGACACAACAGACAACCCTTGCGTATTTGCAAGGTTGCAATTCTACTAGGAAGCTTGCCTTGAACACTATTGAGAAAGAAGATTGTACTTCTTTTTCTTTCTTTTTTAATTTAATTTAAATTTTTTGTCGTGAACTGCTTTGTGGGTTGAAGAAATTTGCCATAAGGATGCTTAGAGTATACTCAATCAATTTTTCTCTGTGAAAGCACTCAGAGATGCTTTTAAATTAAAGAAGTTTCATGGTTTGTGATTTGTGACATTGTCGTTATGTCTGGTGTAGATGAGAAAGCTCGGCTGGAGGAAGATAATAGAGTTTTGGGCACTGAACTTGAGGATTTTCAAAGCAAGTATTCTTTTAGCAAAAATGTACTTCGAATTTTCATCAGTATGGGAGAGATAGTTGGGGTCAGCAGCTCTGGGTGCCGCAAAATATATAAACAAGTGGATGATTCTTCATTTTTTGTTGGTCCGCATAGTAAATGTATGGACATTACCTGCTAAGCAGCTGAAAATTTTCTTTTTACTTGACATTTCATAATCTTTTGACACTGATCTTTTGAAACTTTGTGTAGATAAGGAACAATTGGCAAAAATCTCTGGCAGTTCGAAGCTGGTAGGAACCAGTTTGCTCTCTTGGTATTCAAAAATACTGGTCTAGTGAAAGAACAGGACATTGCAAAATGAAGCACCTCAAAATCTGTCAACAGTATTTAGAACAATCAATCTAGAAGATAAACAGTGGGCAATAGAAGATATAGGCTAGTATGCAATTCGTTTCAAGGGTTTAAGTCTTCAAATCTAATTGCTTTGGTAGTAGGCGCGGTGAAAGGGCAATTTTTTAACTTAGACAGTCGGCTTGAAGCAGGGACCAGTTGCTGCTGTGGTGATTATGGCTTGCAACCGTCCTGATTATTTGGAGCGTACATTGAAGTCTGTAACTAAGTACGTAATTTTTGTACCATTGGATTCCCAACTCTTGTGGTAATGCAGCAAAACCGGCTTGCTACATGTTCTCATTTTACCGATGGCAAGTTGCGTGCATTAGCGAGTGCTTTACAATGACTGATGTCTTGTCCTTCTCTCTCCGCCGCATATGGCCCTGCTTTGTACGCACCCTAAATCGTCTGTAAATACCCTAGTTCCAGGTGCCTTCTAATGGAAATGGGGCCATGTTTGCAGATACCACAAAGATGTGGCGGAGAAATTTCCACTTTTTGTTTCTCAGGTAATCGTTTTAACACTATTTCTCACAAGACCTATGATACAACACTCAGGAATTAATTCGCTTATTGCATTGTGTCTATCCCTGCATCTCATTCATTTGCAATTAATTTTCTAGCGGCACTTTACGGTGAGTGTTTTTGGTTGTGCAGGATGGCTCGAACCAGGATGTCATGGATACAGCTCGAAGTTTTTCTGCAGTGAGTTACCTGCAGGTAATATACTTACCTTCATAAGTTAGTTCGAGTGTTGATAGGATTGCAACAATCGAATGTACGTTGGAGTGCGCTTTCGAGCTAGGCCCATGCTATCCCAGAAAACGTGGACTATAACCCTTCCTCGGTGGCCGCCTAACACCATGGCCAATTTACTTACTACTTTGAAAAGCTGCCAAGCTTAGTACCCGGATCAGGTGATCGTGGTTAGACCATTGTTTTAAGCGGATGTTAATGTGGTCATATGGATATGGTCGCAATTTTTCTTTTGTTTCAGTTCCAAACTTGTTTAGGTGATGAAGTCATGTAAAAGATGGCAGTTGTTGCATTTTCTCGTGACGTCATTGATTGTCTAAAACTCCGCAAGTGGGAATCATAAGATGAGAATGCGTCACTGTTTGCATTCATCTACTTCATCAAAGTATGTGAGATTCTCTGATTTCTCCAAGTGTGCTTGTGTACTGGGATGATTTATTTCGTTATCTGCCGTAAGAAGTAAAATCTAAAATTTTGTCAAGTTAATGTGACTGCGCTTGTTCTCATCAATTTTTGGACTGAACGCTGGAGCCCTGTTTCTGCTTCTGTGGGGTTTCAGCATTTAGATGAAAATCCTCCCAAGACAAGGAACCCAGGAGAGACAATCGCCTATTACAAAATTGCAAGTGGGTGTCTCATCCAACCTCTGTTACTTGCCTTTGTAGGTGCTTTAGTACATCAAAGCGGCAAAGGTCTCATAATAAAGCGGAATCTATTTCACATGTTTTCCTCGTAGGATGACCTGAGGTTCTATTTATATTTCAACATGTCTGTCGTTTAAATTATCTCAGTGGATGTTTACACCTGCTTCCAACAGGTCATTACAAGTGGGCTTTATCACTACTTTTTAACAAGCGTGACTTCCGAAGGGTCATCATCTTAGAAGGTGGGTATTTGATTTGGGCCTGAGCATTGTTCAATCAAAACGAAGATACGGGGTAGTAGAAAATTGTAAGCTTAAAATATTTGAGGGTGGTTCGAAATCTTAGAGAAGATGTAGGTTGAGAAGTTCACACAACCCTGGGTCTTGCTTGCTTTGCAGATGACATGGAAATCTCTCCCGACTTTTTCAGTTACTTTGAGGCAACTGCTCCTTTATTGGACACGGACAAGTGGGTGTTGGTTGTTTGCAGCTTCTACACCATTGTTTTGATTGCTCTCTAAAGTTGGTGTTCAAGTTTTGCACCTTGTTTTCTTCAAGCTGAAAGGATGATCAGCTGGCACAAATAGTCCGCCATTTCAAAAACTTGACTCAGAGGCTAAAGTTCTGACGTGTTCGATGGTTTGGGCAGAACTTTGCTTGCTATTTCATCATGGAATGATAATGGCCAAGAGAAATTTGTATCTGATCCAGGTGAGAGATTATACCCGTCTCTTTTTAGGCATGTGAATCTGAAGAATGTTTGACATTCGTCATATTATGAAGGAAACACGGCTAACTGAGAGAAGCCTTATTTAGTATATTCCTCTTCCCTCAGAAGAACGTGAAGACTCAACGTTGATGAACTTTAGAGTGCCTCTATGTTCTTGATTAGTTTATCTGTGATGCTATTTCATAAGCTAGAGAAGCCCCAAGTTCCAGCATTAACCTATTCTCTTGGTTTGATTCGTGCAGAGCAGTTGTATCGCTCTGACTTTTTCCCAGGTCTAGGTTGGATGCTCACGAAATCCATCTGGGAAGAACTTGCTCCAAAGTGGCCCAATGCATATCCACATCACTTTCTACTTTCTTGAATATCTCGCTGTTCATCGTTCTGTCGTTTCAGTTTGAATCTGGCTAGTTCAGAGAGCCTTTCACACCTTAATTTGAGGAACATCAATTTCGCGGCTGATGCTCTTACTGGCATCAACTATTACTTGTGCAGTATGCTATGAGCAATATGTAGCAACCAGGGCTGTGCTCAGTATGTTTTATTTCTGCATATCAGTTTCACCTTATAATATCCTTTTGCACCGAAAGCTGTCCTATGTTGGATCATATGCTGTTCCTTAACCTCTTGTAACACCTATTGGGATGATTGGCTAAGACTTAAGGAGAATAGGAAAGGTCGCCAGGTTATCCGACCTGAAGTTTGCCGGACCTACAATTTTGGAGAGCATGTAAGTGTGTCTACCTTCTTCTACTTTTTCCCGTCTCGCTCTAGTTTCTACAATGGCGTAAATTGAGAAAGTGTAGTGGATTTTATTACACTTGAACTTTAGGTCATAACAGCAAGTACAGTCCACGGGTTTAAAATCTTGAGTGAGTCTTAATAATTTCCATATTCAAATCTCTTTAGCAATCTGTAACATTTATTAATAATGTGTGTCAGTGTTTTGCAGTCCGTGTCACCTTGGTTCTTTATTGTGAATGAAATTTGAGATCGGCTACTGCTTTTTTCATTCGCAATTAATCAACTTAGCACTGTAGAATTTGAAGTTGTCGAGTGTGAGCAATCTACATTGCCCTCACCCGAAGAAATTTAATGCAGGTGGTTGTTTCGTTTGAGATTTACAGGGATCAAGCTTAGGGCAGTTCTATGAGCAGTACTTGAAGTCTATCAAATTGAACAATGTGAACGTAAGTAGCCAAAGTCTCTGCGCAAGCGCAGAAATCAGTGAAATGTCTTGCTATGTTTTTGGATCAAATAGATTCTCTGAAAGCTGTTTCCAATGCTTGGTTTACTGGGTACAGCCAATAGCAAGCTCTTGTGATTGTTTCAGTTTGCTTCACCGGGAATTCAGTCTCCTTACTTCGTCTTGAATCTCAGGAGAAACTTTTAACAGATTTTTTTAATATTTGGTATTTCTTTGTTTAAGGACGAGCTCCATAATCTTACTTGGAGATTCTAGGGGATCGAGATTTTGACTCCGGTTGGTCATCTTCTTGGTAAATAGCAATACTCTAATCATTGATATACCAATCATTTTATGATGCGCAGGTTGATTGGAGGTTGAAGGATTTGAATTACTTGAAAAAGGTACTGCATTGCTAACCTGAAGTCATGAAAAATTAGAGATCAAGTTCTGAGTGCCTCATCCTCAAATCTCAAAGCGAAAATAGAGTAATTAGGAACTGGTGTTTCACTAAACATGATAGTGGAGGAACAGTTAAGTTCCAGGCGTGCAATGTCCGATTGCTAGGCTGTTGCTACTTAAAACTATTATTGAAGTGAGACATACAGTTTTCAGCGCCCCTTGAGACTAAAAGATATTTTTTGTTAATCAAAATCGATCTCATTAACTTGCAGAGAACCCTAAGGTTGGTCTCATATTTGCATTTGGTGCAGGGACAATACAATCAAATCTTTAATTCACTTGTTTCCAAGGCAACTATTGTCCCAGCATCACAGGCACTAACAGAGGCAAATTACGGAGAAGGAGACATTCTGGTCCAGTACTATTCCTTGGTGGAGTTCAAATACCTTGCTCATGAGTTCGGTATATTTGAAGATACGAAGGTGACCTTTTTCCTAAATGTGTCCATGTGGAAGCGGCAGTTCTTTCGGTGCTACGTTTCGTAGCGAATTCTGGAATTTTTGTTGGAATTTCTTTGTGCTTGCCTGCTACTATTTCTTTTGCTTTTAAAATAAACCTTAACGTATCTTGTCGCTTTGGTCACCTGCTTTTCGTTGAGTAGGATTTTAAATTCTGGTTTTTGTTGGTCAATAGGTTTGTTTGACGAAGAAAATTTATGTTAACTTTCACTTCAACTTAAAAACGTGTTGCCTGTTCTGCATGGAACATGAAAACAACATGAAGTGTTTTTCTTGTGTAATAATTGCATTCTGACTCCTCTATTGTTGTGGAGTGCAGGACGGTATACCAAGGACAGCATATAATGGGCTGATAGTTTTTAGATGGAAGGGTCAAAAGCGTGTATTTCTCACCAATTTCTATCAGCAGTTGGATACCACAGAAACCCTGTAAATGATTTGTATAGATTAAGATCCTGCATGTTCCTTTATTGACCAAAACTATTATTCAGAGCGTACCCAAAGTTGCATATGTGTGTTCATACAGTATACTACTGTGGATGGAACATCTGAATTAAGTGGGTCCACTTCTGGGTTGACATTATTTCTACCATGTTGAAGTTTTAATTTTCCATGCAGTCTTTCACAACAAAATACAATTCACTTACGTATAAATAACAATAATACATGATAATGAAGTGATATTATTAATGTAAACATTTTTTTTTAAAATAATCTAAATGGATTGACAATTTACATGTAGATTATTCATTTATTAGGCAAAAAATATTATCATACTACACTAATTTGTTGTTGCTTCGATCGAAGATTAAAAAGATGCAAGTTTGATTGCAGTTTTGTTTACATGAGTTCATGGCTTAACAATTAGTTTAGGTGAATTATAATTAGAACTAATCTAATAACTAGAAAATAAGTATTGGTTAACAAGTTGTCTACTTAAACTGTAAAATTGCTTGACAAGGTATTTTAGTAGATGTGAACACATCAATAATGAGAAATTTAAAATTAGAAATTCGAGTTATTAATCAAAATTTTGGGAACTGTCTCGTTCTATGATGCATTATCAATAACCTGTAATTTCTAATAACTAACTGATTTTCATTGACTTGTATTAATACATGGATGATACCACATGGCTATACGTGATTGGGCGAAGGAAGACGACGTGGCCACCAGGGCAAGATAGAAGGAGTTTGGCAAGATTGATTAGCTTTCTGCTTACTACCTTCGGATGATAAGTAGCTTTTGGTAATTATTATTCTTTCCTGCAACCCATGATATTAATTTTGGGGGGGAATAGTATTTATGAGACATAGATACTGGTAGCTGTTCACATGTATTGAAACTTTTAAAGTGGTTATATCCGGGCAAACGTTATACATGATTACTGGTAGTATACTGTCATACTCAGGCACGAAACATACGAGAAAAGAAAAAAGTTATACTCTAACTTCATCATTCAAAAGACTGTTCTTGGAAGGATTGGCATACATTTCAGGCACTGGTCATGGCAACTCAATTAAGTTGAAATGCTCAACTGGCACAGAATTTAGGGTAATGCGTAATTTCTTACTGACTAATGTCCATTGACAATGGACATAAGAAAAAAAATTTATGGGGGGAAGGGGACCCCATACAGTCATATCCAAGGAAGGGGGCTTCTGCTATGACATTAGTATCCAAGCAGGTTGGAGAGAGGGGGAAAAAATTGTCCAACGACGCGAAATTCAGCGAATCCAACGTACAACCTCTGCAGAAAGTCTAAATTGGCAGTTGATTAAGTTACTTCTACGACACAGCACAGTCCCCACCTAAGAGATGAAGACATCCAATGATGAAGGTATATGTCCAGCTCCTAAAGATGCGGCACAAATATATCCGTATATACAGACCCTTCAACGAATTGAAATTCAAAACACACTCTTAAGTCGACAAATCACTACCACATCTAGAGCACCTTCTTCTCCTTGGCAGGAGCTCTTGGGATTTTCCGCAATACGGCATCATCCAACTTCTTGTAATGAATGTTAGCGGCATCAACTGCCTTTGCAGCATGATGATCAATGATATCCTCATACTTGTCGTAGACGAAGGGAACAACGTGCAACAATACAACACCTGTCGCACCAACACACAGCAGTTGACATTTATGCAAGATACAAGATTGCCAAGAATACTTTTAATATTATATACTATGAACTTTATACAAGATGCTGCTGGATATCATGCAGGGACCAAGCCTTCTTGAATTGGGATCATTGAGAAACTTACCGATCCAGATGCAAGTTAGGAAGTTGAACCACGAGGTGACAGTCGAAACTACCCACAGCAATGCCACCATCTGAAAGAAAATGATCCAGCGTTAATCCAAAAACCTCAGAAAATGCTAACAGGGTGGCTAAAATTCCCGAATACATCTGTATTCCGCATCGTAGGACACATGCAAATACGAGTAATATGAGGAATGAATGTCTAAAGAACAAATGATACCTTGAGGAAGAGCTTGAAGTCCTTGCCCAGAGCAACGTCCCGAGCTATGCTCAATGCCTTGTTAAGCTCAACACGGACAGTGCTGGCTGTTCTCAAGACGAAGTCTTCGGAAAGAGAAAGTTCAGGCACTGGAGGGCCTGCACTGTAAACACACAGACGACCGCGGATTTCAAGAAGGATCTCCTGGGTTACCAGTGATTACAAACGCAAAAAGACGAAGTCACTGTCCATGGGTGCGGATCAAAACCCACCGGTTCAAGAGAGCTGCGACGTTAGCCCACACGAAGAGGATGATGACCGAGAACATAAGAATGTTGGACAAGAGCGTGAGGAACGTGTATCCTGACTTCTCCAGAAGAAACCACACCAGGGTGGATCCGCCCAAGACGATAGCAGACAGGTTTCTATCCTTCCACAAGAAGGAATCGGCAGCTGCATGAAATCATGTGCAGGGCTCGGATGAGAAATTCACCAGATGAAGCAGTATATACATTACATCTTAATGAGACTGTCATTTATAAGCAAATCACCCCAAATCCAGTAAGTGTTCAAGCTCTCCAGGACACCCTCGAACCTGCTACATGCAAAGCGAGCTGACGTGAAGGAATGGCTAAGTAGAACGGTATTCCCACATAGATTCAACAGAAGCCATAGTACTGAAAAACCTTCAGAATAAAATAGTCTTACCTCGACCTCCGCCCAGTATTTGATGCACATTCTTATCCTTGGTCAAAAAGCGATTCCCCGGCCCATACCCTGAAGAGGGAGCCGCTTGCGAAGCCGGCATTTTTCCAACCTGCTCAGTCACCGACTCCATTATGGATTCGCTGGAATGGCTAACGTCACTTTGTTCGGACATGGCTACAGTGATAGGTATTTGTCTCCTTTTGAAGATCTGAAAAAACGAAGCAATCATCACCACGAACTGTTCAATACTATATAAAATGTCTGTCATAGATGAGCGCCATCAACCGGTTGTCCGACTACCAACATCAAAAATCAAAGCAAAAGACAGCCTGGAAACTATACACCACAAACTTCAAGTTCTTCTCTTCCGGATCCGAAAGTACTAAGTGGGAAAATGTAAATGGAAAAAAAGATAAAAAGGAACAAAAACACAGGGCCCTATCATCCCATCCCCACCGTATGACCCTCCCTCAAATCCCGCAACTAAAACGAAACTCACCGCACGCACAAAAACCCAACAAACAATTCCACTTCCAAAAAGTGAAAATAAAAACCAAACCTAACCCAACCCGCACTACGCCAACCAAAACCCAACAGCCATTTCCTTGGCCAAGGCACTCGACACACATACAAACACCATCCAAAAATCAACACTACACGTGCCCTGTCCTTCAGAGGATCTGACCTCCAAAACCCAACCTCCGGCCCACAGCATCAGGACCCAATCAAGAAGAAAACGTCACATCGAGCAGAGCAAGCATACTTGGAAAGAGAGGGGGAAATACGCGTGGGTGAGGCAGGAGAGGCAAGACCCACCAGTGCAAGTTGGACGAAATTGGCGACGAGGCGGAGCTTGACGGCTGGCGTGCGACTAAATGAAGAAATGAAAAAGAATCCACGAAGCGAAACCTAGACCAGGAACCAACAGAGTGAAGGCCGGGAGCAATGCAGAGCGTTAAATAGAACAGCACCATCGCCAAAGCGTGGGAAGGCAGGCCACCAGGCTACAGTTCTGGGGGCCCGATAGTACGGGCGCCTATCACCGCGCAGCCGCCGTCGAGAGGGAGGGAATCCTTCGATCGGGGTCGCTAGACGAGGGGAACCGCCTCGCGTCAGCGCCCGTCTAGCCACGGTTGGTTCACGTCTGTCTGCGACTGGAGCGGTTGGACGTTGCGAAGACTGCAAGAGACAGAACCCTGAGTTTGAACTTTGAACCCAGTCCCACGTCGCACTTCGGGAAAATATCTCCCTAAATATCGAGAAATACGGTACCGCAGCTTTAGTGTGCCGCTAGAGAATTCTGGGGAGTCGCCGGAGTTGGGTTTTAGCGCAACTTGGAGTCGAGCTTGAACTGGACAAAGCTTTCTTCTTTGTTTCGTGTCAATTTCCCGAAACCCAGTAAGTTTTTTCGCTAACTCTTGACGTCGTCGTGTTCGGCGTTTGAAAGCCGTCATGCCCAGCTTTGTTTCTCAATGCTGGGTGCTGTAGCCGATGAATCCATCGAAACCCAGATGGTTCTGTCGGAAGTCTCTGCCGAGATTCTCGAAGTCTGGGGACGTGTCTATACTTGGGTCAACTGTTCGGCGTGTTTCTGTAACTGAACTTCGCTTTTCGCCCAAGTGGACTGGTGCCCCCTCTGTAATCGACTCAACAAATGATCGAGAATACGGTGTTTTCTCCGAGGGGCGGAATAGATTCAATTGCGGGGCCTTGTGAACGAAACTACGATGCCGATCACTGACCCAGCAAGCCAAGCAATTGCGTTTTAGTATCATCCGAGGGGCCTGGAACTAGGTTTATGGGGTTGCGACTCCTAGCCCTAGCGTCTAGTTCAGCTTCTTCTTTTGCCTCTTTTTCTTCCCCCTCATGCAACTTCCGATGCAACGACGTTATTTGTAATTGCGATGAGACCTCCGATTTCTCCCTATTCGTCTGCAGCATTCGAGCGTGGGATTTCGATGAGGCGCCATCGTCCACGCCCTTCCTTGCCTTCCCATCTCTCGAGCTTGTTTTTGGGTTTGGGAGTTGAACAGTATTTTAAACCATGACTTGAAAAAGTTTTGTTCAGCATCAGTTACTTTTTTCTGTTTCGTAAAATCGAAATAGAATTTGAAAAAAACAAAGTAACACGTATGGGCATTTTATGTGTTGAAAGTAGAGTACTCTGTGCACTCAATTAAGTACCTTGTTATAGTATCTTGCCAAAAATAATATACGCATATTTTGTGTACCCAGTACTTGTCTTAATCTGTAATATCTCATAGCGCTCCTAATATTCGCAATAATACATAATAATTCAGAGTATGTGTAATATTGCATGTGATAAGCTCAACTACAAGTTTCAAAATTAATGTATGAATGGTTTAAGAATTTAGTGATGTTTTGGGATCTGAGTCTTGCATGTATGGATGGTTTGTGAGTAAATACGTTTGTTGCTTTTCCCCAAACATCTGTCTCCTTGCCTTTTGTTGTTCACCTGTTCGCTTGTCAATAGTATAACGAATCACACACACGAAAGTATGTAAATATATGTACACTTTACTCGGATTCATATCATTAATTTATACATTATGTATTAAATGGTGTTTGATTAATAATAACAAAAAAAACTTGTAGAAATCATGCAATGGTAATTGCGTGATACTTAACCATTACCAAAAGATCATAGTCTATTTATATATAAACGCCACATTTTTTTCCTTTTCAAAATCGGCGATAAAATTACAATATAGATCACAAAAAATTATATATTAAAAGACAAACTATAGGAAGATATAAAACAATAGAGATTGAGGGACATCAATAGCACGAAGACGACTCCACTGGATTCAAAAATCTGACCAGCCCCCGTCAATTCCAAAGCAGAGCCCCAATTCGTTGCCCGCGCGCGGACATCGACGGCTCCGCCCCGAGCATCGATTTCGTTTGAAAAAATTGAATCGCGCCTGCCGATCTTCCCAGGCGCCGGATCACCCACCTCCCGATTCGAAACGACGCATCCATCGTCGTCGTGGTTACGATCATCCCGCCCTTCTGCGTGGAACGGAATCTGCGTGAATCTGTGCAAGCGTGGCGGGCTGTCGCCGGCTTTAGCTCCCTCAGCTCCCACTTTCGGATTCAATCTCGCGCCTCACTGTTTCCGATTTGGATTTCGGCGGCAGTAGCTCGTTCGCATTTTCATTTTGTGGGTTTCCCGCAACAGGACTTCTTCTGTTTATCACAAGGCGTGATCGATGCCTGGAGCATTAGTAGGAAGTGGTGGAGAGATGAGTTGATGTTGTAGTGAGAGTTTTTGAATTCGATCGTGAAGTTTAGAGTCTTCTTTTCATGACGTGAACATCTCAAACTGCTGAATCTGCTGCCACACAGGCGGTGGAACTGTTACTCACGGGCCTGGACATGATTAGCTCTGTCTGAAATCTCTTTTAACTGAGTTCTGTGCCATAAAGCTTAAGCTGCATTTGCGTGTTGCATCTTGGAGTTGTGTGTAATGTTTATTCGCAGTGTTGAGCGAGTCTGAATTGTTTTGTGAGGGCTCGTGAGTCAACATAGCACGGATGAGATACTTTTGAGCGCTGCTAAGGCGTTATAACTCATTGCTTTCAAGGGCAGTGATAGTTCGTGTTTTATCAGGTAGCGAGAATTGCACATTCTCTGCTCCGACATGACAAACCTGGATTTTGTTAAGGTGCAGGTTGGGGTTGTGATAAGCATATTTTGTTTGTTTAGAAGAACAATCTTCGCAGAAATGACTGGCATGGTACTCTGTTTAGGTTCTCACTATTTCAATGACTAACTGCTAACAATCATTATTGAGTCGCGAGATTTAAGGGCACATCCAGCTGAGGGACCTAATGGCCTTGGCATATGCATTGCCCCCTGGAGACTTCGCAGAACAACGACCAGCGATTTCACATATGTATACTATGTTACTTGGATATGTTTGGCAAGAAATACAGTTTGACTTGAGAGTTCTTGTCAAACCTCTACTTATCACGGGCATGTTGTTATACATTGACTCAAGCCAAACCGTGTTTCTTGCGAGAACGTAACGAGAATGAATTTGTCTAATAATATTTACGTGTCCAAACCACGAATCATTGACTGCCTGTTAATTCTCGGCATAGATAGTGTTGTGGGCATTGACATGTATTGCAGACACAATCTCCAAGAAACTTGAAGCTCAACGCTGTAAAATATGCCATGGAATGTCGTGGTTTGGCAAAAAGAAAGAGTTCATCTGGAATTTGATCTTCCTGTAACGCAGGAGATATTTTAAGCAAATGCTCGCGGCTCGTTTTTGCACACGTTTGAAGTGTACAGGATCACTCCACCGTGCTGTAAATCCAAAGATGCCACGAGTGGGCACGACTCATCATTCTGAACCTGAAGGCCGGGGCCAAAATTTGGTATTAATTTCAAGTATTCGTGCTACCGGAAGTGTAGAGCATTTTTTGAATGTGATGCGAGATCCTGAATGTTACGCCTGCAGCTTATGATTTGAAATGACTTGGTGGATTAGTTACTTTGAGCATAACATCAACATGGAACATACTAGTCTCCGACACGGACATTCTGCAAGGGTCCTTGTACTTTCCAGAATGCTTTGTTTACCTCTACCTTCGGTCAGTTCAGCTCAACGCAGTTCTCTCTGCAGCTCGATAATATTAGCAACCACTCAATTGCTGAGTACAATTACATTCGTGGAGGCAGTTTCAGTAGTTTCTTATACATCTGCCAACAGAGTGGGGTAATTTTCAGCAAACGCTCTGGATACCGAACAAGAATTAGCAATCACTGACTACTTCGGGCACTCACAGACTGATCCGGCGGACAGAATGGATATTCTACACGAGTAGCAACAGGATACCAATCATTTCGCAGTTGGCAATTCTGCAGTTTTGAGGTGTTTGTCGGCACAATTTTACGAATTGATGGTTCGGGATTTAAGAGAAGCTTCCATCCCTATACAAGCTTCTCGCAGTCGAGGACGCAAGAGATGACCTTAACTCCTCAAACTCCAAATGTGACAAATCCCTCTGGCTGGCACAATTTTGTACACTTCACACAAGTTCAAGTGCAACTCAGGGATTATTTTCATTACGAATATGTGAAGTTATTGAGTACACCTCTTCAAGAAACTACTGAAACTGAGGAGCCCCTAACATCAGTTTACAAGTCACTCTACAATTCGTACTCATGCATCTCATGTGGTCGCTTCACCCTCTGGCAGGATCCTGCTCTTCGGAGCTGTTTCTTCATAATATTCACTGAAACCCTCGCTTTGTCAACTCGACGATTGCTTGGAATTCGACAGGGAATGCTGAAAGAATTTAAGCTCATATGCAGCTTCAGAGGAAGGTCAGGTTTTCGAATACTACGAATTGTCCTTCGACCATGTAAATGTGGATATTCTAGGGATCTGTTAGGATTATTCTCCAGAGCCACGTTGACTGAGAGTAGGTGGTGCTTCACTGTGGCCCTGAGCACCTTGGGAATGGATAAACTGTTGGGATGGTTACAAATTAACAGCCCTGCGTTAAACGACGTCGACGGTTTGAGAAGAATTCCGAATATCTGACAAGTTTTGAGGTTGTCTTTACAAACTATTCCAGAAATAGAGGGCTGCAGACAACTGCGGAATTTTTAGAGTGCAATGCTTTCATATCTTCTGAGCGGAAGAGCAAGTGAAACTGAGGAATCTGCGTGCATCTAAATTGCTTCTGAATTTGTGGCAACGCACTAGAAGTGGATCTTCTGGTTTAGATTCATTGTAAAGCTAGCCACACATATCTTATTGTATCACAAGTTCTCTGTCCTTCCTACACGATTTCTAAGTTGTTTACTGGTCATTGCGGAGTGAACAGAGTGGAATTGTTTTGAGCCAAGAGTATTGTGAGGACACGATTGTCGTGGGTAGCCGCATCATGTGTCGCCAACTTTGGAGGGATTTCAACAAACCAGGTCTCCCTGACAAAGTTGGTGGGTCCTACTAATAACATAATAGCCGTGTGGGTCCAGCGATCCATCTCTTCCGACGTGGCGTAACTTCTGGTGGTTTATCCACCTCCGTCCTACTTTCACAGGGGAATTGTCGGCACTGTGCTTTAGGGGATTAACTGCACCGCGTGAGATTCATCACAAGGCTAAAGTTGATCAAAATCTTCGCTATCTCCTTAAAATGTTTAATTCACGATTCTATCTGGTATATCGAATAATACAACTCTAAGATCGCCTTTTGCGCTTGACAATCTAATGATGAAATACTGCTTCAGAATGCGTCTTCATTATCATGATTGACAGGAAAGTTTTAACTGCACCGTGTAACTCGTAAAATTGTATTTCCACCTAAATCCTGTTGTGCAACTTTTTATGCTGTGTATCTTTAGTTATGACATTCCTATTCTCACAGTTGATGCTACGACAGTTACTCTTTCAACATACGAATTTAATAAAATCCATAGTCGCCCCAATATGAATCCACGTCTTTAGTCTATATCAAAATACCTGGTCCATGACGAGTACCAAAGGACGTTCGTGGGGACCGGAAATTCCAGAAATCCGAATTTCCGAAAAGTAATCATCCAACAAAGGCGGTGAAGGACGGGGTTGTGTGTGGCAGTCTGGGCTCCTTATATCCCTTCTTCTGCACCACTCATCCCTCTCACCCTCGACTCTCCAGTCGCAGTTCTCGGAGTCTTCAACAGTACCAAGGACCGGGGTGCTCGCCTACTCCGTCTGGTTAGTCCCCGCATTGCTCCATTTGCACATCTTGTGTTGTGTTCTTTGAGCAATTCTTCCCTCGCAGGTTGGTGAACATGTCTTTAGTCACGGGCCTTTGTCAATTTAGGAAGGGTTCCGACGGTCGGTGGGGTTGTCTGTAGGCTTAGTTGGGGTTCCTCACGTGGTTCTTGGGGGAAGAGGAGTGTGTCATTTTGGATAGCTTTGATATAATGCTTTCTCGAATTGGCGACGGGGGGGTCGTGAGAGTCGGATGTAGCAACGGTGGTCCCTGTCTATGGCATTGGAGTTCTCGTCGTTGGCAAATGGGTCAGAGGTGGTTGGTTGGAATGTTAGTGTGGAGTATAGTTGTTGAGTCACTGCAATTGGTAGATGTTCCTATGCGCATTTTCCCTTACACTTTCGGTCTTTTTGTAGCTTGGCTGCGTGTGAGGGCTGGCAACCATGGCAGCTACATCTTTGGAATGTGGCTTGAGCCTCCGACCCAGCTTCTCGGCGGTTGTTTCGCAGAAGGTACGAAGTTGTCTCTTTGTTTTCCTACATCAAAAGCTGGTATTTATGTTTGCCCGCTAATAAGAGGTTGCGTGAATGTCTGCATACATTCTACTGAGTATGCATGCAGCTACCTACAGCTTGTTGCACTGAAATTGACAGTATGAGTAGTAGGACCGTAGTCTTCGAATGTGCGGCGAATATGAAGCTAGTTCACATTCTGTATTTGTACGGTCTCCAGACAATCTGAGAGTGTCTGTTATTCTGTACATTATTCTTCACATTCACAGAATGTGCGGCGAATATGAAGCATAGGTACCACAATATAGTGTATCATATGATGCTGAGAGAGCATGGTCTGAACAGTTATAGTATGCTTTGGCATTGGGCTATGCTGACATTGGACATGGCCAGCAGAAATGTACGGTCTCCAGACAATCTGCAATTCTGCGTCTTCCAGCAGGTGAGACACTTAAGCCAGTTGTTCTTACATCTCTCCCGCATCTGAACAGGATGACATCGGATGTTGGTGGTGTCTTGCACAATGCTGTTGTTTGGACGGCATTCTTTTGTAGTTTGTGGGAACGTTCTATGAATGAAGATGTAGATGTCCTTCCAGAATGCATGGTCAATGAAAGTGATCAGTCGTTACATGTACAGAATAACAGACACTCTCCGAAGTGGTTGACTCTCGAAGGTGATGGTGAGCTGGTAATTGATTGGTGACATTGTTTGTCTGTGTGGTCAACAGCCAGCAGGTCTTTGAAAGGACTCGGTACTGGATTTAAGGTGGGTTATATTTGACTATCAGATTCTTGTTTCCATCTGTAACTGATAGGTGATTGCAGAACATTCTGCAGTCGCTCATGTGTGTGAGTGTAGGTACTGATACTTGTTGCCTCATAGAAGTCAAAACGAAATCGATACGTTCTATTTTCTGTTGAATAACTTCTGTGAATTGTAAAATTCGTCAATTTTGTGTTTTTTAAGTAACATCGGGTGGTGTGTCTGTCATACGTCGTAAAATGTGGACGCCACAATTTTCTACTGCTGATATGCACAATTTTGTCAATTAACAGTTGGAAATCTCGAGAGCGAGGAAGGTGACTCTGTCAGGCAAAGCCGGCAGGGGTCCAATTTCCGGAGTTGCGGCCCCTATTGCACCCCCGTCATCCCCACTTGAAGATGCCGGGGAGAGGCAACGCTTGGCTGAAGAGTATGGATTCACCCAAATTGGGGAGCCAGTGCCTGAAGGAGTCACATTGAAGAAAGTGATCGATTCCTTCCCACCGGAGGTGAGTAGTCTCAGATTGGGAGGAAGCGCTATAGTTCACATTGAACTTGCTGATCTTTGTGCCCACTGTAAATCTCTGCTACTGTTGTAGAAAGCTATGTCTGTAACGAGGGTGAAGTAAAATGGATGTAACGGTGTGGTTGGTGATACTGTAGTTTCTCATGGAATTCTCCGCACTGTGGCTCAGGTCTTTGAGATCAACGACTTGAAAGCATGGAAGACGATTGCCATCTCTGTGGCCTCCTACTCCCTTGGCCTCTTCATGATTGCCAAGGCACCATGGTACCTGCTCCCATTGGCTTGGGCTTGGACCGGCACTGCCATCACAGGGGTATGTTGCGATCACAACATTTCCTCTCCTTGGGCCTCAAATTTATTTGTTCAGAGTAGTGGATACAGCTTGTCTTAGGAGTTTGTATGATGATAATGAGGGAGTTTAGTGTGTACTTGTTGGAACAAGATTAGGGCTCTTACGAAAACTATATGGTTCAGTTCTTCGTGATAGGTCATGATTGTGCGCACAAGTCGTTTTCGAAGAACAAATTGGTAGAAGACATCATCGGAACTATTGCATTCCTTCCACTCATCTATCCATATGAGCCATGGAGATTCAAGCATGATAAGCACCATGCCAAAACTAACATGTAAGTACATGCACCTATTCCCGCTTTTTCATGTTGCAGAAAAGGCTATGTATCGAATAGCACCGAAGTGTTGTATGGGGTATTTTCTTTATTGCTCAATCACACTTTTTTCGTTAAATTGAGCTAGACATTGAACAGCATATCACAATGACTTGGCCTTCGGTCTCCTCTTTGGAGTGAATATTCACGGGATTAGTAGAGAGGTGAACGATCTCATTCATGTGGAGAATTGCTATGTGATTAGATAATAATATGTGGGTTTGCAGGTTGGTGGAGGATACCGCATGGCATCCAGTGATGAAAGAACAGTTCCAAAACTTTTCACCAGTTATGAAAACTCTCATGGAGTTCGGCATGGGTCCTTTGAGACCATGGGCTTCTATTGGTCACTGGTGAGATTTTTGATTGTTAGATGGTCAACTGTTTAGTTAATATGTAAAAAATTTTGAAGATGTATTTCTTGGCAAAGTGAAGCAAGCTGATAAGTGAAAAGGTGGAGATTCACCGACTGATTCTTACCAGTTTTCGTTCCTGCTGGTTTTTGTTGAAGTTCGGACGATAACATAGTTTTTTATGGTTCCTTCTTTTCAGGCTGCTGTGGCACTTCGATCTGAGCAAATACAGAGAAAGCGAGAAACCTAGAGTGAAGATCAGCCTGGCTGCAGTTTTTGCTTTCATGGCAATTGGGTGGCCTGCTATCATCTACACCACCGGCATTGCTGGATGGTTGAAATTCTGGCTTATGCCCTGGCTTGGGTACCACTTTTGGGTACGAAAGTCTTCCCAGTGTCTTCCATTCCTTGCTAATGTAGGTTGCATATATTACCGGGTTGTAGTTTTGCGAGATCCTTGTCTTTCGCAAATCTCTTAATATGATGTTTTTTCTTGGATTTTGCGCAGATGAGCACTTTCACCATGGTGCATCACACTGCTCCTCATATTCCATTTAAGAACAAGGAAGATTGGAATTCCGCTGCTGCACAATTGGGTGGAACAGTACATTGTGACTATCCGAAATGGTTAGACAGTAGCCCTTTTTTCGTGTGATCTTAGCTTGTTGGGTTGTGTGATTTCTTTACGTGGAGACAGAAGACATGAGTGAAGAAGACCTGCTGAGGTGTACTCTTCTTAGTCGTAGTATATGTTCTGCACACTTGGTTTTGATTTATGATATTTTCAGTTCCTAGTTCCACGAAGGTCCTGGGATCACTCTAACCCAATGTTTCATGCAGGGTTGAAGTACTTTGCCATGACATCAGTGTTCATATTCCTCACCACATTTCACAGAAGATACCCAGCTACAACCTTCGATTGGCTCATGAATCTCTTGTTGAGAACTGGGGAAAGGTATTTCCTCAGTACTCTTATAATAGGGCATCTTTGAATTGAGGAAGTGCTGCACATTCTCTTATTTCTCTAAAGGACTATCAATATTTCTGGACCAACTTTTTCTTGGTGAATGCTCATGTGAGGCCGAATTTGTTTTGCAGCACTTAAACATTGCAAAATTCAACTGGAGATTGATGAAAGTGATCATGACGGAATGCCACTATTACGATTCGGAAGTGAACTACACCTCATTTGACAATGGTGAAAATAAGTCACCCGTCATCGGCACTTTGCGGAAGGTTATGCCCGATATGGCGTGACGGTTTTGCAGAACAATTCTGTAACTATTTGCAACAATTTGTTCCTTGGCACTTAATTCATGTGTCTTGAGTGTAGAATACTCTCGGGCTGTAACGCAGGGTATAGCTGCGAAGTAGATGAATTTGGTTGTTGGAAAATCTTGGTGAGCGAAAGTACGTTTTTTGCCACTGATGCCATACATGGGAATCGATTCCTTGACGCCAGTAGAATGCTGGGCATGACGCAACAGTAGTGCCAGTGTTTTCTAGCGCTGGGGGTTGTAATAGGAGGATTATCCGCAGGAACATTACTGCCTTGTACGACTTGGCCTGATAAGGACTCTTCGTAATAATACAAGACAATCTGGGCAGCTTGGAATGTACCAATTCTAGTGAACATTTGCCGAATTTGTGAACATGATCTATTTGTATATGCTTGTACTTCTTACTGTCGTTAAGATGGATAGACGGTATATTCTTTTGAAGAACCTGAGTACTCGTAGATTTCTCCCACATGGGTATAGACTAAGAATTGTCTGCAGTAGAGTCGCATGATGAGTGCTCAGAAAAGTGATTGTAAGAGTATCACACGAGCATATAGTGGATAGAAACTCATGAACCGATCTGATTTATTAGCGATAGCCACCGTTTACGCTTGATTCACAATCTATCCTATGAAATGATCTGTGAATGAATATTGATGACTTTAAATTTTTGATTTGAAAAGGAATAATGCAGGATGCTCTGATGTAGGTATTGTCAAATCTTGATAGAAGTGTGGCAACAGCATGACAATCCCTCTCAATAGGAATGGCACAACTGATTATTCCAAATCAGTGGAGAAATTTTTGCATGATGATCGTTGAGACGTAGATGTATGCACATTTGATCATTTTTATATGCACAGAACGAAATATCTCAGCTCATTATTCATGCTCTTTCTTCTTCCTCCTCTTTCGTGCTTTTATACAGTAACTAAATAATTTTCTTTCTCTCCATCTATTTCGTCACAGTGAATATAATTTCGTTTCTATTGAATGTTGTATGCAGGCAAGTATTATATATTTTAGCTTAAAACAGTCATACAAAGCATTGGAGAACAACCTTGGCATGTATGCAACCAATTGATCTGTTTTTCTCATTTTTTCATTTAAATTTTTATTCTTTCCTTTACATTTACACAAACCATTAACTCTTGTATATATATATATATATATAAACATATATATTTTAAATTTTCAATATTTTCATGGATATTTAAATACATTAAGTAAATTTAAAGAACAACAAAATAATGGACAAAATAATTTATACGGTAGAAAATATATTCTTAATATATAAAACTTGGCTTATAAATGTTGTGTCTGCAATCATTTTTTAAAATTAGAATAATAATTCTAAAGTATTTTTTAAAAAATAAAATATAGTAAAGTGCTTCATTAAATTGAGTAAATAACAGAATGCTATTATTTTAATACTGAAATCTATGAGTTTATGATTATGGTTATTATAATAGTTTTATATGGGTGTATTTTATTCCATATAGTGGAGCCCTTCTACTAAAATTTCTCACTCTTCATGCTTCAAGTATTCTTCTGTGACTTTAACAATAGATATTTATTTTCTTTTTTCCAATTCAGAAGTTCCATTACATTTTCCACATAAATTCAATTCAAATATCTCAATTGAAGTCCCAAAAAGTTATTTTCAACATTCATCTTAAACTCACAAAAAAGATTAAGTTGTGTTTTCTACATAGCATATTTTTATTCTCAGTTTTGCAAAAATCATAGTCATAATTAAAGAATGAAAATATGTGCTAGGAAGGAGATTTTCATTGTCAGTTTTTGGAAATAAATATGCAATGACTATGAAGTCACGAAACAAGAAATTTGAAAAATTGTAATAAAATGACATACCACCCTGAAAACCAACTGTTTTCCAGAAAACGAAAAACTATTATTATTATTATTTTTTCAAGTAACTGTGTATTTAAAACAATAATTTTAATAATAAAAAACCTCTCACCTCTAACCCATTGTACCTTGAGGGTGGAATATTAAGCTTGTCCCCCATGTGTCATTATGCTGAGAACAACCTCAACAGTGACGTTCCCATAAACTGGGTTCCCAAGGGCCAGGGAACCATAATTCGCCCGAGATCATGACCCCTACGACGTAACGCCCGGAAGAGGGGGCCTTCCACTAACTGCCTGCGCTAACCCAAGATCACCAAGATCTTGCTTCCACAGCCAACCCCATTCAAACGGACACCAGTTAAGAACCCACTTAAGTCACCTTATGTTACGTAAGATTAGCAATAATGCAGTAATGTCCCCGTTCACACTCACTCCTGCTCCTCTTCCTCCATGGAAGATTCACGAAGGTCGAATCCACTTAACCAAGTAATCCACCATTTGATATCTTCGACTGAGTTTGTATTTTCTTAGATGTAGCACGAATTATAGATAAGGAAGATTTTACGGGGTTGACGGCGGTCTGTATACCGGTATGACCACGTGAGTCTCCAGCCGGCTCTTCTGCTCTTTCCACGGATTCGTGTTTGCATGCTGTTGCTGCAGATCGCCGAGAGTAGCACTGCGAGATCACTAGGCGTGGAGCTCGGAAGCTCGCAATCGAGCAGTGAAAAGCGCTGCTTCTGCGGCTGTGGTGGATTCCATGCGTTCTTTAATTTCTCGCCTTCGTCTTCTCGCAGGGCGTCGTTGAACTGCTGGTTGGAGGCATTTTCTTCCTCACAGCTGTTAAATGACAGCATTGCTTGGTTGTTGAATGGAGTTATCATAGAGGGAGGAATTTGGAAGAGAAGGAGACCGCGCGCGTTGAAGACTTTTGGTTTCCGTGTGAGTTAACTGCTTGCACAGGGCGTTTTTGGTTTTTTCAGCGCTGTTGTGTTCTCGCTCTGGTTGATCAATTTCTTCTTGAAATGCTTCTTAGTGAGGCTGTTGAGAATTAACTTTAAAAAAAAAAGGTGGAATGTTGAGAAGGTTCAGTTGTATCCTCTTCGAAGTCGCGGAAATGGTCTTCTTTCGAGCTGGATAATGAAATCAGTGATCAGATTTCGAAGTGGTTCCGTTTCATTTGTAGAGTAGGATACAGACTGATTGCTCAGTTTGAGAAGTTTGGGAGGATAATGCGAGAGTGGATTTGTATTGATGGAGATTCCTGTTTTTGGCCGTGTTGGAAGAAGTTCATTGCTGGCCATTCCGCCAGGAATTAACATGGATCAACACTTTCAGTGTACGGTTCCACATTAGACGAATTCTCTACTCCGATTTTTCGGTTCGGTGCACTGCGATTCTTAAGCTACCTCGATTTGTGAGGACATGAAAACGATGTAACTTTGGCTTCTTGTGTGTTTCGCGAATTCGCACTGAAATTTCTGTTCCTCATTATCACGAGCTATGATAATTTATACGGCTCATCGTTTTAGTGAGTGTTTCCCCCATCACCTTGTAGGCCATTAACGTTTCCGTCGCTAATTAGAGAAAGACAGGTCGCCTCTCCAAATTGGATGAAAGTGAAATCGTCTTCGCTATTCGGCCTTAAACTGTTATTATTCTACTGTGATGCATTTGGTCAACCCATACGATCGGAGTTAGATGTTTCACATAACAAGAATACGTCACGAAGGAATTACATTGGACCTTCATGAAAATTTTCACTGATACGATTCCATCAATCCTGCCACGTTTCTCTTTCCAGTCACTTGCGTAGGTGGAGCTATAGCTTCATCACAATGCCAGTATTGGATACAGATAGGAGTAAAGAGTCAACCTCTCCCATGTCCTCATTCTATTTGTGGCGTTGCTCAGTCAGTGAGGGTGCACTGCACGCTGTTCTTTGCTTAGCCTTTTTAACATGCAAGTGTGAAGTTTATAATCTTCATCTAACATCAGAATATATTGTTGAATACCACTGCCTGTGATGAGCTCAAATAAGAACAAACTACTATGGATAAGCGTTATTATGTTTTGAAAACGACCAAAACAATTATTCACATCCACCAATTTTGATGATTTTAAGTTTAAATCCTACTAAGAAGTCCTATGTCATCGTCCTGCTTTGTTCGTTTCAGCTTTTTCAGTTTCAATTTCAACATTGCATTTGAGGGTTTCAGTCTGAACGATGCAATTTCTTAGACTATTTCAATCTGATCTCTGGTGTTGCAAGTTAAACGGTAGCACAAGGAAGGTTGAGGAAGATCACGGCCATAGTATTTTTCAGACTACTTTCCTGAGGATTCATTTCTGTATCTGATTGTCAGGATGAGCCAACATGACGCTCATGATCCTGAGGATTCATTTCTCCCTGAGGGAAGTTGATCCAAAAACAAGATTAACATCATTTGATTTTTTTTTATTTTTTATTTTTTATTTTTTGTTTTGCAGTTTTTTCGCAAGTCGAAAAAATAACTTCCTCCCCATTATACTTGATGCATGAATATGCTGGAGGACGTTGAGGAAAACTAAGTCTGTGGTCTCATACACCTCTTGGAGCACGTTGAACAATTGTACCTAGACCGGATTTTTATTGGCGATGAACCAACTCATTGTCAAGTGATGACGATATGCAGTCCCACAAGCAGTGGTGAGAAAAGCTGTGGTGAAGCACATTTGAGCTTGTGAGGAGATAAATTCTGGAAGGTGAACAGAAGCGCTCGTCGAAATGAAAGGACGCGCGTTCAAGTTCTTCCCTGTGACAGCTACTTTTTTGATAAGCTTCTCTTTGTTAGCAGGTAACCATTTGGTTTAGATTTTGTGGAAGCCGTTTCAAAGAATCTTAAATTGAACGAAAATGCCCCTTTACCATGCGTATAATTCGAAGCCCAAAGATTCGTTTTATAATGACGTTATTTCATTATGTGAACAGAGTGTTACGATCCTTTGGATCCTAATGGGAATATCACCGTCAAATGGGACATTAATTCGTGGACCCCGGAGGGTTACGTAGTGAGTTTCTTCTTTGTATCTCTCTCTTGATTTTCCCTGAAGCATGAAATACATAGTTTTCATGCACATTACCTTTGCAACACCACTAGCCGCACAATCTTGGACATGCTGTATCCTCTCCTTGATAACATGCGGGTGCTCTACCAATTTCTAGGTCGTGCAACTATTGGGTTGCAGTTTAACTCTGCGTTGCGAAAAAATTTAGATCCAATTATGACAGCCAGTACTGTTCGAGTGCTTGGTTGCATCTGAAGAGATTGTTGGATAAGATGGAACTAATCCACTGTTGCTGCTAGTGTGGTCTCAGGCAATTGTCACCATTTTCAATTGGCAGCAGTACAGGCACATATCTTCGCCTGGGTGGATCTTGGGGTGGGAGTGGGCTAAAAAGGAGGTGATATGGAACATGGTTGGAGCACAAGCTACGTCACAAGGCGACTGTTCTGCATATCATGGCGATCCTATTCCCCATTGTTGTGCTCCTAATCCTAGTGTTGTTGATCTGCTTCCGGGAGTGCCCTACAACCAGCAAGTATCAAATTGCTGTAGAGGTGGGGTTATCTCATCTTATGCTCAAGATCCAGAAACTGCATTATCAGCGTTCCAGATTACAGTGGGGAATGCTGGGACATCAAATACTACTGTTACATTGCCAGTCAACTTTACTTTGAACACGCCTGGGCCTGGGTATTCTTGTGGACTTGCAACTAAAGTTCCCCCTAGCCAGTTCCATTCAACAGACAATAGAAGGGTCACCCAAGCTTTCAGTAAGTAGACTTTCTTGACTCCTTTTTTGGGCTATTTTATCATCAATTTCCTAGAATCATCAGGAGTTCTGGAATAAAGTAGGGTTTTACTTTTAATTTTGAAGATCTGTAATTATTGGATAGTCTGTTCAGAAGTGTTACAAGGTCGATAATCATAATCATGACTTCGTTAATTGATGCTGTGCTACCAGTTGGTACCCTGACTTCTCCTCAACTCCATTTATCACCTTCTTGTGTTAAAAATTAACGAAGAAAATTCCATTGTACAACGCTTGAGCTTGAAAGAATGATGAAATGAGGGATTGTATTTTTCGAACACAAGAACCGAAAACCAGGACAACAAAGGAAGGGTAATCCTTCACTCCAACGTTCAGCTGTCAACTTCAGGGGCAATACACGTGGATCTATCAATTTTCTCATATCAGATTGCAGAATCTCTGACGCTTTGGAATTGGTTTTTTGCAGTGACATGGAACATAACATGCACTTACTTACAAAATTTGGCTCAGCGAGCGCCTACTTGTTGTGTTTCTTTTTCAACATTTTACAGCCCAACAATTACGCCTTGTGCCGAGTGCTCATGTGCTTGCGCATCAAATTCCACACTCGCTGCTTTGAGTGGAGCAGCAGAATCCACAAATTCGTGCATCGATCCGTAAGATCGCTTAGAACACCATTTTTGGCATTTCAATGCAGATTGGAGTTAATGATACTACCAGTCCTTTTTTATCACAAATTTCAATGTTATCAGAAGATCATGAGAGCTTAAATTCGAAACACATATATATATATATATGTATGTATATATATATATATATATATATGCATGCAGGAACACACGGTACAATGAGCTTCCAGCAGTAACCACAAGGGGCGGCTCTACAACCAGTCATCCCGACCTTTTGTATTGCACTAGGGACATGTGTCCAGTCAAGATCCATTGGCATATCAAAACTAATTACAAAGAGTATTGGCGAGTTAAGGTTACGATCACCAACCGCGATTTTTCTCGGAACTTCACGCAGTGGACCTTAACTCTTCAGCACCCTAATTTTGACAACTTTACAGACGCCTTCAGCTTCAACCACAAGGGATTGAATCCTTATGGCATATTCAGCAGTAAGTCCCGAACTCGATTTCATAAGTCTGGTCACGTATTCCAGTCAGATTCTAGAAGTTTAATGACCTGCAGAGTCAGACAGTCGTGGAGATACATTGAGCTGTGCAGTGTGTTGTAGACTTCGTGGGAGATTTCATTCAGTGTTAAGCGTTCGTTACCTGATGACAACTTATAAATCTTAGTGCTCATGAGTTTTGGTCAGAGTATGTTGGTATGTTTTACATCAGCCAAAGTCGACAACTTACATTATTTTGGTCCACGATTGATGTAAATTTAATCTGCTGTTTGTAGATGACACAGCTGTATTTTGGGGTATAAAGTATTTCAACGACATTCTCATCCAAGCTGGACCATCTGGAAATGTGCAGTCCGAACTGTTGTTCGCCAAAGGGAAGGACTTCAAGTTTAGCCATGGGTGGGCATTTCCACATCGTGTCTACTTCAATGGAGATGACTGCGTCCTGCCCGAACCACAAAACTATCCAGCGTTACCAAGTAACAGCCCACGAATTCTACCAAGTTGCATATCTCTAGTTTTCGTAGTAATTGGATTGTCATTGATTGTATTCATATTTTAGAAAATATTGATAAGATGTTCACAAAACACGAATATGTAATGACTATTGAAAGCACCTGGCGTGAGTCTCTGAGAGGATGGGAGATATACAGTTCACTAACAGCGTTGACATTCCATATATTCCGTGATATTTATTTTCATTTCTGGAGAATAATCGGTCCACAATATTGATGTAGTACTTCTAGATTAACTGTTTTGATGAGATAGATCGGCACCGCAGCAGGAAGCATTGAAAGGGGTTATATATTTTTTTAACGTTTACGCTAGTTTGTGAATGGGAATGTGGCTTTGATGTCATTTATTTGTCGTCTCCTAACTAGAGACACAAAAAAGGAGAACTACGACAAAACTTGGGTAAGATAAACAATACGTTCTATTGGTCCTCAGTATCGTGAGTACAATTAGAATCACTCTAAACAGTGCGCTTATACACTGAACTCCTATTTTGACCGAACCGAGTGCGGGTGAAAGCATACGAGATCGTGAGTCTCACCTCTGCACTCTCGGTTACATAACCTAGCTGCATTGCTAGAAGAATCACCGCGAGCAAGCGCAATCTTGTGCGCCGGCGTCAACTACATAGCTAGAATAATACAAGGGAACCAGGAGCGGGTGGAGGAATTTCCAGCGAGCAGCCTAAAACCACCTCGGCAACCTAGCTTGAACAGTCCACCGAAGTAGGCATCTGTGTCTACACATTTATTGGGTTAAATTTCGCGGCAATGCTGGAAGGGATCTGCGAGGTATCATATTTAGTAGACAGCGGCGCCCTCGAACGTTTGTCCCCAGCCCCAGTTGTCGGGCGCGGCGTTAGGAGACTCGACAATGCTGCCGTCACTAAGGGTAGCTCTGAAGGAGAGTGCCTTCCCATGCAGGTTTGAGTCCGAGGTCATCTGCCACATCTGTCCCCAGTTGCGGACGCAAGGGTACCACGGGGTGTCGCTGCCCCTCATCTCGAGGTACTGCACGTCACCTGCGCCACCGCAATTGGTGACTAGTATCATCACGAACCATGGGTTACCGTTAATTGTAAACCTCATGCCACCTTTCTTGGTGCAAGGAACTCTGAAACATAAGCAACGAGATAGAGTGTGAGCGATGACGTATCAATTGAGTGACTCAGGATAGTTTTGATGCATTTCAAAGAGCGCATGTGAAGAAGGGGAGCAGACTGAGTGACTGACCTTCGGTACGTGACGGGAATGACACCCCCGACCTCTTGAGCAAGGCCGGTGAACATGGGGTACGAGAGGTCGAAGTGCTGCTTCGGGGAATCGCACCACCCGCCATCTGAGCCCTGAGGACAGTAGTTAGTTGCTGTCACAGTGATGGACTTGTCCCCAGGTAGACAGTATTTGGAGTTGGCGGTGTCGCACTTGAGTTCAAAGCAGGCACCGCAGCTAAGGCCCGCATTGAACAAAGCACTACTGAGCGCGGTAGTACTTGTGCCATATCCAGTTGAATAAAGGTTTCCGTATCCACAAGCTCCACCTGCACATACCCATTGAGAACTGCTGTGTCAGACATGCTCAGGCGTCTTCAAGAACATGGACCTCTAAAAACCTTCGGAAGTTCATCTATCTATGTCCCTATCCATCCCGTCCTCAACATCGTCAAGCTAGAGAACTACACAGTTCCGAAACCCCGCTACTCTGGAGGAGCTGCAATAGATTCACACCTTGAGTTCCCTGTGCGTCCATGCCACCGTAAAACGTCGCATGAGCAACGCCGCTGATCCAGTCACTGCCAGCATATCCAGACTGCACCGAAGTCACCAACGCTAGAGCCGCCAGGAGTAAGAGCGCAACATGGGTAGCCATCGCCATCGCTACTTGAGCTTCAGTTGGCTGCGCAGCTGCAACTGAGTTCCGGAGGAAGTAGACGGATGGGGATCAGACGGCGACTGATGCAGGTCTAGGTGACAAAGGTGTCACATTTATACATCTCCCCAAACCTTGAGCACCAAATTAGACAGTGTGTAGTGGTGCACATCTTGCAATTGTCCGTTGTCAATGAATAGCGTCAATTTCTCGTCAGCGGCTGCCTCCACTTTTCTCGAGGAAATTCAGTTTCCGAACTTGTGATCCAAATGGAGCTCATAACTATAAATTCGTCCACAATCGGCTCCAATTTGGTCAGTATAGATAGCTTCTCTTTTTTTATCCTTGCTTTCTTTCTTTTAATGAAAATTGAAATGGTCGAGCGTGGAAAGAGTTTTGCCGCTTCTCCATTTTCGAGAGAATTATTTTGAATTGTTCAGTTTTTTCAAGCATCAATTCACTCTTCAAGAATTAGTCAGAGCTCCCCCGCAAGCCATTTGCCTGAGCCTTCGTCTTTGAAAATGACAGATGCACAGTGTCAATAGCGATGACAACAGATATCAATTTCATGCGTTAGCCCCAAACTGTTCGGAGCCCTTACAGCTTAAACCCGCTGAGCTGAACTTTCCGCTGCTAATCCATTCATATTAATTTGGCAGCGCCGAGTCAATAAACTACGAGAGGATTGACTTCCATCTATATTCCATGTTAAGCGTACAACAAGAAAGGCAACGTTTCCACGTCTGGAAGTCTGAATCCACGAACCACCTCTGCGATGGTGGATATTGAATGCCAGACCATTAGAAATATCCCACATGGAGCCCATTATTTTAATTTGTAACGTGCGTGGATAACGATCGAAAATAGAGTTATCATTGCAGACAATTGCGAGATTTCTGATGCGAGACAGATGGGGGAGAGAGTACCGCTCACGAGGCAATTTGTTTCGGCGCTGGCGGCGGGGATTTAACTGACAAATTAAGCGGCGTTCGGCACACAACAATTCGGAGCGCTTGCAAATTGGCCGGGAATTGTGGTCTCCTTCGACCTCGATGCCGCTACTGCACCGTTGCGATCGCCCGCAAGTTGCTGCCGTTCAAGTAGATTGCTCGTAGCGATGGGGTTCTGTTTTTGCCTGCCTCGTGTCAATCTCTCATCTGTTGCGAAACCTCCGTTAGTGCTCTGATTTTTGCAAGGTCTAGGGGTTTTGCGGAGTCAAGAGCGAGTGCATGATCGGCACCTGTTGCACCGCGTTGCTGCCCATCAGCTGCAGGGACGTGAAGCTGATCGTTCACAGCCGTCAGAATAATCGCGATTAAAACCCCGAATCCTAAGTACCTGAAGGTGGCGGAAGTCCTCGTGAGACCGCTGATTATCACGAGGCATTTCTGATCACTCGCCAATTTCCTCACTGCGACCGATTCAAGCTCGAGAAACAACTGAGAAAGCAATTTAAGATGGAATGATGTTTCTGAAACCCTAATTCCTTCTGGCGGTTCTCCTTGACTAGTTTTTAGCAGTCTGCTCATTAACCTACTTGGTTTGGCACTTTCATGCGGTCTTCTTCTTTCGCTAGTATTCCTAAGTAGACTAAGTCTAGGGTTTTAGGATTAAGTAGAAAGATCTACACATTTTTAGGGCTTCATAATTGTGGAGGTGAAGATTGAATATTTGAAGCTTGCTTAGTCTTGTTTGGCCTAAATTAATAATTATGCATTTAGATGGATTCATTAATTTATTTTTACTTATTGTTATTTATTTAAATGATATAAATGTTTGTAATATTATTTATTTTCCTCGTTTAGGAACAAGTTTTAAGATTTATTACCAATTAATAAAGTTTATGGTCTATCTGTATTTGTCACATTTTTATGTTGTTTCTTTTATATTCTTTTTTATGTTCATGTGCAAAAGTGGTTGATTGACCTTTTAAGCCAATAAAATTATTCTATATATAGGTGAAAATACCACTTGTTTATTTGCTTATTATATAGACTTAAAAAAGTGTAGCATATATTTTAATAATATTACCAATGATCAAAAATCTTTTTAAACATTGTGGTAGTAAATATGTTTTTATCTTATTATTTATTTTAGAAATCATATGTCTTTTTTGAAAATTTTCATGTTAATTTTATTCTCATAAAGGTTGTAATAACTTTAGTGGTTCATGTATCAATTTTGCAAATGATAATTATTAGAGTAAATTTGTTAGATGTTACTTTTGCATCCTACTAAAGATAAATCTATAAAGAAGTTGTAAATAGGTATAGAAAAGAAAAATTATTGAACTTGTTTTTTCTTATTTTATATTATTTTTACTAACTCGAGAAGCTTCTAGAATATTTTAGAAGGTTTTGTGAATCTCCAAAGTGTATGTCCTTAACATCACCTCTTTCTCTAGCGATGAATTCCAAGAGGAGCTCAATCTTACTACATATGTAAGAAATCAAGAATACGTTGTACTAGTGAGGCTATATATTCTATTCTCCGTTCTTGGCCAATAGATTCTACTAGTCCTCAAAGAAATCGCCTATGGCCTTGAGCTAGTACCTCCGTTGTTGAAATATCCCATCCAAAGATCTGATCTTTATTACGGCCTTCAAAACATCCTTCAAATAAGATCTCAGGGCTAAAAGGGTTCATCTTTCCAAGTTCAAGCAATATCACTAAAGCTCAAGCATCGAGACTTACATGGTTGGATCTTGCTTCTAATGGCTCCAACCGAGGTCGTACTTGGCACTGAAATGTGTTGTCCTCACTTTGCTCAATTGAAGGTTGTGAAAACTGTACTGATTCATTCAAAGCTTGCGTGGTAAACAAATCTCTTGAGTCTTCTTCTTTTGTTGCTTCGAGGCTTGACATAGTGACTAACTTACTTCTATTGCTCTATTCTATCTTAGAACAGACGTATTCTTTATGGTCTTCAATTTCAATATTAGGCGACGATTTTTATATTCTTCTTGGAATATGCAACTCTCTATAAGATTTTAAAAGAAAGACATGAAAAATTAGATGTACCTTCATAGCAAATGGTTATTCCAAGCAATATGCCACTGGATTGATTTATTTTTAGATAAAAAATCGTCCCAATCTTTGATAGTCTAATTTATTGCATAGCCGCTTGGTCTTGATATTTTGTCGAAGAAGCCATATCTTATTTCTAACATGAAAAGTAAGCGATTGATTCCTAAATTTATCTATAGATGCTTTGTAAGTATCTTGAACTGCTTGTAATTGAAGCTTCAAGGTTGTTTGGTGTTATAAAAGTTGCTTTGCAAATCCTTCAACCGTTGGATTGTTATTTTTTGGCATACTCCATAGATGAAGCTTCGAATGATATCCATAGTTGGAATAAAATGGTGTTTGCTGAGTTGAAGCATGAACAATATTATTATATGTAAACTCCACTAATAGTAGATACAAGATCCAAATGTCTTGTTGATAGTTAATATTGCATCATAAATACTACTCTAAAACTTGGACAATTTGTTTTGTTTGGCCATCAGTTTGAGAATGGAAAGCTGAAAAAAGTTTAATATCTATTTTTAATATCTCAAAAAGATATTTTCAAAACTTAGATATGAACTAGGATCCTCGATCGAATATAATATCATCTGATAGGCCATGATATCAATATATATTATTAAGAAAAAGCCTTGCCGTCTTTTCACTAGACGTAGTCTTTTTGCAAGGGATGAAATGAGCCATTTTTGTGAGTCGATCAACCACTACAAAGATGCTATCCAATGAATTAGATGGCAATAGATTCACAATGAAATCCATTGAGGTAGAAGACCATGCCCATCTTGGAATAAACAAGGATTGCAAGAGTCTATAAGGGCGATGTCAAGGATTTTTGGACCTTAAACAGATATCGCAAGAGAACACAAAGTCCTTCACTGCCTTCTACATTTGAGGCCACCAAAAATCTCGAGAAATAAGTTCCAAGGTCTTGTTAAATCCAAAGTGATCCGTAGTTAGAAAGTCATGGCGAAATTGAAGAACATGTAGTTGTGTTGGTCCTTCGAGAATATACAAACGTTCTTTAAAGTATATAAGGTCTTCCACAAATTTGAACTTATCAGTATTTTTTTTATGCAATATTTGACATCAAGGGCCAAAGCATCATTAGTGGTTGCAACACGCACCTTATTGAGGAAACTAGGATCAATAGGCGCTGATGTAATAGTGGCACAGAGATGAAATTGCTCTTGTTTCAACAAGGTTGTATTTTGTTGATCAAATGCTGCCTCTCCTATCTTTGGTGCAAGATATGATCTCCTTGATAGAGCATCAGATAATCCTTATTACTTCCCTGGGTGATAGGTGATAATAAAGGTAAATCAAAATAGCGATATGTTCCATCAAATTTGGTAGTAGTTAAGAATTCAAGCTGATATAAAATATTCTAAGTTCTTATGATCTGTATATATAGTCACAGGGTGCATTACGCCTTCAAAAAAATAATGCCATTCTTCAAAAGAATCCAGAATAGCAAGAAGCTCAATATCGTGGATTTCATAGTTGATTTCAATAGCAAAAAAATTTCAAAAATAGAATGCAACATGATGGAATTTGTTATCTATACCCATTTGTAAAGTACAGCCTCTAGTGCAAAATCTGAAGCATTAGTCTTCAAATAGAATGCCTTTGTAAAATCTGCATGCACCAATATTGGGAGTGTAATAAATGCTATCTTGAGATCTTGGAATACCTTTTGTGCTTGAGGCCCCCATTCTAACTTGTCTTTACATGTCAATCGCATAAGAGGGGCGACAACTTGAGAATAATTTTTTATAAAGATTCGATAGAAATTAGCGAATCTAAGAAAATATTGTACCTCTCTCATAGTCTTTGAAATGGCCCATTGCATAATTGCCTCTACTTTCTTGGGATCCATTGTCAAACCTTCAATAGATACAATGTATCCCAAAAATTCTATTTGAGATTGATGAAATATATATTTCTCTGGTTTGGCATACAAACCTATATCTTGCAGCTTTTATAATATCAATTTAACATGCTCCTTGTGTTCTTCCAGATTTTTTAAATAGATCAAGATGTCATTAAGATAGATCACTACAAACTTGTCTAAATATTCTCGAAATATGTCATTCATTAAATGCTAAAAGATAGTGGGTGCATTTGTTAGTCCAAAAGGCATGACATTATATTCAAAATATCTATACCTTGTCTAAAATGCGGTCTTCCATTCATCTCCCTCTTTGATTTGTACTAGGTTGTATGTTCCACAAAGATCTATCTTAGTATAGATCTTAACTTGGCCGAATTGTTCCAAAAGTCCTGAGATTAATGGTAGTGGATAACGATTCTTTACCGTTATCTTATTCAATCCTCGATAATCAATATACATACGCAAGGAACCATCTTTTTTTTCCACAAATAATATAGGTGCACCTATTAGAGACTTTGAATGCCTTATGAAGTTCTTTACAAGATTTTCATCAATATAATCTTTTAATACTGAAAGCTCATTTTGAGAAAGATTATAGATTGGGCCAAAAGGTAATTGTGTTCCTTCTTGAAGATCTATAACACAATCATATGGTCAATGCTCTAGCAATATATCAACATTCTTCTTTTGAAAAATATCTTAAAATTCATTATATTGCTTTGGGATACTTGTCGATGAAATTATATCTTCTTTAATTGGAGTTGCATAAATAATAAATGATGTACCTTCTTCAGTTGATTTTATGAAAGCTTTTGCTCCAATAAATAAATATTTATTATTTTGGGACCTTTTACGTATTTCTTTTTAGAAATCTCTATAAAAAATGTTACTCTTTGCGACCTCCAATCTATAGATGGATTATGCTTTTCCAACCAAGATAACCTGAGAATAATAGGATTTGAAGGAATTCTGATAACATTGAATACAATCTAGCTTTTATGTTCTTTGAATGACACTTCTATAAGTGTGGTTTCATGAGTGATACTATCAAAGAATAAAGGTCCTCCATCTATTATCTCTACATGAATAGGTTTAGATTTTTGTATTAGAAGAATTTTGTGAAGCTTAATGAATGCCTCATTTATAAAATAAGTGGATGCCCTTGAATCTAACAAAGCAGTCGTCTGAAGCTTTTGAGGGCCAAAATATAAAATGATTGTAAAACAACGAGCAGGTTGAGCATAAAGAGAGGAACCTGAATAGTTTTGTAATGTTGGATTGTCTAATCGCATGGTCCCTATAGTGGTTGAATATTGTCGTTTTCCTAAATAATTACATTCCTAGTTTTAGTAATATGTTGATTTTATTTCTTCGGGCAATTACCTACCTTGTGGCCTTTCTTGCCACAATATAAGCATAGACCTTCTTCCATTTGATGCTTCTTTTCTTGTGGATTAAGAGGTTTAAATCATATTATATCAAGTTGTATATCTTCTACTTTTGAGTGTGAATTTGAAATGCTTGTTGATGTAGCAAGAAAATGTCGAATTGTGTATTGTCTAGTTGAAGCCCATGAACTTTGATCTCGTCGACATTGAAATAATTGATTATCATATTTTGTGGCTTAGCTAATAGCTTCATTAAGCAATTGTGGATTTGGAAGTGACAATAAGAGATCCTTCACATCGTCTCTTAAATCCCAATAAAATTGGATCATTAAGGCTTCTTCATCTCAATTGATGTCGTACGCTAATTACCTAAAATCAAATGTATAGATTGATACAAAGCGCATCCCTTGACATAATGCTCGGATCTTAGCTATTGCCCAGTGAGTCTTATCATGTTTTCCAAATGCTTCCATGAAAACTTCAAAGTTACTCAAAATTGGTGATTTTTTTTCAAACAAGAGAGCAAACCATAACAGCGCTTGCCCCGTAAACAAGGTGCCAACCAATTTAACTTGTGATTCTTGTGTTAAATAAGTATTTGGTTGTAGAATTGTTATCAATCGAATTTGATTAACAAATCCTTGAAACTTTGAATGTGTACCATCATATTTTTCCAAAAGACTATCACGGACATATACATAGTTACCTATATGATCAGATAGAACTAGATAAAAGAAAGTAAAAGCAGATTAATTCCATAATATCTTTAGAGAAACTTCCTAGAAACTTCATAGACACTGCTTTGACTTTATAAGTGTCCATAGTAGACTTTTGGATTAGAAACTTGGTCAATAAGTTAGCCACATGTCGCATATGTTGGTAGCTTGAAGACCAAGCTAAATACGTGGCGAACATATAGGAAACTTGCCCTGCAAGTTCGACATGTGTCTTGCAACTTGGACACGTGTCTTGTAAATTGGATACGTGTTGGAGGTCCTATAGAACGTCGCCACTTAGCTCTTAGGTAGATAGTATAAATAGAGACAAGAGTGAAGCCTTCTTCACTCTTGTCAACTCCTTTCTTGTTTCCAGTCTAGTTCAAGGGTCTCTAGTTTTCTTGTCTTTTGGCATTAGCCATTCTAGTTTCTTTTTAATATATATATTTCTTTATATTTATTTCTTTGAGAGAGGTCTCACTTGTTTATTTGACTTCATCCAGTTATTGTCCTTGACAGATTGACAAGAGTATACATACAATATCAGAGCTTTGTCTTTTCTTGATTAAGAGTGGATTACCCCTTTCTCTTGATAAGACATAAGCATATTAGAAGTTGTGGAGTACCCACTTCTAAACTGATATTGTTTCTAGAATTTTTTTTCTTTTGAGTGTGTGTTCCGTATTTCTTGAAGTAAGAATAGACATCTTCCTTTCTATTATATTATCATGGCAGAGCTTGCGGAAATGAAGAGTGCAATGGCACAAATGCAAGAGCAAATGAGAGAACTAATGCTTGCAATGCATCAACTCAGTTTACCACCACAAGGAGCATCAAGATTAGCAGGAAGTGAAGATGTAGAGATGGTTGGAGCTACGTCAATATCTACACCAAACCATGCTACCTCACCGATGATGGAGCACCGTTCAAATGTAAGAGAATCAAAAATCAGTTTGCCTAAGAAGTTTGATGGCACAAGATTTAAGTTTCGAGGATTCATCAATCAGGTACAACTGGTGATCGAACTTCAACCTCACAGTTATCCTACGCAAGGATCTCAAGTTAGGTTTATTGGAACGTTACTTTCGGGCCCTACCTTATCGTGGTTTTCATCTTTTCTTGAACAATGTGATCCAATATTGGATAATTTGGAGGCATTTTTTGCGGAATTTCAATCGATGTATGGAGAACATGATGCAATTCGTGTTGCAGCCAACAAGATTCGCATCCTATGACAAGGCAATCGATCAGTGTCATTATACGCTTCACAATTTTGACAACTAGCGACCGACATCAAGTGGGATGATGCTGCACTCATCACTCAATTTTTCTACGGATTACAATATGAGATAAAAAAGTTAATGCTCAATTTACCCGATCCTCAGACATTGAGTCAAGCAATTGATTTTGCTGTGAAGTGTGACAATCGACTTTTTGAATTTCGATCCGAGAGTCGTACAAGGGAGCCTCAACGTTATTATTCAATGGCAACATCAACATCCTCACAAAACATACATTCGGAAGTAGAAGACATGCAAATTGATGCGGTACGTTTTAAACCTCTTACTGAACAAGAAAAGATTCGTCGTCGTCAAGAAGGATTATGTTTATATTGTGGAGAACCTAAGCACACTGCTCAACATTGTCCAAAGAAATGTCGCAACTACAAAATGAGGAGTACGGCTGTCAAAGAAGACAACATGTCGGAAAACAAATTTGTCCAGCTACAATAGGGACCGTGCAGCTGGAACCCTGTACAATTCCCAATAAAGGTCCTATTCTCTCCTCAAAACCCTCTCCTTGTTTTATGATAGATGTATATTTAGGACCAAAAAATTACAGAGCCTCTGCCTTATTAGATTCAGGAGCCTCAGCATGTTTTCTAGATGAGCAATTTGTTAAGAATCGTAAAATACCTTTAGTACAGAAACCTAAACCCGTACATGTAGAAGTCATAGATGGTTGCCCATTGTCCTCAGGAGATGTCACTCATGAAACCCGTCCTATAAAAATAACAATAGATGGTTATAATAGCTATGTAACCTTTAACATAATTAAATCTCTGTCTAATCCAATTATTCTAGGTTTGTCATGGCTAGAAAAATATAATCCTCAAATAGATTGGAATTCTCGTAGACTTGACTTTTCCTAGGATATTATTAAACATCCTACCAATCCAATAAAAAGCTACAAGCCTAGTACAATAAAACATGTACTTATAAGTGCAAAAGCTTTTATACACGCAGCAAAAGAAGGATCAACTTTTTCTATTTACGCAACACCCATTTCTGATAGTGGAAAGGCTTCAAGTGGCATTCCAAGCCAATACCGAGACTATCAAGATATTTTTGAGAAGAAGAATGCTGATATTCTTCCGGAGCATCGCCCATATGATTGTTCGATTGATCTCAAAGAGGGATCTCAGCCTCCTTTTGGACCAATCTATAATTTATCACAAAATGAGTTGGCTGAACTCAAGGAGTATATTGAAGAGAATCTGGCCAAGAACTTCATACGCCATTCCAAATCTCCTACAGGAGCTCCAATTCTATTTGTGAAGAAAAAAGATGGATCATTACGAATGTGTGTGGATTATCGGGGACTTAATAATATCACTATCAAGAACAAGTATCCACTACCTTTAATCTCTGGACTTCTTGATCAACTAAATCAAGCTAAGATCTATACAAAAATAGATCTATGAGGAGCATACAACTTGGTTCGAATTAAAGAAGGAGATGAATGGAAAACTGCATTTCGAATAAGGTATGGACATTTCGAATATAATGTTATGCCTTTTGGACTCACAAATGCACCAGCTGCTTTCCAACATCTCATGAACGATGTTTTTCATGAATTCTTAGATGATTTTGTTGTCTGCTACCTAGACGACATTTTAATCTACTCTAAGAACGTAGAAGAGCACGAAACACATGTTTGTCATGTCTTACAAAAACTCAGAGAAACAGGATTGTATGCCAAGATGGAAAAGTGTGTATTTCACACTACTCAAGTTGACTTCTTAGGATATATCATCTCGAATGATGGCCTCATGATGGATCCTAAGAAAGTCCAAACAATCATGGATTGGAAGATTTTAAAAACAGTAAGGGATGTACAATGTTTTTAAGGATTTGCCAATTACTATCGAATCTTCATCAAGAACTTCTCTCAAGTTGCAGCCCCACTTACACGTTTGACTTGTAAGGACAAGCTCGAGTGGAGTAAAGAAGTAGAAGCATCATTTGAAGCTTTGAAGATAACTTTTACTTTTGCACCAATCTTGTATTGCGTTGATTTTTCCAAGGCATTCTTTATGGAAACAGACGCATCTGACTTTGCTTTGGGCGCAGTATTGTCACAAATGGGAACAGATGACAAACTCCATCCAGTAGCTTTCCATTCCAAGAAATTTTTGGTAGCAGAGATCAACTACGAAATCCACGATAAAGAACTTCTTGCAATTGTGGATTCTTTTCAAGAATGGCATCATTATCTAGAAGGCGCTTCTAGTCCAGTCACCGTGTATACGGATCACAAGAACCTTGAGTATTTTATGTCAGTACGCGTGTTGAATCGTCGTCAGGCTCGTTGGAGCATGTCTCTATCAAGATTTGAGTTTATTATTACATATCGGCCAGGAAAACAACAAGGTCTATCCGATGTACTTTCTAGGCGTTGTCGGGTAGAGAGAATTCGCCTTGGGAAAACGCCGGGTTCCTAGCTGCTACTAGAACTTGCAGGGAACATGAGAGGAAGCCGTGCAAGTATGTTCTATACTTGCAATATTTCTTCAAGTTCAAGTTATACTTATATTATACTTGTACAAGTTAAATTTATACATAATACTTATAAAAATACTTGTATAAATACTTGTATAAATCCTTAATACTCTGTACAAATACTTGTAGAATACTTGTAGAATACTTGTACAAATACTTGTTACTTGTAGAATACTTGTATAAATACAAGTATATATATTTGTATAAATACAAGTATATATACTTGTATAAAAGGTATAAGCAAAGTATGTATGTATTCAAGTATACCTCAAAATACAACCGCATATGAGGAATACAAGTTATACAACAAAGCTGAAACTAAATAAATCACTAAAAATTCATCCAAAGGTCGAATCAAGCGTGCTTATAGCCTATGGAAAGCCAATAATCCATTGTAAAACATATCAAAATTTCACAAATAGATGACTTACCATTTAAAAGTTATGGCTAAAAGAAGTAGGCGCTAAAATTTCCAAGCAAATGCAAAGGCAGCAAAGCTCCTCTTCACTTCAGCCTTTGTTGTGATCACTTCCTTCTCCAAATTGGACATGCAATAGCTTTTTAGAAAGCTCACTCCATCATCTAACTTGTTCTAAAATTTCGCATGCATGCCTCTCAAACTCCAGATTTTGTAGCTAGTCGATTCTACTCTTCAAACCCTAGCAACAATTTTCCCTCTTTGACACTTCACGGCTCATAAAACTTTCATCAAAGCTCCAAATGTATTGATTTTTGTTTTTGTGGAAAGCTTACACAAGCTACTACAAGCACTTAAAATATCAAAAAGATTGAAGAGACTGTCCGACTTGGGTGGTTGAACAAAGTCTCTGCCCCTCTTCGTCGGGTGGCAGCAAACCCTTTCCCACTCTCAAGCTCACAACTTTTGCTCTCCAACTCCAAATGCTACAAGAGATGTCTTGATAGAAAGCTAGCACAATTTTCCACACTCTTTATAAATTTCACTAAGAAAGAGTTGAAATCAAACTTGCAGTGGCAGCTCGAAGTTTCTGCCCCTCTTCGTCGGGTGGCAGCAAACCTCACTCTACTAAAACAAGCATAACTTTTTGTTCACAACTCCAATACAAGCAAGTGAGTAGGTTCTAGAATCCTCACAACTTGAAGAACACACCCACCAATTTTCACTACAAACACTTCTATCTCCTCGGAGCTATCTCTCTCCAAAGTTCACTATTCAAAACTGCCTTCTCCTCTCGGTCTAACAAGAGGAATATATCTCCCTTTCTTTCTATATTAGACTATGAAACGCCCACATGGGCAGCCAAATCCTATTGGATGGACCTTATTCACCCCATGCTCTTCTTTCTTATCCTTCATAAGGTCCATTCTATCTCAAAAGTCAACAAGAAAGATAAACAACCTTTATCTTTCTTCTAATTACAAAAGAGTCTATTCTAGGATATAATTAAGGTAGGAACAAAACAAATAGCCATCTTAATTCACTAACTAAGTGGCTATAATAAATCCTCTCCTTATAATATCTTCTAAAATAACCTTTAGCACTCACACATATATTAACAATAGATACAAGATTTTTCATATTTTTACACACTGCACGTAAATGCAGTACGACATGCTCCCCCTCTAAACCTGCACATCCTCCGGTATGTGCCAAGTTTAATCTTCATCTTCCATTCCAATCCCTTCATCACCTTCTGGTATTTTTTTGTTTTCTGATGGAGTTAAGATCATTGGTGTGAAACTTTCCATCCCTTCTTCTATATGTTTCCACATTATTTGAAACTCTTAGTATCGATTTCTAGTTTATTTCAATGGGCCATTTTCCCCTGTCAAAAAGTCTTCTTGATATGATTTTTATCTGGAAGCCATGAATGATCAAAGCTAAAATCATATCTTCAAGCTCTCCAAGCTTCACAATTGTCCAAAATAAATGATAATAGTCCACCTTCCCTTCTGTACCACACTCAAAGTTGTAGTTATTTGCATAGATAAGTACCTTTGTATCCTTGTGAATCATCTTTTCATTTGTTATTTCTTCAACCACACATTCTTGAATTTGGATGGTCTGGGCTTCTTTTGTTAAGCCTTGCGCTCCTTCATATTCAAATTCACCTTGATTTTGGATATATGTTGTATCCATAATAATCCTTGTATTATTCATATTCATTCCAACAAACATTTATAAAACCTCATCTTCCATTTCTCCATTGAAAAATTCTTCTATTTCTTCAACTTTCTCTTCTTGAGTTTGTAAGGCCTGGACCTTTATGTCATAGTCTCTCACCCCCTCTTTGTTATTTTCCACCATCTTCTCACATTCCACAAAACTTTTATCTTTCGTTATATCACTCTTGTTGCAAACCATACAAGTTTGTGCAAACATTTGTAAGATCATATCTTCCTCCTCATTAGTCAAATAGTCATTTTCTACTTTAACCATTTGACCATTACTAGCCTTCTCTTCCATAGCTTTTCCTTGAAAATCACCTTTTTTTTTCTTTTCCTTGGCATTGACTGTCTTCTCCTCCCATTTTTTCTTTAGAAGTGACCCTTCTCCTGGATGAACAAAGACATAGGACCTCTCAATCTTATCAACAACACCCTTCACAGCCTTGGTAGCTCCATTGCCTCGAGCTTGAGTTTTATATTGATCCATAAATATTGCCAAAGCTCCTAGAATGGTGTCCATGTTAGATTGGGCTCCAAAAGAAGCTCCTCCAGTATCCTCCATATTACCTTAGCCAAAACTAGTAGCCCCAAAGCAGCTCTCAGTAGAAGCACCAATTATGTCGGGTAGAGAGAATTCGCCTTGGGAAAACGCCGGGTTCCTAGCTGCTACTAGAACTTGCAGGGAACATGAGAGGAAGCCGTGCAAGTATGTTCTATACTTGCACAATATTTCTTCAAGCTTTCAAGTTATACTTGTATTATACTTGTACAAGTCTTGTACAAATATAAAGTATAAATACTTGAATAATACTTATACAAATACTTGTATAAATACTTATATAAATCCTTGGTATAATACTTGTACAAATACTTGTAGAATACTTGTAGAATACTTGTACAAATACTTGTAGAATACTTGTAGAATACTTGTATAAATACAAGTATATATATTTGTATAAATACAAGTATATATACTTGTATAAAAGGTATAAGCAAAGTATGTATGTATTCAAGTATACCTCAAAATACAACCGCATATGAGGAATACAAGTTATACAACAAACTGAAACTAAATAAATCACTAAAAATTCATCCAAAGGTCGAATCAAGCGTGCTTATAGCCTATGGAAAGCCAATAATCCATTGTAAAACATATCAAAATTTCACAAATAGATGACTTACCATTTAAAAGTTATGGCTAAAAGAAGTAGGCGCTAAAATTTCCAAGCAAATGCAAAGGCAGCAAAGCTCCTCTTCACTTCAGCCTTTGTTGTGATCACTTCCCTTCTCCAAATTGGACATGCAATAGCTTTTTAGAAAGCTCACTCCATCACCTAACTTGTTCTAAAATTTCGCATGCATGCCTCTCAAACTCCAGATTTTGTAGCTAGTCGATTCTACTCTTCAAACCCTAGCAACAATTTTCCCTCTTTGACACTTCACGGCTCATAAAACTTTCATCAAAGCTCCAAAGGTATTGATTTTTGTTTTTGTGGAAAGCTTACACAAGCTACTACAAGCACTTAAAATATCAAAAAGATTGAAGAGACTGTCCGACTTGGGTGGTTGAACAAAGTCTCTGCCCCTCTTCATCAGGTGGCAGCAAACCCTTTCCCACTCTCAAGCTCACAACTTTTGCTCTCCAACTCCAAATGCTACAAGAGATGTCTTGATAGAAAGCTAGCACAATTTTCCACACTCTCTATAAATTTCACGAAGAAAGAGTTGAAATCAAACTTGCAGTGGCAGCTCGAAGTTTCTGCCCCTCTTCGTCGGGTGGCAGCAAACCTCACTCTACTAAAACAAGCATAACCTTTTGTTCACAACTCCAATACAAGCAAGTGAGTAGGTTCTAGAATCCTCACAATTTGAAGAACACACCCACCAATTTTCACTACAAATATTTTCACTACAAATACTTCTATCTCCTTGGAGCTATCTCTCTCCAAAGTTCACTATTCAAAACTGCCTTCTCCTCTCGGTCTAACAAGAGGAGTATATCTCCCTTTCTTTCTATATTAGACTATGAGACGCCCACATGGGCAGCCAAATCCTATTGGATGGGCCTTATGCACCCCATGCTCTTCTTTCTTATCCTTCATAAGGTCCATTCTATCTCAAAAGTCAACAAGAAAGATAAACAACCTTTATCTTTCTTCTAATTACAAAAGAGTCTATTCTAGGATATAATTAAGGTAGGAACAAAACAAATAGCCATCTTAATTCACTAACTAAGTGGCTATAATAAATCCTCTCCTTATAATATCTTCTAAAATAACTTCTAGCACTCACACATATATTAACAATAGATACAAGATTTTTAATATTTTTATACACTGCACGTAAATGCAGTACGACAGCGTTGTTATCTTGCACCAAAAGAAGGAGATGCAGCTTTTGATCAGCAAAGAATGACTCTCTTGAAGCCAGAGCAATTTCATCTTCAGGCAACAAAATCAACATTAACTGTTGATTCAACTTTTCTCAAGCAAGTTCAATTAAATATGTCCTCAGATCCTCTTATTCATGAAATTAAGAATAATTCTTCTAAGTCTCATGATATTTCAAAGTTTGAGTTCAAGAAAAATCTACTCTATTTCAAAGGGCGCTTATATGTTCCAGAAGGTGAAGCACGATTACGTGTTCTTCAAGCTCGTCATGACTTCCCAACAGCAGGACATTTTGGGTACAATAAGACTCTAGAGTTGATATCTAGAGATTTTTGGTGGCCTCAAATGTGGAAGGGAGTCAAAGATTTTGTAAAAACTTGTGATGTTTGTTCAAGATCAATAACTCCTCGCCATCGACCCTACGGACTTCTTCAGCCATTACCCATTCCAGAACAACCATGGTCTTTTGTGTCTATGGATTTTATCACGGATCTTCCAAACTCAGGTTCTTATGACTCTATATTCGTGATAGTAGATCGTTTCACTAAGATGGCACATTTTATACCATGTAAAAAATCTATCACAGGCAAAGAAACAGCTAAGCTTTTCCTTGACAATATCTACCGCTATCATGGATTACCTAAGGATATTATATCGGATAGGGGAACTCAGTTTGTATCGAGATTTTGGAGAACGCTTTTCAAGATTCTAAAGGTGGATATAAAGCTATCTTCAGCTTTCCATCTTCAAACTGATGGACAAAAGGAGCACGTAAATCAAGTCTTGGAACAGTATTTGAGATCTACCAACAAGATGATTGGACAACTCTTTTACCACTGGCAGAGTTTGCTTATAATAATACGGTACATTCTTCTACACAACAAACACCTTTCTTTGCCAATTATGGTTACCATCCACGACTTAATATTTTTGACTATTCGAAAGTTGACAATCCTATGGCAGAAGACTTGGTAAATCATTTGTCAGAACTACATACAACAATGAAGGCACAATTGAAGGAAGCTCAATAACGACAAAAGATAAACGCTCATGCATATCGAAAGGAATAACCACAACTCAACGTAGGCGACAAGATATGGCTACTTCATCGCAATATCAAGACTACGCGACCTTGTGACAAGTTGGACTATCGTAAGCTTGGACCTTTTCGTATTTTTGAACAAATTAATCCAATTGCATATCGATTACGCCTACCAGAGTCTATGAAGATCCACCTTGTATTCCACGTGTCTCTT